>JWIW01000088.1:175217-674838 GCA_000966855.1 Fusarium sp. JS1030
CCCCCCCCCCCCCATATCTCATCCACATCGTGTATCACCATACGAGCAAGTTCGTCTCACTTCTGCTTCTTGTCCTCCATTCGCTTTGCAATGTCGCTGGTTCGAATAATCTTGGGCTGCTGAACAGGGGTCTTGTATGGCTGGAGGGAGGTGGGCATAAACATGCCAACGTGCTTCTGATACAGAGGGTATTCAGCGTACTTGCCGGCAGTGATGCGCTCAGTGAGCCACGTAGAACCCTGGAAGAGGAGGATCAAAGCCCCTGAACCGGCAAAAGTGTAGCTGTATAGATTGTTTGTGGCAAAACAGCTCCACTGGTAGAGCACGAACCAGACGAGCTGCTCAGCAAAGAAGTTGGGGTGCCTGCTATAAGCCCACAGACCTGAGGTGTTGAAACCTCGATCAAGATCAGCTTGCTGATAGCTGAAGCCCCTGGGCACCTTGGCCTCCTTCTGGTACTGGTTCTTGGCCTTGTGGAAGTCTAAGCGGTGTTAGATGAGGATGTTTAAGGCCGATAATTCACACTCACCCCATTGTTGACCATCGCTCACCCACTCGCTGAAAACCAAAGCAACCTCCGCGGCGAAGTAGGCAAAGTCAGCTGTGGTGATTTGTTGTTCAAATTTGGAAGAAAGTAGAATGGCATAGGCAGGGACGCCAGAGAATGCAAAAAGCAGAACGCTCTGGATGAAGGATATGAACGTGAGGTTGAAGATAAACCAGATAAATGTAGGCACATAACCCTTGAGGATTTCCCTGTAGCATGTAAGCTGAGTGGCTGGCTACACTTGGAATAATAGGTCAGCGCACCATCTGTAATCCTCCGAGCCAACATTATAACCGCCTTTGCGCCAATAATTGAAGGTTAAACGGCACTGCAACCCACCCGTTAGAAACCCCAACTACATGTAAGTGGACGTCGACCTACACTCCAGATGGTTGTAGCTACTGCTACCAGGTCAATACGTGAGGATGGTAGACCGGCAAGACGTGCCCAGACCGCCATATGAACAACGTAGAGATTCGGGAGGATGCTCCACATGCGGTCAACCTGAGAGTAGTTCCGATTGATCTCCGAGACGACAAGGAAGACAAAGCCCAAGACGAGCGAACCTGCAAATGCCGAGATGAGCGGGTTCGTGTCGACATACAACTGCATCAACCCCGAAGGGTCCGCGATGTTGTCGAGGATCTGCTGTGGAAGGGCATGGAGCTGAGGAATGAAGGGTTCAACTGTCTTGGCATAGTCGCCGCAGTCCTCGATGGACTTGAGGAGGGGAAGAGCCATTGCGTTATCTGGAGTGAGAGACAATGAGTGATTCTGTTCCTCCGTCTCCGTCACGTCCCGTTGATGTTTTAAAGAAACCCACCAGAGGAAAATCAATTGGCAGCGTCATAGACTGACCAACTGAGGCTAGGGAAGTGACACACGCCACTGTAAAGCTTGACCCGGCACTTCCTTGTTGCCCGGCAGTTTGTGGGGTAGGGGAGAGCTCCCTGGAACGATCGCCTGCGCAGCGGATGGAGCCGCTGTGGCTAGTGGCTAGTGGCCCAGGACCCGCCTGTAAAGCCACTGAACGGGGCTGGCTAAATTTCAACGTCAACTCAGGCTTTGCAGCTGTGGTTTTCCCTCTTCATCGTGAAAGCTGCGAGAACGCGAGTTCCTCAGCCACCAATCTTTGGCGTGAACGGTTGGGCCAATTCATTCCACTGCAGTTGCTCGGTTCATAGGAGGACTTTGACGCCGTGCTATTCGAGTAAAAACATCAGTTCGAGGCGGCTCTGCGGGAGGAATATGGCAGCGAATCATTATCACTGTTGCGCGTCTTGTCGTTGATCTTGCTCGATATCATCCTCTCCGCGTGTCGTGCCTCCTCAGAGCGGAGGCTTATGTGTGCTCGACGCCTGAGGCAGCTCCTATTCTCGTGATCAACGGCCGAAGCCGCCTCGACCAAGAGCTCGCAAACTCTTCCAAAGACCAAAGCGACCACAATGAGAGTGCTCTGCGTGGCCGAGAAGCCCTCTATATCAAAGGCCGTGGCTGGCCACCTCTCTGGCGGCTCTCATACTACAGTACGTCGATCTCTATGATGACTCGTGTTCACGCCGACGAAGCACATGCTGACCAAGAACACTATAGCACAATACCAGAAACCAGTACATCAAGAACTACTCGTTCGATTTTGACTTTGGCCAGGCATGGGGGAAATGCTCCGTCACCATGACATGCGTCACCGGCCACTTGACTAATGTCGACTTTACTCGCGAGTACAAGAACTGGAGCCATCCTCCGCCCGAGGCACTCTTCAATGCTCCTATCGTGACTAGCGTTTATGAGGCACGTCTTCAGACCTTCTCCCGATGTACTTCGATACTGACTCTCTCTAGGACAAAAAGTCAATTGCTCAAAACATAGAGTCTCAGGCAAGGTATGCTAATTTGTTGGTTATCTGGACGGATTGTGATCGAGAAGGCGAACATATTGGCTACGAGATTGTCGAGGCTGCCCGAAAGGGCAAGCCGGGCATACAGGTCAAGCGTGCGAGATTCAGCAATGTCGAACGAGCGTATGTTCCCCTATTCGGTTCTCTGCAATGGCAACTAACCTCTCTGGCAGCCATGTTCTGTCAGCAGCAAGGAGTCTGGCAGAATTAGATGGCAGACAAGTCGACGCTGTTTCTACGAGAATCGAACTCGATCTTCGCATTGGTTATGCCTTTACGCGATTCATCACCAACAACCTGCGGCCCCTCGGTGGGCCTATGGAAAGTCTGACTCTTAGCTATGGTATGTGCTGTCCCTGATAGACTATGCCCCTTGCTGATCATTAAGGCTCGTGTCAATTCCCTACTCTCGGCTTCGTTGTGGACCGCTACTTTCGAGTCAAGAACTTTGTGCCAGAACCGTTCTGGAGTATCAAAGTGATGCATAACCGAGAGGGGAAGAAGGTCGAGTTCTCGTGGCAACGCAGTCGACTTTTCGATCGAATGTCAACCGTGATCCTCTACGAGAGATGCCTCATGGCCAAAACTGCGACAGTCACCAAGGTCCAGGAGAAGCCTACACGGAAGTTCAAGCCCTTGCCCCTCACTACCGTCGAGCTACAGAAGGCAGCCACACGACTCCTTCGCATGAGCGGGCAGCAAGCTATGAATATCGCCGAAGGCCTCTACAACAAGGGATTCATTAGTTATCCCCGAACTGAGACGGATCGTTTTGACAGAGGAATGAACCTCAGAACCCTTGTTCAGAAGCAAACCCCTGATGAGAGATGGGGGCCCTTTGCTCAAGGGCTTGCTAATGGGGCTTTTCAACAGCCAAGGGAAGGGCGACACGACGACAAAGCACATCCACCCATCCACCCTATCACATATGCGGCGCCGTCAGTCCTGACTTACGATGAGGGTCGATTATATGAGTATGTCGTCCGTAGGTTCCTGGCGTGTTGCTCGGATGATGCAAAAGGCATGGCCACCGACGTCGAGCTTGAATATGGAGAAGAACGATTCAATGCACACGGAGTCATTGTTCTAGAGAGGAATTACCTTGACGTATTCATTTACGAAAAGTGGAATAACACAGTTGAACTGCCGAAGTTTACAGAGGGGGAGCGTTTCCAGCCGACCGAAGCCATGATAACGGAAGGCAAAACAACAGCACCCAACTATCTCACCGAAGCTGATCTGATCGCTCTCATGGATGCCAATGGGATCGGCACAGATGCTACCATGGCAGAGCATATCCAGAAGATTCAGGACAGGGAATACGTCGCTACCATTGATCGATCAGGACAGGCACCGGCAGATGACGAGGAGTCGGACGCTGCCCCGCCTGCAAGAGGAGGTCGTGGTCGTGGACGTGGAGGCCGAGGTGGACGAGGGCGTGGAGGGTCATCCTCTACTGGCCGGAGGGGGGGTATCAAGGTGTTTGTTCCTACCCAACTTGGCGTGGCATTGATCCTGGGATTTGATCGAATGAACTTCGAGACGAGTCTCGGCAAGCCGTTCCTCCGCAAGGAGATGGAACTCAAGATGAAGGCCATCTGTGAAGGTCGTACGAGCAAGGAAATTGTGCTCCGGGAGAGCATCGCCCAGTACCGCCATGTGTTTATGCAATCACAGGAGAAGCTATCGGTACTACGAACGGTATGTCTGTACATCGGCCACCTGGATTTTAGCTATGGTATCACTGACTCTTATCAATTAGGCGTGCCGCGAATTTGTCTTTGCGGCATGAGGATTCGGGCCCTCGGCTCTTCAGGGCTCGTGGACCCTTGGTCAAGGCCACAATCACAACCTGGAAGTAGGTCAACCATCAATGATATATCAACAGGGACCAAATTGCCGGCTCAGGAAGCTGACGACATCTCGAGAGCGTACCTGCACGCCCCTTGCTGTGGGCCGCGAGACTTTCTGAGACCCAACCCCGACATCAAGCCTATCAACCTATGGGCTAATGCACACGTACGAACCAGATGATGTGATTTGAGCATCGCGACAATAGCCTCAAAATACGCACAGCGGCATATCTTCAACACCCCCTCAGTTGGGACGGGATGGACCTGGAAGCGGGGTGAGCGCAAGCGCGACCATGTCCGAAAGCGTCGTGTTGGTGTAAGCACGGCAACGATGAGTTGACTAAACTCGGCAATAGACAGGATGGCGTTGTGCGTCAACCGCCTGGCTGGGACGAATGGACGAGGTCTCTTGGTGTGGAGGACCCGGAGCGGGACAGACCGGGATCGCCCACGGCACGGCGAAGCCACGGGTTTCGCAATCCCCCCGCACATCGTAGCCTCGGGCTTCAAGAGCGCGGGGCAACGGGATTGATGCAGCGAACCCGTGGCTCTCTACATATCACCTCTTGGGTGCGCGGCCCCCATGCCCCCTCGTGTGGCTGGGCCTGACTGGTTATGGAGAAGTGTATCGAGGGAGGCCCACGGCGCACCTTTGTCCAACGTGGGGTCGTGTCAATGGATGATGGGTCACGCAGATGCCCAAGGATGAATTCCTTGATTCGATAAACCCTCAAAAGAGGGGAGGTTTCGCAGCCGGAGGCCGGCCAAATGCCTCCACCATTCGAATCAGAAGTTGCGTTGGTGACGATGCCGGCGTCAGGAAAGAGGTTACGGTCACTAATAGTTACGGCATCGCGAGCCCAATCATAAGGAGGGACGCTGGCAACGTGACTGGTCGTACATCGCCGACGGCTTTGCACTGAGGCGATCGAGACGGAGAATCTGGAGCATCTGGTATGACCGATTACCTTTCGCCAGGTGGGAAGAGTGGCCTGCGAACGGTGGGAAGTGCGCGAATTTGACCGTGCGATGCGCCAACAGTTCGGTGATGCCAGACCACTCAGGCCCGGACTCAGCCATCCATCACGATACGAAGGCGCCTGGCAGGCCAGATAGGTGCAGACAAGCCTGAGCTGACACCTCCAAGAGGTGGGAACACTACCAGTGGATATCGCCTAGAAGAACCATTAGACAAGATTTGTCAGTGATCACCTGGGCACTGAACGCGAAACCGGAGTGGGATAGGGCTTCAATCAAGAGTCAGCTTGCAAATGCCAGGGTTGCTCGGTCAAGATGTGGTGAGCATGATGACAGTGTCCTATCTTTGGAACCCATTGTTAGGGTTATTCACCTCAAGACGCCGACGTCTACCCCAGCGCCCGCTTGCACAAAGGGGGGCGAACCTGAACAAGATACAGATACACAAATGACCATGTCAAAGGAGGGCCGTACGAATAAGTCGCCATCATACGGTGCCACGGGAACAGAGAAGTGTCCGCCATGGCCAGTCCGGCCAGGACATGGACTGCCGCATGATAACAGCACACCCCCATCACGATGACATAGGCACGGGATGCTGCTGTTGGAACACGGGAGGCTTGGGGTTCTCCGGCAGCGTGCCTCGTTCCAGGCTTCTAGCCCTACAACTTGTGTGGGAAAAGGTTTGAACGAGCACGCAGGTACGTGCAAAAAATGGGACACAAAATATTCCAGAATTTCAAACTTTGTGAGCATGTCGCCTTGTCTCACAACTCCTTTTTTGTGTTATTGTTTGCAAATGCGCCAAGGGTTGACTAACACGAGCCATCTTAGGGCATGGACTTGGAAATTGGTTCGGCTTTTAGCACGTCAAAAGCGTCCCGTCTTTTGGTATTCCCAGTTAAGGAGAACCCCCTGGCACCCTGTCTCTGCTGCTGGAGACTGAGAGATCCGCTGCCTTACAGGCGCTGTGGGTAAGGTGGTAAAAAAACATCTCGCATCGAGAGGGCTGACAGAAAGGTTTGTGCACTATCGGCCTAGGATTCCTCAGGAAATGTCCCCTTTATTTCCTTTTAGTAATCTTTAATGCAGTGTTTTCTTCCGACCCGCATGGCCCTTGCCGGGCCGCTTCTGCACTGCAAGTCATGACGATGGCCACGTTTTGTGAAATTCGAAGCAAGACCCCATGACGCTTATGATTTTCTTTTTGCCTGTTGTGTCTTTGTCCTTGGTGGCAGAGGGCTATTGCGCCGTCAACAATTCGCGCCACCACCCGATGAACCAAATCAACTCATCACTCTTCCCCATCAAAAATGCAAGCCCAGGCGATGGGGGGATGGAATGCTGGCCACCATCATCAGCTCGACGAATGTCGAATCGCTCTCAACCGCCTGTTTATGCCAGCACTAACACTAAACTCCAACAATATTTCCCCAATCTCCAGGGCCCCGTGGTTTCGGGGGTGCGAAAGGGTTGGTCTGAGAAAAGAACATTCTCAATGTACCTCTTACACGCTAGATGTGACACGCTAGCATGCTCGCGACTAATTAACAGTGATCCCCGGACTTTGATATGGATCGTGGACTGGCCTGGCGAAAGACTTGGAACGAAAGCGCGCCCCATCGACCCGAGAGATCAGGGCCAGCCGTCGCTGACACGGGGTCCGCCTTAGGCCCCTGAAGGATCTTGAAAAGCACAATGACGACGCCGGTGCCGCATAACTAGACGCGCCGGGCACGGGTCTTGAGGCCCCCAGGCCCTCCGTCTCCAGTCTCCGGCTTTCGTCCAAGGCAGAGAGCAACTGCGACCAGTGATGCACTTGGATGAGCTCCATTGCGCAACATCATCGCACATATCACGGTCAAAGAATGCCACCCTCCATGGGCCGAAAATCCCCGACGCCCGGTTCTAGGGCCGGACCCGGACCCTCCCTGCGTCTACTTTGTTGCTTTTCTCGGTTGACTGTTTATTCGGATTTCTGGCTCCGGAAGGCGTGCCGACATTTGATATTGTCCCAAGTAATCACAGAGAACCCGCGAGCGTGGTGAAAGGGAGTCAATAGCCAGGAGCGCGAGCCTCGTGGTGGACGCTGCGCTGAAGCACGCTGGAGCTCACTGGGGCGTGAAACGGCAATTTATTTCGTTTGGCTGGCCCGGCTGGCTTCCCCGTTGCGCTTTGGCTCCGGATCTCAGTCGTCTCCCTGGACTACCGGCTCCTTGGGAATTGCAACCAAATGAAAGACATGAAAACAAAATTTTACATGAACCCAGGACAGGAACAAAGGAGAGGGCCAGAACCACTCTCGGAAAGGGGAAACACAGGGCAGAGAATCCAATCGAAGGGCCCAAAATACCTGATTCGACTGATGACTCCGGCTCGTTGGGCTTCCATTCATCCTGTGACTGGACTGGCTTGTGTTAAGCACCCCCAAACGCATCAGCATCAGGAACCGGAGCCTGTCGCATTCCCCCTTCAACCTTATCAGCAAGCCACGGCCTGCTAGACCAACGCCCCCGAGCCTCCCCAAAACACGGGGCAGGTCAGTGCCGCTTGTCCTCTTTGGGCCGCGGCGCAGCTGTGGCTCTTGCTGATGGGAGCCTGCGACCGTTTGTGATTTGCTGGTGCCATGGTGGCGTGCCAATAGCAGACCAAGGCGTTGCGTTGCATTGCGGTCTCTTTCAGCGCTCTCAGCGCAAATCCACACCTACCTCCTCGCCCCCCGTGCCCCGGGACTGCGCCTATCGCTATCTGCACCCAGCACACGCACCGCCGTCCACACCGGGCAGCGCTCGCTGAGCCTGGGCAACAGTGAGTTGAGGGTGCGAATTATTAGATGTGTGAGTGCAGGTGTGCAGGTGCAGGGTACGTATCTTGCCCGGGGTCTGCTTCCAGGGCACTTCCATTTCGCGATACTACACAAGTACGTACCGACGACTCACACGGGTTCACCTGCCCTTGGCCGGCCATGTACTTGTATCCGACCTTCGCAGCTCCCAGGCAGCCCTCCCTTTCCCTCCTCTCCAAACAACAACAACACAACACAAGGAATACCACGATTCGTATTAGAGTCAACTGTCACAGTCCAGATCATCACGCCAGCTCTGCCCAGGCCTGCCATACTATCGCCTCGTCTGCCACCTACTTGTCTTGCCAGCACCCCGTCCATCCGGCTTCTGAACCAGGTACGTGCTTATCTGAGTGCGCCGTCGTCGGTGACTCAACCACACTCCTCCGCCTCTCATAACCACAACTCTTCCTCGCTCCCATCGCCATCTACGTCGCACGAATCGCGTCGCAGTACTTCCTTCCTTGCCTGGAACTTATGCGCTGACCATCGCTGCCTCTCCCAGACCTCTCGTTCGGAAGCGCATACACCCAAGACCGAAACCCGGTAATCATGGCTACCATGGCAGCGGCTGTTCGTGATATCCCCCAGGCCTCCTCGAGCCGAGACAACTTAACTGCTGTAGCGGCTCGGAGTGTCCCTGCGACTGTGACACGATCTCAAACCCTCCCCACTCCCCCCAACTCCATCTCTCCCTCCCTTCCGCCCCTCGGGCTCAAGGCGCAACTCCAGAAGACCGCCAAGCTTGAGCCTATCGACTCGGACCTGGACATTCGCGAGTCCCCGGACCACGGCCGGTCCGTCTCGCCGGTCCTCGAGGCGTCGGGCGCCATCACCAGCTCTCTCCTCGCCAAATACCACCTGCCAGAGATCCTGCTCAACCATGGTCCCTTGGCTATCAGACACATCACAGGATATCTGACCACCTCGGTTCCCGGGTTCTCAGGTATTCCTCCAACAAAGGCGCGAAGACTGGTCGTGGGAGCGTTGGAAGGTCGAGGAGGAGAAGGAGGTGGACTATCTGGAGAGGTGGAATTTGAAAAGGTGGGATGGGGCCGATGGGATGCCCGCAAGCGAGGGCAGCCGTCGCGACACCGACAGGGAACGCCTCCTTCGTCTTACGGCCCGGGCATTCCCATCAGCAAGACTGGCGGTAGAGGCCAAGGTCGGCCTCGACTCAGCGTCGCGACGTCGAGCAACGGAGACTCTGTCCACTTCTCTCACGACGATGACCACGACATCTCCATGATGGAGCATGAGGCGGACAAGATGTCCATGGATGGATCCGCGTCAGCCTCATGCTCTGAAGCTCCGGATGACGATGTCGTCATGAACGACGACCCTGAGGATGCGACTGATGACGAGGACTGGGCAGCGGTGGGGGCCGCTGCTCTCCGAGCCGAGTCCTACCCCAACACGGCTGCGGCCCAGACGGACCGCGGCCTTTCTTCTTCTGTATATACACCTGGTGGACTTCGCTCGTTCTCCGCCAGCTCCGGCATGGCGCGTCCACCTCAACCAGGAAATATCGACTTTTCGGCGTTGGCGGGAACCTCTGACGCACAGGAGCGTGAGGCCGTCGAGGCCCTCTTGCGACTCGGTTCTGTATAATACCTTTCTGCATGCGCGGCGTTTGGGGGCATTCGGAATTTGGCTGAAGGCATTCGGTTTGGGTTGGCTGGGCCCAAAAGGGGAGGCCGTGTCGGCCCATCATGATCGAGGCGGCGACCTCTAGATCATACCACCATTCTCACGATGACACGGTTCTCTGCATGGTTTTTTGATTTATGGCTTTATTTCTCATCATCGGATTCGATTCTTGGCGTCTTGGTACTCGGCGGCATCCTGTCCTTGCGGAGGCGGATGAGTTTTTGTCGGCTGTGGGAAAAAGTCAGCACGCGGATGGGTTTCAAAGCTTCAATCCCTGGGCTAAACACTGATCCATTTTCGGTGTCGCCCAAAGCGGCAGCTTTGCAATTCGGGTTTATTCTTTTATTATGAGGAGACAGGTCGTCAAAGGTTCGCCTTGCGTCACTTGTTCTTCCTGTCGCTCCACAGGAGCCTGTTCGATTCTTTGGTCTCGAGGAACCTACTCATAGGAGTTTGGGCTCCTGAGCGACATGACAACTCCCTTGACGGGAAGGGCTGGTCTCTATGGTTGCGTCGTCTCCTTGCGGCATCCTGCTTTACACCATACCCGGTTACCCAAGTTTGGCTTTGAAAGTCCACAACCAGATCCTACCACTTCAACATCACTTCTGTGGAGGAAGGACTATGACGACAGATATTTTCATGCCTTGTGGGCAGTTGCAGCCAGTTTTTGGCCAGTTTTTGCAAGCTTCTCTCGACTCCTTGTTTAATCAACCTTTTTTTCCGGGGCATTGGGGCGGATCAGCATATACTAGATAGAGGAGGATGAGGTCGGAGACGGGTCATGTTGGGTTGACCCTAGCACAAGATATGGACATGATATCATGGCTGAAATCATAGGGTAGGGGCCTGGACGCCATTGGCGTGCCCCCCTCTTGAGTCTCCAATATGCCGACGGCATAGAGACTGAAAAAATGAGTAAAAGCAAATTGGTGATTGAGGGATTAGGTAGCTTCCTGGTCGTTAGCGTTTGAAGCCCCGCCAGCTTTGCAAATGGAAGTCTTGATCTTTCGGTTCCACAAGGAGTGTTACTAGCGATGCCGTGATAGTGACTGCATGCATGACTGAATGTTGAGTAGGTGGATAGATGTTGAGGGGGGAAATGAAGAGGTTGGCTGGAGGTATTGCAGACGCCTTGTGATCGGTTGGGAAAGTCGAGTGTGTTGCTCGTAACTCGAGCTGTTGTGAACATGGCATGATCAGACTGTGAAGACATTGGCCTGTGATCGAATCAGGCCAACCCTGGACACAGCCAGGAGAGAAAGAAAGAAGCAAGTTGGCAAAAAAAGGTTGAGAACCTAGAGGCAAAGTGAGTCGATCGCCATCACGTGATGGAGCACGACTTCCATTTTCGATCTCGGCACTTGACGACATGGCT
This sequence comes from Fusarium sp. JS1030, assembly GCA_000966855.1. Lineage (NCBI taxonomy): Eukaryota > Fungi > Ascomycota > Sordariomycetes > Hypocreales > Nectriaceae > Fusarium > Fusarium sp. JS1030. The sequence continues at coordinate 186,366 of JWIW01000088.1, forward strand.
CAACAAGCATCGGCATCTCGTACCAAAATTCTACTTTGGTTGCTACACCTGGTCTCATGGACATTGGCCGTCTCTCCACGATAGTTCCAGGTCATCTGAGAATTCAGGCTGTCTCGTGCGAGTGCACCCTGCTTGATTGGGCTTCCCCTTGCAAGTGACACGAGGAATGGCACTGACGAGGAGCGGAAAAAGATGGATCCTTTCAGTTAAGACCTTGGGTCCAACCGGGGAATCTGTTCATGGATACACACAACATCACCCGAGAACAGGATGACGATAAGTCTCGTTAAACCCCCGCAAATTGGCTGACCCGCGGGGTTCCATGGCCGTCGATTCCTTCAACGGGTTTGATTGAGAATCGGTCAGCGGACCACCAAGAGATGTTCGGAGGCCCCGTTTGATGAAGAGCGGACATGCGAGATGACATGATCCCAGTGCCGGCGCGTGCTTGGCCCGGGAGAACGCCGAGACCTAGGCTGAAGTCATCGCCCTCTTCCTCTCCGCTGCGATCGCAGATAACGCTGAGGACGTCTGCCGCCAAGCAACAACGGGAGGAAGAATGGAGAGGCGATGGTGGCAGCATCCCTTGCCACGCGCCAATATGAGCTGATCTTGGTCTGGGCGATGAATGCCCAAGGGCTTGGCTACAAAGCTTGAGCAGCTAAGCTTATGTTTGTATGGTGGGGGGGGGCGACAAGAGAAGAAGCGGAAACGCCTGTTGTCGTCCCCCTTCCAGCTTCTGTTGCACTGCCGCGTTGTCGTCATCCTTCCAAGACCTTGGCGAAGCAAAGGAGTGGGCTGCGGAGAGGAGTTCTGGGCGTTTTCTGGGCGTTTTCTTGGGGCTTCTTGGCTAAGCTTAGGGATTGGATAGGAAGGAGACTCTGGTATCCTGACGGCGGAGTTTTGGCCGTGAGTGGACCGGGAGATGTGGGTTGCTTCCTCTGTATCGGAGGGGGAAGGGATCGATCAGAGAGATTATGGGATTGCGGAAATGAGGAAGCACATGTTGGAGATTTGGTTGCTTTGGGGGCTGAGTTGGCAGAAGAAGACGTGTTGGAGTTAGGGGAGACAATCGTCAAGAAGTTGAAGGTTTATAGGCGTTGGAGACGGCGGCACTCTATCTCTTTGAGCCTCGTGGCAGGAACCTCACCCCAGACACATCCCCGGCTCCGGCAGGCCGGGGCCCCGGCGAGACCCTCGGGGGACCGGCTGCCTCCTTGTTCGGCGGCGGAGGAGGAAGACAAATGATACGGGCGGATGCATAAAGAACATGGCACGAACCGGTCAGATGTCAACAGGCACTATGCTCGTAGTTGGAAAGAACGATGTCGGTCATTTCTAGAAACAGATAGGATAGGAGAAGGTTGGTGAAACATGACGGTTCTCTGCATATATCTCGCATTTCTGTGAATATATCATGAAGTCGATGACCCTGGTGAAGGGGCCTTCGATGGTTTACCAATACAAACGTCAAGTCTAGCGGCGATGTTGCCAAAGCCGCAATATTTCCACAAATTTATATGGAGAATCTCGGACGTTGCAGGAAGAACAAGTCCCGTACAAGTTGTCAAAATGTGCGGTTTTATTAATATGGAGTAATTACCCGTCGACGATGGAAGATGGAGGCGGAGATGGTGAGGGGGGATCATGCAGGTCAGATGCAGGCCGCGATACGTAACAAGATGTCAGTTTGCCAATGGGTATTGTGTTTAGAGATGTTGCCGTCTTCTGTCTCGTACAGTAGTTGTTGTTTAATACAGCAGTCTCATGAAATATGCTGTTACGTACTAGTCAACTCTTGGTGCTCTAGAGTTTGCACCGTCGGATTTGCTGACCCGTGGCTTTGGGTTTGGGTTGCGAGAGCGAGAGGAAAACGTGGGCCTGGCGCTACAACGTAGGGCGCCGATCGGCTACGTTCCTGGCCACCCTCGTGAGCTTGGCGAGGACAAGAGAGGTCTTGGCCTAGGCGCTGCCAAGGGTCTTGGCTGACTTGGCCCCAAGCCTGCCAAGCAAAGGGCCAAGCAAAAGGGCCAAGAGAGACGCAGAGACTGGAGGCTTGGCGGGCAGCCTGGGCAGAGCTGGGCAAAGCTGGGCAAAGCTGGGCAGCCCAGACAAGGCCTCGGCGTCGGCGGAAAGCTTGACCTGCCCTCAGGCCCGAGAGACAGCCCAGTGCCTGAGTCGTGTGGCCGCCCGCCTTGGCCCAGGTCACTTTGGTCAGACCCTGGTGGCCGAGTCAAGTTATCGACCTGCCCACCACGGCCGAGCCTGGTTGATCAGATCCCCGGGGTTTGCCATTGTCTCCAGTCTCGCGTGCTTGGGTCTGATGCTTTGGTAGAGTCCATCTACCGACTTGGCTGCACTCGCGCCATGTAGAGACGGAATGCTTGCTTTATACGCGAGTCCCATATGCTGTGCCCCCCTCCCCCGGCTGATTAGCCGTTACAGAGTCAAGGTCTGCCGCGCGCTGGGCACCAAAGAACCAACATGAACCAAAAGTCCGACACGCAAGGGGAAGCAAAGAAACATTTTTCGCATCCGAGTCGACAAGGCTCCCTGAGAAAAGGCGGCGCGACGCGGCGACGTGCCGCACAAAGGATGCACTACTGCTGACGATCCCCTATTTTTCTCTCTGACGGGTACGTACGTCGCTCGCTGAGATGAATTGCTCCTTGTCACGGACTTTAATAGTTCCCCGGTAGATCCGGGTGGCATATCGCACAGTGAAGCTTGTCGCTGTCACTCAGCACCTAGACTGTCACTAGCCTGCTCCTTGCACAACCACCACGTCCGTTTATCTCTCTGCTTCATTCCGGGCAGCAGAGGCCAGAGTCGAGAGAGACATGTCTCGCTCCCCTATCCGTACACTCACTCACTCAGGCAGACAGACGCAGACGGCACATCTCCCCATGCCGCGCGCCCACCCCCTCCCTCCCCCGAAATCCCAATCGCTCAGGTGACGTTGGTGACCGAATAAAACGCTTGACGCAGTGGTGGCCAGCCTGTGTGAGGCCCCAAGGTGACCGAGGCCAATCGCAGCGACGCGATGAGGGGCAGTGCCCAGACTGCCAAGCCTTGGCAGTCTTGGCATCGTTCCCTCCGCCTACGCACTCGGCGTAGCGTCGATAGCCGATACCTGTCTCTCCCCCTCCCACGCGTGCGGCCACAGGTACCTGAAGCCATCAGATACCTGACAATTCTCGCCAAGACCGCCAAGACTTTCCGCTCGCTCTTACCCTCATGCCCAGACTTTTGCGTAAATGTAAAGGGAGCACATCCCCCCCGGATCTCGTTCATGAAAGGCATTTCTCTTCTGATCATCTATCAATCACTCCTGGATCCCTCTGCAAAACATACTTGAGCGGCAGTTACTTCTTCCTGTCGCAAACTCAAGCGCTCTTCCCCACGCCTCTGCGCCCTGGATCACCACGACCGACCCCTCTACCCAGCTTCAGCCTAGCCTCGCTCGCTTCTGCCGCTGGGCTTGAGCTGTGTGCCATCCCAGAACAACACCGGCCCACCGGCTTAACAGATACTCCGTCCATCACCCACCATGTCTCCCCCAGTCCCTGAGCAGCAACAGCAGCCGCCGCAATCGTCGGCTGCACCCTCGTCTAGTGCCAGCAACGACTCCAAGTCGGCGACTCCTGCCCCCAGTGCCGCCTCCAACACTTCTCAGAGCAGTGCTGCCCCCTCTACATCACCTGATGACAACCTCATCTGCCGATGGAATGCCTGTAACCAAAAGTTTACCTCTCCAGAGACTCTCTATGTAAGTCCTCAATTGAGATATCAGCGAACAAGACACATGACTAACATCAACACAGGAGCACATCTGTGAGCGCCATGTTGGTCGTAAGAGCACCAACAACCTCAACCTGACTTGCCAGTGGAACTCTTGCCGGACCACCACCGTCAAGCGAGACCACATCACCTCGCACATCCGTGTCCATGTGCCCCTGAAGCCTCACAAGTGTGAGTTCTGTGGCAAGTCGTTCAAGCGACCCCAGGATCTCAAGAAGCACGTCAAGGTGAGAACGCGTGATCTCTTGTCCAGCTTCAATTTTACTAACACACTGCCCAGACTCACGCTGATGACTCTGTTCTTGTTCGACCATCCCAGGATCCCCAGGGTGGACTCAACTACAGGCCACAGCCTCCCAAGGGTATGTCCCAGTTCGATTCTTCTCCAAGGCCCTGGCCGCCCGCCTTTCCTTCCCTCGAGGCTAATTCGCCTCCAGGCCCCTCTAGCTATTATGACCACAATGGCCAGATGCGAACTAACGCCGCCGCCTTCACCCACCAGGCCGGGCATCCTAGCGGTTACTATGCTCCCCAGCCCTCCACCAACTATGGCCTCTACTTCAACCAGCCCCCCATGAACAACGCCCGCACCGAGCACCTTGGCTACAGCGCCGCGCCCGGTGGCTATGACCGAAAGCGCACCTATGACATGGTCGACGACTTCTTTGGCAGCGCCAAGCGTCGTCAGATTGATCCCTCTTCGTATGCCCAGATTGGTCGTTCCTTGATGCCTCTTCACGGCAACCTCTCAATCCCCAACGGACCCATGGCTGCCGCCGAGCAGTACATTCCTCAGCCGGCTCCTGCTCCTGTGCACGCTGGGCCTACTCCCAGCCAGAACCCTCTGGCTCAGCAGTACTACCTGCCCATGCCCAGTGCCCGCACCCAGAAGGATCTCATCCACATCGACAACATCCTCGGCCAGATGCAAGATACCATCTACGAGAACGCCAGCCACGCGACTGCAGGTGTTCACATCCACAACGGTGAGAATGGCTTCAACGGCTACCGCAACACTCCTTCGCCTCCTTCCTCTCACCGATCACCTGGAGGTATCCCTGTGACGGCCGATGGCTACCAGCCCGTGTCCGCGGCTAGCATGGCTTCGCCACTGACAGCCATCTCTTCTACTGGCACTCCTGCCGTTACACCGCCATCCAGCTCCATGTCTTACACGTCTGGCCACTCCCCAAGCCCGTCCTCATCGGCCATGTCTCCTCAGTCTCGCCACGGCTCGACAGCCTCGGTCATGTACCCTACTCTGCCCACGAGCCTGCCCGCCGTCAGCCAAGGCTTTGGTCACTCTGCCACCACGACTCTGGGACCCAGCTTCGAGAGCAATGAGCGCCGCCGCTACTCTGGTGGCATGCTCCAGCGGGCACGAGGAGGACCCCTTCCCCTGCCTCACGAGGATACGAGCGGGGCTTCAACTCCCAAGGCGAGCGAGTCTGCACTGTCAATTGGATCGCCATCCTCGGAGTCCGATGTCAGCGATGCTACCCGCGAGCGTGAGGAGCAATATGACCGATGGCTCGAGAACATGCGTGTCATTGAGACCCTGCGCGAGTACGTGCGAGGACGCCTTGACCGAAAGGAGTATGTCGAAGACGAGGAGGCTCGGCGACAAAGCATGGCCGATGCCATGGATATTGATCCTAAGAGCCCCAGGGGTCCTGCCCGGGAGTTGGGCACCCCTCGGGAAGGATCCTCGCTCTACCCGATCCTCCGCATGCCTGGTGCTTAAGCTTCTTTTTGGTTCGGCTACTGGATTGGCTGCACTTGTACTATTTTCCCTGTTTATTGTGTGGGTTTCTTTTTCCAATAGGGTCAATTCAATGCAACGCGCCATGTTTGCATGTTCTTGGCGGGCCTGGCTAAGACATGGGGGTTATTCGCGGTGCTGGAACGCTTTGTTGAAAACTACTTTGGCTGGGAACGGCTGGAGATACTCTATGGTTGGCTTATGAGTTTTGCTGGGGACATGTGCAAGACGGACGATACGGATGATGATTTGGAGCAAAAACACAGTCAGATTTTCCTTTTCAGTTATATTCTTCACCCCTGAGCAGCCGTCGCCAGTCCATGTCTGGACGGTCATGCATTCGTGTATGGTGGTAACGACTGATTATGAATAGTATTGGGAAAGGACGGGATGGACATAGGTCGAGTGGGAAAATCAGGGTCTTGGTTTTTACTAAAGTACCGCCGGTGTGGCAGAATATCAAGCAAGGTCTGAAGCATATGCAAGTCCAGACCGTGACGGGTTGGTGAATGATGACTGATATGATTGCTCAAAGGGCGTGATACGAGATGCACGACGCAGAGTAGAGCGTCGATCACTGGATGAGTCGAACTCCGTTGGATGTAGAGAGACATTGAGGTCAAGGGCATGCTGAGATGAGGCTGTGCTTATTCTCGTTAGATGAGCTGGGCACTTGAGAATGCAGCGGGGAGATGCTATTGCTCCAGCGTTCGTCAGCTGCGGATGCTGAGTCGTGACGAATCACGAGACAGGACTTCATTCCAGCGGGCAAACTTGAGGGACGTGCATATTACGTTGCGTTGCGTTGCTGTGTGTTGTGGGCTGCGGATTCAGCTGAAGAGGGCTGTGAAGTTGAGGCGGTCGAGACTGTCATTTCCAGCTCGCCCTTCGCCGGCGCGTTGATCCAAGGACGGGTTAGATGCACCGTCGATCATGGGGGGACGGAATCTCCTCGATCTGGATGTTGGGATGTTACTGATGGGGTGATGGAGAAGAGATTGTGTAATCCTTAACTAAAATAAACCCGAACCGGTTCATGGTGCAGTGTCACATGTGTCTTGGACCCAAGCTCATGTTTGTTTTTTTCCTTGTTGTGATCCCATATTAAGTTTGCCCAGATGCAAGACATCAAAATTTTCTTCTCACGAGAAGTTTTGATAATAGTGACATGCACGAGTCCAACAAGGAGGGCGGGTAGAGGGAGAGAGTGGTGGGCTGTCAAGGCTGCCCCACGCGGGAGAGGAAAATAACGGCCCCTGGCTTGCAGCGGGCCGTCGGTAGCCAGGAGCCTAAGGCAAGGTACCTGAGGGCAGGTAGTATTGTAGGTCAATCGTAAGATGATTCCTCTTCCAAAAGCAGAAGCCGAACCGGCAGTTGGTTCATTTTTTTCCATGAGGTAAAAGATCTCGAAGGCAAACTTGTTCACCGGCTGCATCAAGAACCATGAATGAACTTTTGCAACACGAGCTTGTGGCTTGACAACTACATCGTAAGCCTGGCCTATCAAACGACCTATCTGAAACAATGAGAGGGGGGCAATGACGGCAGTCTGCTCAGCTAGACCAACGTGACATGGGGCTCGGTTCAGAGAAACAAGTCGTCTTGGACAGAGAGAGGCCAGGTCTGAGGTAGAGTGTAGCACTGCCCCGACCGAGCCTGGAACGACGTGACGGGGTTCCGCACAAGGCAAACAAACAAGTAACAGTTACCTACGGATCGGCCGGGAGGTCGGTGCGGCGCGGAGTGTAAGTGAGGCCCGCAGGGGGAAACAAACTTAAGTTGTTAGCTCTACGACACTGACGATCAAAAGAAGCAAGAGAGAGAGAAAAAAGAAGAAAATTTTTAAGCTTGGCCTGCAGGAGTTAGTCAAGGTCAGCTTACGTAGGAACGTGGCTTCTAGACTCGCAAAACAGGTGACGCTGAAGGATTGGTCGCTTGATCGCGAGAAAGAGGAAGGATGGAAAGGGGAATTGCGATTGTCGGGCGTAGATTGATCGCCCTCTAGGTTCACCGGGCAGGAGCGTTTGTGTTTCCACCGCGGGTGACGACTGCCCATTTTTTTCTGTTTCCTTCTTATTTTGAGTTTCCGTCAATATATAAACGCCCTTGTCTCCCAGTGTTTCGAGTCTCGATCTGATATCACCATCCACCACTTGAAGTTTAAAGTGAATCAAAGCACAAGAACAATCAACCACCTTTGTTGTTCACTGCCGTTTAACGCATAAACTCACAAACAATCACATCCGATCGCCCTCAAAATCCATCGCTCACCCTCTTCTTTCTCCGTCAAACTCGAAAAAGAAACAACCCCTTACACATCCCCGCTTACCATCCACCATGCGCTTCTACACCATCGCCGCCCTCCTCATGAGCGCCACCGCCCTGGCGGCGCCCGCCAACGAGAAGCCTTACACCTGCTGCTGCTGCGACATCTCGCAGCCCGCCATGGTCTGCCGCGAAAAGGCCACCGACGATTGCATCTGCACAAAGGTCATGTGCCCGGCCGATGCTCCGGTCGTGTGGGCCGACGCTCCGGAGGCCGAGCCCACGACTCCCGTCAAGCGCGACGACGAAGCTGAAGTCAAGCCCAAGGCCGAACCCGAGCCTGAACTCGAGCCCGGTGTCAAGCCCTGCTGCTGCTGCGATATCAGAATCAACAAGATCGTCTGCCAGGTCCGTCCCAAGGAGGAGGACCAGTCCTGCATGTGTCTTGCCGTCATGTGCCCCGAGGGTGCCCCGACCACGACCACGTACCTCGCGGCCAAGGAGACTGGAAACTAAAAAAAAAAGAGAATGTGATGGTGTGAAAAACGATACGAGACTTTGCTGCTAAAATATGGGGGTTCACTCTTTTTCTACTTCTGATTCAACTCGAAGATATTTCTGTTACTCTACTCTACCGTTTATCCTGTACATACTTCGCTTCTGCTTCTTGTCAGCCTGCATATGGGCTGCATACATCACCCCAGCCGCAGTTTGAAATATACGAATACCCTGCGTCGTGTAACTCGCTTGCGTTCGTCTGGTGCCGGGATCTCACATCAGCTTCAAGCTATATAAGCCAGCTCTGGCCCCAACATGTTCATCCCTTCTCTCACCATCTGACCATTCTCTACTCAACCATCCCTCCAAAGTGACAGCCACTAGACCCTCGCCTCAGCAAACATGCGTTTCTCATTCCTCTTCATGAGCCTCGCTGCCGTTGTCGGCACCATGGCTGCTCCCGCCATCAACGGCCAATGCTGTTGCTGCGACATCAAGACGGGCAAGGACGTCTGCACTCCCCTGCCCCTTGGTTCGACATGCAACTGTCCTGCCGTCGTCTGCCCCAACCCAGAAGCGTCTTAGCTAGGTAATGCAGAGTCGATTAAGGTGAGAGCTTGCTATAATATAACCCCTGTTGCGACTCCTGACTCAGGCTAACAGTAAGAGAGATTACGGGGACTGGGTGAGACGGCAGATGGGGATCCAGTGTGGATAGCACCTAGTCAGCCTCGCGGATGCAAGTTGTTGGGCCTGTTACATATGTACCATTGAACATATATATCTGAACATAGGAATAAACACTCAACAGATGTACAAGGCTGTCAACGTTCAGCCACAACTGGCGTCAAAGAGATGCGTGAAAGCTTCAACTGCTGTACCCCAGATCTGCTAGTAGTGCCTTGTCAACGGTCGGTCGGGTTGGCGGCAGTCTATTGATAATTAATACGCGCCACCACTCGTTTGGGAGCCAATCAGCACCCTCGCACGCGAGACAAGTCGATGGAACAGGAAATCCTACAAATGAAGCCGTTCAAGTGCTCCGGTTAAATACGCCCTGCGGGTAAATGACCACCGTAGATCATTGCTTCTCGGTCATTACTCAAGCTAGCATACCTCAGGGCCTCACATCAAGTCACGATCAAGGGGCAACAGTTCATGCGTCATCCAAAATAGCCAGATGGCAAGTTAAGAAATTATACACTATCGAATACAGATAGATATAGGGATGCTACTCCAAAGGGCCCATATATCGTGTCCCAAGATTCAACCCCATGATAGATTGCTGCATGTACAGTGTTTTGCTGGATCCCAATGTCTTGTTACCCATCAGCTGCCAGAGTGATCCAAGGCCTGTCCTGTCTCACCGGGCGCCATCACTGCCGCCCACGTTCCATCTTTTTATTTCTTTCTCATAAGCCCTCTCCTGAGACCTTGGACCAGTGGCAGCTTGCGACCGTGCAAGACGGCTGGGGGGAGGAGGCAAAAGTGTGATGGGGGAGGGTCGGCCGCTGATGAATAGCAATGCGAAGATTAGACCGCAGCGTAAACGGGTATATAGTAAACGGGTCATGAAAATGCCCAGACTCTCCAGTTGCATCGGCAAGGTCGAGCCAAAGGGCAGGTTAGTTCGCTCAGTTTTAGCGGGAACGAAATCCCAAAAAAGAAAGAATCGTATTCAAGGCTTTGTCGTGGCATGTCGTCCAAGACGGCTTGAAGTGGCATCGCCGGCGACGGTGAAAAAAGAGAAGCGGCAAAAGGCGGACATCTCTTATTGGAATTGAGTACGGTCCTTCTCCTTGAGGCCGCCGATCTGATCCATGTCGATCGAGTAGAACTGGCCCTTGGCCTCCTTCTCATAGGCAGGCAGCTGCTCGTCGTTCATGGGCTCCAGACCAACAGCCGAGTTGTCGCCGACCCGGACAACAAGCACGCGGCCGCTCTGAGGTCGGCCCTGGTCGTCCTGCTCATCAGGGAAGGTGATGTGGATCTCGGGAACATTATCGGGAGAGTAAGGGGGCGAGTTGGGGTTGGCCAGCATGGGGTGGCCCTTCTGGTTGATGACCAGGACGCTGGAGCGGCCATTGTGCGTCGTCTCAATGGTCAGGCCGCGGTGGTTGGCGAAGCGCTTGGTGTTGCTGTCGTAGTAAGAAGGCAGGCCGTCCTCCTCATCGCGGAGGGTCTGCTGCTTCTGGCGACGAGCGCGGCGGAAGAGGAACAGGATGGAGACCAGAATCAGGCCGAGAAAGACAAGGCCGAGGAGTCCGAGCATCAAGTTGATCAAGTTGTCGTCCGAGCCATCGGAGTCAGGAGGCGAGTCGGTGGCTCGGGCGAGGAGGTTGTGGATGGAGGGCATCGTGAATAGAGTTAAGGTCGTAACGTGCGTCGACGATGACGAAAGTGATGGTTTTGAGTTTCGTGATAATCAAGGGGGCTCCGATGTACACAAAAGAATGAGTGACAGGCCGGTAGAGTCTATTATCCACGATCAATGTCAGTAAACCAGGCCATGACGAGAAAGAGCCGAGAGACGGGGAGCCATGGGCGAGTGCCATGTTCTGTTGTAGTGGTGGTATCGCTCATCTGCAACGCATCTTCAATACTGCAGCCAACCCCCATTCCGCACCAAGGCCGGGAGAGTAATCGAGGCTTAGGCAGTCGACGTCTAAGTCGGCCAAACCGAACGAATGCCCTCCCACCAATTCAATGCATGCCATGACGTGTTGCAGAACGAGCACCCAAACAGATTTGCCGCCAGAAAATACAGGTGGCAGGTGGAGGGTCAGATGGGACAAGACGTACGCCAGGGAGGATATCGCCAATAGTCGGGTGGTGAATGCCTGGCTGGGAACCGCACAAACCGAGGTGGTTGGTGTTGGCCTAGTTTGGAAAACGAAGGGAGGGGGGTTGGAAAGACCGGACGGATATCAGCTGAAAGAGTGAAGCTGATGATCCAAGGAGGAGGGTAAAAACAAGATGTACAGGAGCAAAACGATGCCGTTGACGGGATTCACAAAGCTGGCCCGCGAGGATTGGGTTGGAAAGGAAGAAGAACGAGCCAAGTGAGAGGAGCTGTGGTTTTGGCTGGGGGGAGTCGGCCTTGATGAGAAGAGCAGGGGACCACCACGGAAATGAGGCCGAGCCAGGGTACAGGGCGTGGTAGGGGTCGCTACTGTGTAGTAGGCGCTGGAGACGGCGTTGGATGGGCGCTAGGGTCAGTGTTTTCTTGGTTCCTCCAGGGGCCCCGTCGCTGCAATTGGCCGCTGGACCGGCCGGTGTTGGTGCGCTGGGGCCGTCCAGCGCTGCAAACACTGGTTGAGTGGCACCTCTGGTGACCTTTTCGTTCTAGGTGGTGCGGGGCGCCACCGACATTTGGTGGGACAGCCGGCCAATGGCCTGGTCAGGAGCAAGACAGAGGGTCCGCTTCCCTGGCACGTCGTCTTGGAGGTGGCATCGCCGGCCGGAGACTCGCACGCAACTCGTTGGTCCCAGCTTGTGCTTCTTTGCTGACCTGACCGCGCCCTGCCCTTGCCGTCTTGATTTGGCTGCTTCGAGCTCGCGATGCTCACCAGGATTCGCTCGATGCAATGACCGGGCTTTTCCCTGTAGGCGCGCGCTTCATTGGCTACAGCCGTTGGCCCTAGCCTCGCTTCCCCTGCCAAGCCTCCCAAGCCATGGTGCCTTGGTGCATCCAGAGTGGGACCAAGCACCCCCGTTTCGAGCGAGGACGAACGAACAGGTGCTATCGATAAGCAGCAAGGACAGAGCTGGATGGCACTGGGTTGGATTGGACTGGATTCTTTGCGTGCCTGTTCCTGGATGCTGAAAAGGGCCTAGAACGCACACCAGAGTGGCAAGCATGACAGCGAATCTCGGCTGGTCAAGGAGACGCCAATGCAAGGTACGCGCGATATCACACAGTCTTGGGAAACGCCACGCCACGATGCTTCCGTTGAACAAAAAGCAACTGTGACAATGAAAGCGAAACGCCGCTTAGAGTCCTCTTGTAGCCGTCGCATAGCCACTTCCTACCGCAGCAGGACATCCAATGCTAGATGCTGTAAGCACCAACGCAGGAGCACACGCGTTCGACTGTGCCCTGTTGCTATTTCTAGCCAGGGAACGCAAAAGGAAGGTACGCACGGGGTCCTCAGGGCAAGCCTCATCCATGTTCAGTCAAGAGGGAGACGCAACCGCTCGTTCTTGCATCTCCTTTCTCTGTCGCTTGTCCGCCTTCATCTGTGAGTGGAACCAACGATTGCGCGCATTATCCATGAATTTGTTGTCATCAGGAGACATTGATGCCCTCCTTTCTTGTCCTGCTCTGGAGCCGTCATTCACCAAGTGCTGAAAGACTGGGTCCCTGGCATCCACCACCCACCGGAACCCAGCCGTCGTATTCTCGTTCTCGTGTTTCCTTCTGTTTGTCCGATAATTGTCGAGGACAATGGACCCTCATCCTGCTTGAGGGCATCCAAGAGCCCTGTTCCGACAATCAGTCACCCCACGTCCATCGCGATCAAGCACGCCATTCGGCGCTACATGGGTTTCTTTCTTGACAGGACAACTTGTGCTGATTTGCAGAGATGAGTTTCTTCTCTCAAGTTGACTTCATCACTCAGCTGAGCGATCAATGTTGACGAGGCGGTGGGGTGAGGTTCACCTAGCACAGGGTAGCAGGTGATGCCTTGACAACCAAGGGTTGTGGGTGTAAGCAAGATCCCCTCGCTTCTCTTCCCTCCCATCCCCTTTCCACAAACCCTTTGTTTTCGTCTGCTCCCTTTCGCCTCGAAATAAACTCGATTCCTTCACTTACATTATATTTCCGGCAACCTTTCTCTCTCTCTGTAAAGCCCATTCAAGTGAATGACAGCTTCTTTGATCAGCTCTGCCCGGATTGAAAACACACCAGGCACGCCAGCACATCGTGGACACTGTCTTCGTTCTCTACTACACAATAGCGATGCTCCCTACCCTAGGACCACAGACCAGAGGTGTCCATAAGCCCGGATCAAGTACACCCTGAACAAGGCACCCTCCCGGCGAGCATATCCTGTTCTTCGGTCGTCGCCAGCATTGCTCATGACTGAATGAAGGAATAGTAGGTAGGCATCGACGAGTGACTGATGGGCGGCATAATCACAGCTTCAGATGCAAGCGGTTGGTTCAAGCATCTAGTCAACTGAAAACTGCAGGGCATATTCGACCCGCCGCCTCCTCATGCGGACGTACACTCTAGGGCCTAAGCCAGTTATTCTCACATCAAAGGTGCCTCGTGGACAGACCCAGGTTACCAGGTCAGCGGTAGGGCAAGATTTTGATGTGCGGGATGCCAACGGTCGACGGAGGGGATGCAAGACAACACCACATACCAAACCGGCGGTGAGTATTGAAGTGAAACATGTTCACACCACGACGAGCATAGTTAATGCGCTGCCGCTCGGAATCAATTGCCATGGGCGGCTCAGAGCCTATCGAAATCTTGGGCGCAGAAATCGTTGAATCTTGGTGCATCGTCGCATTGTGTTTCTGACAGGAAAGCGGTTAGAAGGCAACTGGCGGCGACCTTTGTCCTACGGTTGGCAAGATGCGGTATGGCTAACACCAGTCGTCAGTCATGGCGAGCCTCTATTTGTCTACCTTTCGAAGGGCGTTCAGGTCAATGGTGGCCGCGGGCGAATGGAGGATACATGGCAAGATGTGTAGCTGCCGAATGACCGGAGCATCGCCAGGTCGACGGAGAGGAATTCCAATAGGGTTCTGGAGTGCTTTAAAGGACATCCATTGCCGTGGGGATACGCGGGTAATTGAAAGCTCCTGCTGGGCAACGCCTAGAGTGGTGTTGATCTAGGCCTCTCCCTTGCGTCCCAGGTTAGGGCAACGAGCAGCTGGAGCAAATGTCTCCTTCTCTTTTTCTTGTGTAACCCGACATGGTTGGTGGGCTGATGCTTGGACTGACTAGAGCGGCAATTCCGGCCAGCATACTGACCGAGTATTGTGTGTAGTTTTCTGCCTGCTCCGGTTGCTCCCAAACGTGCTACCAATTCGAATCGGACTAGAACTTCCCACGTACCGTAGAGCCAGAACCTCTACCATACAGAACCATGTGAAGAGTAGAGGCATGCAAAATCCACAAACTGCCGTCCCGTCCCGTGTTGGACGTGCTCATGCCTCCTTTCTTGGTGGTCTTGGCTCCTCCCTCTACTTCGTGACGCCCGAGACAGTCGGCAGAGGCCCACAATCTGCAATTCGCGAGTGTGTCAAACATTCGTTCTCAAGCTCCAGCGATGGCAACCTGTTCTTCCAGAAAGTGGAGGCAAACAAAGAAAGCTGCAAGGGAGACGTCCGAGATGAGGATCTATACTGCATGGCGACGATCAGGCAAGCCACGTCCGGAGGCGAGTAGCGGTGGGAGAAGAACTAGCTCCAGAGGAGATGCAGAATCAAAGGCATTGAGAAGAGCATTGTCTGGGCTACGCCGCGGCTGACGATTTCTGTCAAGCACGAGGTCTCGGCTTGAGGCATCGTCAAAGCCAGATACCCGGGACCATGCAGCTTCAACATGAAAACAATGTCCATCTGCACGCAGTGGGCATGAGCCTTTACATAACAACACATTTGTTTTTGTTGGGTAGAGTTTAGACAAACTAAGTTTTCTGTGGCCTTTCTGGTTGCTTACTCTGAGCCGATGCAGGAGTCAATCCATTAAACATGACCATGGGCTGACAAGAGGCCCAAGTAGCTCAAGACTGGTGAGGATTGAGTTGAGCAGATACCGAGGCGCTAGGCTAGTTTGGGCCTGGACCGTGAGCCAAGCCTCCGATCTGGGTCTAGCCAGGAGGGGGCGGGCCAGGCTGGCTTGCGGCCCTGAACTTCATCTGGGGCTCGACGCCGTGAGCAGCACTCGGACACGGATATCTTGTGCACCATCGTCATCATCGACCTGTAATTCGCGCTCCCTTTTGGGATAACTCGATGGAAGGCAGCAGGTGGGAGGCGCCCGGGTGACGGAATTGGGCCATGGCGACGTGTTTTATCAAGCGGAGAGGCAACGGGAGCCAGGGCACGCCTGGTCACGTCTCGCCGCCCTCTGGCGGGCTCCTTGCGAGACCCCAGATTCTGCTTTGGGAGAGTTCAGTAACTATCAATGTCCTACCCCGTCGTGGAGATTCCCGCCCCAAAGTCACTTCCATGCAAATCACGGTTCGTGCAACTCTCGGGAGATGCGAGGCCCCTCCTTGTGCCAACTAGCGAGGCAGCACGAAGCCGGCCAGCAGCCAGCCAGAGAGGCAGATGCCGTTCATGTGCGGTTGCAGCCCCCAGCGTCGGTCCAACAATGAGCAGACAAGTTTGACACAACGGCAAGTCGGTCGGCAGAGTGACTGATGGAGGGACCTGGATGTCGTGGCCCATGACGGGGAGATGCCTGGTGTCCCAGGTAATGAATGGCTCGACGAGACAACCTTACACAATATACACTGTCTGGACACAGAAGATGGCGCCTGTATGGCAGGTCTTGGGTTCAAGAGGCTGGCCGTCTGCATTGTTGTTGGCCATGAGTTCTTTTCTTATTCCCTCTTCTTCTTTTTACCTTGAGTTCTGCCTGCCGTTGACAGTAACAAGAATGAGTTGTTGATCTGACGCGTCTCCTGTTGCCCGTGAGAAGCGTTGGTTGCCTGCCCGTCGTCGTGTGCCCTTGGAGTATTTCATCCCCTTCGTCGCCTCCTCATCCTTGCACCGATTCACGGCCGGTCTGTTCTCATTACGGCCCGTATATGCTTCTCCATTTTCTCACCATCCTTACCGACAAATACCCTTTTCATAAACCGGCCTTATTATCTCATCAAGTCCTCGCCGTACACTACTGCCCCCACTGGAAATACCGGGGGCGTCTTCATATTCCTCCCTGATCGTCCACGGGACAAATCGACACTATCTCTCCCTGCTCAGCCAGCCCTTGTTGGCGGCCCTCTTTAACTCAATCCAACCGAGTACTATTCTCTTTTCGACGTCCGCCCAGCGCCCACACCCAGCAACAGGCGGAAGAGGCTGACCACCAAACAAGGCTGCACTGCGCTGCACACACACAGACGCGCACTATCGGCCTTGTCTCGCCCGTCATTCTCCATCATTCCTCTCCCCGGATAGCTCCCAAGCTCTCCCTTAGCCTCGAGGGAAAGCAGCCTGCTCCTGCTGCCCGTTTTCTCTTGCACCACGTCCTTTTCCCGTGCCCCGTGCATTCCGGTCCTGGCGTGCAACCTTGCGGCTTGCCCTTGTTTTGGCTCGCGGGCGACTACATGTAAAACTGCTCTACGCCCGCCTGCTTCGAGCTGTCTGTCGCTTGCCGCACCTTCCTCGCTCTCTTCGACCTCTCTCCGCCCCCTCCGTCGTGCCTGCCTCGCATACTGTCATTCCTGATACTTGCTTTGCTGTTGCTGTTGCTGTTGCTTTACCTAATCTTGCTCTTTCTGACTTTATCACGGCCTGCTTCTAATAATCCTCACGCTTCTCGCCCCATCCATCTTGCCTTTTTCCCACCCTCGATACTTTTGGACATCGCTTATTCCAACCTGCTTCTTCCTTCCGGGGGACGTCATCGAAGCCATCGTCCATTGTCAGCTTCGAGTCGTCGAATTTATTTTGTCCGATATCTCCCTCGTACCTACCGACATTCACCCTTTGTACATTTGTCTTTCCGTACAGTCCATCTTTCTGCACCTACTACTACTGCTGCCTGCCAACGACAACAGCCTGTGGCCTCTTTGTACATGCCGCTACAGTTACGCATTTAAAACTTCGGTCCGAAGAATTCGTACAGATCTTCTCGGCTCTGGCTCATCCCGTCACATAATCCGCCCCAAAGTGTCAGGGATCCTGTTGCATTCCTAAACATATACAGCATACAAACTCAGGCGACCTTTCACGCACCCACATATACGGCGCGCGGCACCACACTCTCGCAGACACCATATTTTCATTTGGAATTGATTACGTTTTATCTTTTTCATCTTTTTTTTCTTTTCTTCTTCTCGGCAGTCTCGTGTCGTGGTCCATACCTACCTACCCACTCCCGTCTTTGCAGCAGCCTGGCTCCGCAAGGAAACCGCAGGGGGCAAATCTGCAACTTGGGAGCATCTCGCCGGCAATATTCAAATACACCGACATTGATACAACAGGTGAGTCACGATCAACTTTGTTTAGGTTTTTCCTCGCTGCAAATGACCACATTTTCTGTACGAGAGGAAGCTGCATCTTCGTCTCGTCCTGTGTACAAAAAGGCCCCAAACCCCCCTGGTCGCAGGATCTCGAGATCAGCCTTATCCATCCTGACCCCGTTTTTATTCTCGCCTCCGCACCCTTTCATGTGCCTCGACCCAAAACTGGATTGTGCTGACACCCACTTCGGCTTTTGGTCCTATTAGCCTCTCAAGTACACATATTGTGCCATAGGCCATTGATAACAACTACCGCTTCCTGTCAACCAACATCTTTACAACTCCATACCCATCACTGCCGTTGTCAGATTTGTATCCCGGATCTTCGTTCGACGCTTTCGGCGGACAGTACATCAGAAAACGGCCTATTCAGCCGCGACACCTCTCGCATATCCCTAACCCCCTGCCCTCGGGAGCGTCCAACGTCTACCGAAGCCTCGAATCAAGCAGTGCGGCCCCTAGAAGCCAAGGCCCCAGCGTCATCTGCCGCTACATCGACCTCACTAAACCCTCGGCTCCCTTGCGCTAAAACGTCAAACCCCGGCACCATCTCCTGTTGACTCGCAGGCTCGCAGCCAAAACATCCACCAAGTCCGACACCGCTGGGGAAATCTGTTCTTGTTAATTACTGTGTCTCGAGTTGATGTTCGCCCAATCTCCTACTCCTTCATCCACCACCAATCCGAAAATGGTGACTTCGGTAAGTCATTTCTTGATCGTTCAACCCGAAACCTTCATTTATCTACATACCACTCCCTGTACCCTCTTGTGCCCATTCCTTGAGCCTGCTGGTGCCCTGCCGTCAGCGCCTTGGCTCGGGTCCCTGGCCCAGGGAGTGCGACGTCAGAGGTGCTCGTGTGTCTCAACCAAATGCGCCAAAACTAGCGTGCGACCGGATTCGCTACCAAGCCGAGTCTGCGACCAAAAAATCGACCACCCTCCCGACTACGCTGTCCCCCCATATGCACACCAAACCCAAACCCTGCGAAAAGCACACATATCATCACAACGCATCAACAACAAGTCTTTTGTTTTCATCTTGTCCTGCGCACCGCATGCTGACCTCAGTTCTTCTTCTCTACTAGCGCCCAGCTCGGGCATTCCCCAACCTCAACATGCCGCCGTCTGGATCCAAGGACCAGTCGCAACAGCAAGCTATGGCCTCTTCCGGTTTCCGAGGCTCCAACCTTTATTCCAATCCCAACATTTGGAGCGCGTCCATCACCAATGCCATTGACCGCTCACTACCAGCAAGAGGTGTGTTGGCGCTGCCCGACTCCTATGTGCCCCGCTCCCTTGTTCCGCAGGCGTACTTACCCCCAACTCCAGATACCGGCGATAATCCCACAGGCTCCAGCGCCCTCAACGCCAACTCTGAAGCCGACGTCTGGCGCCCGACATGGAACAACAGAGAGAACCCGTCACGATCGACTAGCTCGTCCCCGAACAGAACACGAGATGGTGGCATGGGCAACGCCTCCGGTTTCTTCGACGCTTCGCGCGCCGTCCCCGCAGGATACGAGTCGAACGTATACAATGCCACCTTCCCGCCAACGACGCGAAGCCCTCAAGAGACCTCATACAGGGCCGACTCGATTGGCGGCTATGGCTCTACCCGGGATTCTGCTATTCCTCCATCCCGTCAGTCTCAGGGCTCGCCTGGATTCGCCGATCTGTACAACAGTGGTCGTGGCCACACCCCTAGCAACTCGATCCAGTCTCAGCGACCGATGCCTACCCACTCGGCCTCGTTTGAGAACCAGGCTGCGAACCAGTTTGCCTTCAACTTGAACAGGCAGCTCGATGATGAGATGTCGCTGCAATTCTCTCGCCGTGTAACGCTCGATACGCCAGTCTCTGCGGCTGGTGCTGGGTCAACCTTCACACCCCCTCGGCCCTTCCAGCTGAACCCTGGCTCTCAACCATGGGTCAATGATAACAATGTGTCGCGTTTCAACGGCAGCGTTGGTATGAGCTCCGAATCGATGAATGCCCAGCTCCCACCCATCAAGCGGGGGTCTATCGACCGTGTGTCCCAGGCTTCCAACTATCGCCTAGAACAGACAACCAGTCCCAGGACCTACACACCTACTCAAGACCCTTGGAACGTTCCAGTACAGACACGAGATGTTCGAGCAGTCGAGCCGGAGCGGCGTACTTCAAGTGCATACCCGCCGTCATTCCCTTCGCCTTACTATGCAAGTCTCCAGTATGCCAACTTGGCGGCTCATTACGCTCCCTCCTACCTTGACCCTTATGCCCAGAACTTGCGACACCACATTCTCCCCGGCTATCCGGTGCCCTCTTTGACTCCCAACTACAGCCTGGGCGGAAGCATCCCAGTCCAGCCAGCCCGGGACCAGGATCCTGCTCGGGGCGTCCGCAGCGTCCTTCTTGACGAATTTCGCCTCAATTCCAAATCCAATCGGCGATATGAACTGAAGGATATCTACAACCACGTCGTCGAATTCAGTGGCGATCAACACGGGTCGAGGTTCATTCAACAGAAATTGGAGACAGCCAACAGCGACGAGAAGGAACAGGTCTTCCGTGAGATTGAGGTGAACGCTGTTCAACTCATGAAGGATGTCTTTGGGAATTACGTGATTCAGAAGTTTTTCGAACATGGCAACCAGGTGCAGAAGAAGGTCCTTGCCGAGAAAATGAAGGGCAAGGTGGTCGACTGTTCCTTGCAAACGTACGCCTGCCGCGTGGTCCAGAAGGTATTCGCAAATCTTGGCTTTAAGCATGACAGTTTACTAACCTCGATAGGCACTGGAGCACATCCTGGTTGAGCAACAAGCTGAACTCGTAAAGGAACTTGAGCCCGAGGTTACCCGAGTGATCAAGGACTCGAACGGAAACCATGTAATCCAGAAAGTGATCGAGCTGGTGCCGAGACAACACTTCGGTTTTATCATGGATACCCTCAAGGACCATGTCACGGCCTTTGCGACTAATGGATACGGATGCCGTGTCGTCCAGCGAATGCTTGAGAATGGTACCGCCGAGGACAAGGCCAGGATCATGGAAGAGCTACATAGCTCGATGGGGATGCTCATCATTGACCAGTACGGCAACTACGTGGCGCAGCATGTCATACAAAATGGCAAGGAAGAGGATAGAGAGAAGATTGTCAGCACGGTCATGTCAACGGTCATGACCCTATCGAGACACAAATTTGCCAGTAACGTGGTTGAGAAGTGCATCGAGCACGGTTTGGCGAAGCATCGCTCTGAATTTGTACGGCAGCTCACTACAGTCGGTCCGGATGGGTCGACCATTCTGCCGCAACTAATGAGGGACCAGTACGCCAATTATGTTGTTCGTAAGTGTAGAGATACATACCCTGAGCTCTGATTTAAAACTAATATGGTACAGAAAAACTGTTGATGCACGTGGAGGGCGAGGAGAAGGCAGTACTGGTTGAGGAGATTAAGCCGCACTTCTACAACCTTAAGAAAGGCGGCTCGTCACGACAGACCCAGGTGATGGAGACCCTCCTCGGACTTAGCACCCCGGCCAAGGGCGCAACGAACGGGCTCCAGGTTGATGTCAACTCGCCAACTCCAACCCCTGTCTTGACGAATGAATCCAACAGCCCCCAAAGCAGCGGGCCTCCCAGTACCAATGCCAGTGCGGTTGGTGTGCCCGCCGACGATGATGCGAGCAAGACCTCGACCACAGAGGGCACAGCCCTGCAAGTCCAGGACAATGAAGCCTAGGTGACTGCACCAGGAATGTCGGCGAAGGCGGGCCCACGGCTAGCCAAGAAACATACTGTCACATATCGCTTTATGACGTTAGGTTAAGACGATTGAGGTGACATACACAACACACCCCTTGGGCTTCCCATTGGAACGAATCTACAACCCACCGGCGTACGATACGCATTTTCAAAAGAAATATATGACATCATTATACGGCTCACTAATGCAGCGCTGTGGTGAGCGAGTTAGATCCCTTACTCAGCGCTCGACTTGAAGATACGATTACACTTCATTGTTTATTCTTCTCAGCGGCCGGTGCGGTTCATGGGTTAACAAAAATAGCGGGGAAACATTGGGCTGGTTGGGTCTGGCCAGCTGGAATAAGGGGGATGGGAAAGGGAAATCAAGACAAAATGGGAGGCGATCGGTGTTTGAAATTGGTCCCGGGCGCTCTATTTGTTTTTGTTTTTGATGTTGGGGTTTATACGTGGTAGTAATGCAACAGGTATCGGAGAAGGATGGACGGACTAGACCACGAGTCACGGCCAACAAAACAATAAACTCGGGGTCTTGGGTTACTACGGTGGTGTGAAGGGATGAATGAATGTCTTTGACTTGGGACAGCGGCGCATGGGTTTGCGATAAGCAGGTGGGCAAGGGGCAGTATGTACTTCTATAGACATAAGGAGGTAGGGTACACGGAGATTGTCACAGCCAATACGAATTGAGGCTCTGCTTCGCCAACAAAGCGAGAAAGAAAGACATGGGTCCTTCAGTTGCCGGTGATTCAGGAGGTTTTGACGTGTCGTGTTGTGCATCAATCAATGCGGTTAGAATCGGTATGGCAGAAGCAATGAAACCTTGCCCTCCTTTAGCAGTAGGCTAGGATGACGCCACGTGCAGGAGCCAGCTCACTGCAGGTACGGGCGGGCATTTGCCGATTCCGCCCCGAGACTTGGCCTCGTCCCGTCTTTTGCAACCGTGTATCACGGCACTTTGCAACTCCAATCCCCTCACATCGACAGTCGCGAACCTTACCCTGACCCTATGAGTCTGCTACCTCGATCCCGATAAAATATACTAGCCTCCGCACGACGTCTTCCGCTATCCGCGGGGTCTCTGCCCGCAATGACGGCCGCCGCCCGGTTGGCCTTCTTGAACCCGCATGTGCTGCGCGCAGTCCGCACCGCTCCTCGCGCCGCAGGGTTCGCCCGGCATAGAGGCACTTTTGCGCGGAGGCGAGGGAAGGCTGTAGAACCTCAACCATTGCATGGTGAGAAAGCCCGCCAGCTCAATGCCTCGTCCGGTGTCATTGGCGGCGCCGCTAGCCGGCCCGAAGCCGACCAGACTGCTGCCCAACAACCGCCGCAACCCGTCCAGTCCGACGATACGGCATCGACGACAGAAAGCTCTAGTCAGAGCTATTCGACGCAGACCGGCGAATCGACAGGCAGCAAGCCTCCGCCGAAAGAGAGCGAGACACCCCAAGAGGAGAGGGCTAGACTGGCCCGAGAGGAGGCCAAGCAGAGTGGCCCCCTTGAGGCAGTCCTCCACATGCAGCCCCCAGAGAGCATGAAGCCTGGCCCTGCAATGTGCCCGCCACCATACGTCCACCACTTTGATAGCTACTCGCTGGTCAAGCAGCTGCAAGACGGGGGCTACACTCAGGAACAGGCGACAACGGCCATGAAGGCGATCCGGGCGTTGCTTGCACAGAATCTTGATGTTGCCCAGTCGACCTTGGTCAGCAAGAGTGACGTCGAAAATGTGAGCAATATTCAAGAAACTGGCCATTGACCAACTACAGGTAGAGGAATAGGTGCTGACTGTCTGGCCAGGAAACGTATCTCTTCACAGCAGCTTGCTCAGAACTGAGCACAGAAATCAAGAACAACCGGAGACTGGAAGAAGAGCAGCTTCGCCAACAGCGAACACACTTGCAACACGAGGTGGACATCCTGACACAGTCACTGAACCAGGAGGCCCTCACCTTGAACGACAATGTGCGGGGCCTATTTAACGATCGCAAGATGGCAGTGAGGGAGGAGCAGAAGGTGGTAGAAAGTGCTGTAAGTTTACTGAACCTGAGAAGATAGGACGAATCTAACAGCCATGCAGGTTCAACAAATCAACTACAAAATCAGCATTTTGCTTAGCAGTGACGCCAAGTCGGAGATTGAGGCGGTGCGTTGGATCCTAATCCGTCGCTCTGTCCTAGGCATTCTCTTTATGGCGGTTCTCACACTGGGTACACTTCGATACGCTACGTACGTTAGCCATGAACGACAGAGGGAAGCAGATAGGAAGAAGAGGGAGGAGGAAGAGAGACGCCGAAATGGCGGCAAACAAGATCGCACGTTCGACGCGGATGCGGCTGTGATTCTGGCTGCCAACTGAGCGTCCGAAACGACGGCGGGACTACACACAACAGACGGACAACTATTTTCTTGGGATTTATTACCGATACCCTATAGACTTTTAACTCGAGAGCGAGGTGATTCTCTTGCACGAACATTAGGAGGATGGGGCGCTTTTGGGTCGACTTGGGGTTACTATTATAAGCTGATGAGCCATGACGAAGACAGGAGATACACTCCACATATACAGATGCAACATTACAGATGGCTTTGGCAAGCCTATTCCCTAGACGCATATACAATCTTCAATACATATACGACACACATACGCTTCATTCTCACAATCGAAGGTTCAAGGAGAACGATCTTGTCGTTAATTACCAACACCTGGTCAAGCCACAGCCCCTCGTTGCACCGCCACACATCTATGCCCATTAACACGTGCGATAAAGCACCCCACGCGCCTTATCACCCAGTCGCGTCTCCCGCCGTCGCATTTCAACACCAAGAACCAACATCATCACTACCTCTCTCACCCTCAATCCTCCCAATGGCTCCCGACCCACAACCAGACAATCCCCCTGCCGACGAGGCGCAAGACAATGACCCCAACGAGAACGATCAAGAGGCGCCAGCGTCTCCGCCGCTTCCTCAGCGACACACAGCAGTGTCCCCGGGACCCCGAGCGGCGCGTCTGCAGGAGCTGTATGCGCGCTCGCTGAAGAAGACGCTGGGGAAAATTGGCTGGGATAACGTTGCGGGGTGTTATCCGACCATCGCCAAGAGGTCGGAGGGGTTGCTGAAGCAGGTGCAGCAGCAGATGGTACAGAAGATGGGGGAGAAGTGCGAGGTATGGGCAACGGTGAGGGGAGTGTTGTCTTTTCCGGGCTGACACCGAGAGTAGAAGGAGTTTGAGAACCTCATGGTGTCGCGTCAGGTCGTGCCCAAGCTGAACGACTTGGAGAGCCTCATCAGCGACGCTTCCCGACGGCGCGCCGAAGCACCAGCATCTTCAACACAACCGACACCGTACGCCCCCCAATGCCTTGATTTTATGAGCGCGAGACCCCTTGCTAATCTATCATTTCCCTAGACCTCACCTCCTCCCGCCTTCATCAATCCTCGCCGCCCACCTGACCCCTTCCCTCACAGCCCACCAGTCTCAGCTAAACGCCCGCCTTCAAACGACGCAATCGCAAAACGCCCTGCTGCACGACGAAGTGCGCCGCCAGCGCGAGGAGATCAAGTCGCTACTCGAAGCCCTCGAAGCCATCGTTGCGGACGTGCAAGGCGCAAATGACGCTCTGCGGCCGATCGTCGATGACGTGGCCGCTGAGACGAGGCAGGGCATCGCGGCTGTTGAGACGGCGGGTGGTGGTGGCAGCGGCGGGCAAGGAGCAACAACGTAGCGTATAAATGGATAAGAATCTCTGCGATGGGCCAGACATCATGATTGGAATAATACATGTGCATTACGGCAGGACTGGCTGCACTTGGGGACATGGGAACTGAGTCTAAGGAGGATCTTTGGGGGCTGACATTCACATGATACCACTGTTTTTTTCTGTTTTGTATATCGGGCATTTACTTTACGAGACAACGCTTATAACAAAAGACTATTCATCCTGCGAGGAACTAAATTTTGATATGTGTCACCGTAAAAAACGGTCCAGCTCATGTACGAGTACCGCGATACGGTCGCCAAGGCGCACCGGAGCGGGCCGTATATACACAAATTCATGCTAGAACAGGGGTGAGAATCATCTACCCAATGCATGTACCGCCCCCCAAACTCAGAGAGGCTATATCCAGAACAAAACAAAGCAGCTGTAAACTCCGGCCCATGTTCGTGTAAAGCCCCCGCCCGCCATTGGCTGATGCAACCCCTGAATGCGCCGGATATGCAAAAGTATATACAATCGTAAGAGAATCCTAGTAGATGTTGAGAGCAAAATGGCTTGCAAAATCCTGTATGCAATGTCGTATGATGTGATCGTTGACTCTAGAGCGTAGATGAAGAAACTCGAGAAAGTGATGTAGGGATGTGGCTGGTCCCTTTGTGTTGTTTCGTGATGAAGTGGCGGGCAGCTCAGATATATCGTAATAACGCGACAGCCCAGTGGCTGTAATATTCGAAAGGTGCGAGTGAATCTATGTCGTAAAAGGATCGTTTGGTTTGTCCATGGATCGGCAGTTCTATATCCTCCTGTTTTCTGTATGTACCGTCTGCCAAGCCCCAAAGTAGTCGATCTCTCCGTAGGCTGGCGGCAGCACCCTGACCATGCGTCCTGTCGTCCAATCAACGTACCATAGCTTCCCCTTGCTGATGATATAGTTCGATTTTCGGGGACTCCTGAAAAGGAGGTTGCTATAGCACAGCTTGGCGTACAGCATGTCGTGGGCACTTGACCACCGATGCTCAGGGATCCATTTCCCATCGACGGGATCGATACCTAGATTGGTATATGACGTATTGCTGAGACGACGGATTGGGTCTATTCGTGGAGGAGGCTCTGCGATGTCTTCCTCGTCTCCCTCAACCTCAAGCTCAGGCTCTATCCTGGTCTGAGATTCTGGAGCAACAATCGCAGGTGACGTCGTCGGACGGTGGTCATCTGGAGTTGCTGATACTTCCTCAGGAGTCTCTTCGATGCCAAGCTCGGAAAGGTCGATGGCCGTGGCGGTTGGTGACTGGCCATGAAACCAACGAATGCGTTGAATCCGAGGAATGGACATGTCTCGGGGGAAATCTCGGTCTTCCAGGGGCAGGGCGATGTCGATGGCGGCAAAGAGTCCCTCAAGCCACTTGATAAACGTGCTCAACTCGACACAACACAGGAGAAACTGATCCGTCTCTGCGCGGACGCGGATGGTATATCGCCGCCTAAACGATGTTAGTACTAGAACCCACAGAATCCACAACCGCCGAACAGTGTTAGGTAAGTAAGCTTACTTCTTGTAATCGGCAGCAATACCGACATCCGCATAGAGCAGACTATATGTCTTTTCGAGCTTGCCCTTTTTCATCCATGGGGGATTATCCGGGTCGATTGACGGTCCATCATCGCGTGTCCTGCCCCATCCCCAAGCCTTCTTCGCCGTATGAATGCTGAGTGCAGTACCGTTTAGGGTGACGTAGACGGGGTGCCATTGGCGATCCTCAGCTCTTTTTATTGTGTTCTCGATTTCGTGTTTCTTGTCAAATACGCCCTCTAGCAAGATTGAACTGTTGTAATTGGGTAGGTGGTCCTCTTGGTTGATGATATCTGGGCGATGTTGTCTCTTGCCGCCCCCACCATTTGCGAGGCGCTTCCCCTTGTCCAGACGATTCCCATCATGAGAGGTAGACGGCGCATGCGGACCTGGCTGGTACGGGGGCGGCTGGGAGGGTCGGCGCGGACTTGTCATGATACGCTGGTAGTAGAGGTCCTCCTCCATCGAAACACGCCGCCGGAGAGGCGGCGATGTAGGAGCGGTCGTGGATGATCCATCGTCCTCGGCCGACACCCGACGGGGGTCCATGGGGAGAAGCCAGACTTATATATGAGGCTCGAGAGGGTCTCGCGACCGGCCGGCGCGGAGCGGGAAGGACGGACGGGATGACACAGTGGCCCAGGGGCGTGCCAGCTCAACGAACATTGGCCGCAGGAGTCTCCGTAGAGGGCGGCAGGCTGAGGAGGTTGATCATTCCGACCCGCTCTGGAGATTTGTGGAGAGAGATGTTGGAGGAAGAAGAGCGAGAGAGACGCGAGCGAGCCAACAGAAGAGCGTTTACGACAAGGACAGTCAGCGTGGAGCCGGGTAGAGGAGCATCTGTCATGGAAGAAAGGGCGCAGGGGTCAAGAGGTTTGAGGATCGTGGCATCGAACGGGGGCGTGAGCTGAGTAGTAGCACGACGGGGTGATGGATCCGGGCCTGTCGATGCCGGCGAGCAGGCGTGCGTTGGTTTGGCTTCGACGGGGGATGGAAGAGGAATGGAAGCGCGGCGGCTCTTTTGTTCGTCGGGGAAGGGCTAGGATCGAAGGTCAGGGCAACGGCGAACGGAGCGACGTCAGCCGTTGCCAAAAGGGCCCACGTTGAGCCGAGTGGGAGTGGAGTGAGAATCGGCGCCAGAAGAGAGGTGAGAGGATAATAGTCTGGGATGGAGAATGGAACGGGGGCAGAAGCTTGAGGGTGTGGGTTGTGGACCAAAGCGCCGGCGCAGGGTGGCGAGATGAGGCTGCAGCGTGTTTCCTGAGATTTCGCCTAAAACAGCGGCCAGTCAGTCACATTGAGGATCTGATGCGACGGAGCCGTGATTGGGCTGGGCCCTGTCGGAGGGGGAATTGTGATGCGATCCGCACCTTGAAGGGTCGAAGCGTAACCGGACATAGATGCTTTCAGGTAGGGTTGTTGGATGTATGGCGAGCTTTGGGGATGCGCCGCACTTCCGCGCTGATTGTCGATCCCCGCAATAGTGCAATTTATAGCGCAGGATGGGCCCGAGATTGGGCCAGCTCGAGGGGATCTTTGTGCGCGAGAGGTTGAAGAAGCAGAGGAATAGAAGAATAGCGGACAGAGAGCACCACAGAGGCGTGGTGATAGGGCACGTTACGAATCCGATTCGAGGGTTGAATGTCGGGGAAGGCGCAGCCATTGGACCCCCAACCCAGAATCCAGCCAAGCACAGCACATGGCATGGCTTGACCTGGCAGGTCCCAGGTTGCAGGTTCAGAGTGAGAACCCCGGCCACCTTCCCGCCAAAAGGTCCCGCGAATGCGGGCCCACAGAACCGCACAGGGAAGCACCGGCCCACGGCCCCACCGTCCCTCAGGCAGAGCCGCTAGTCCCGGATGGGTAGGTAGGACGGATAACGGCACCGTCGTGAGACGTGAAGAAACACCATGAGAAAAAGTCCCTAACATTTACGGGCTGCACGCCTGGATCGGGGGCGTCATGTCGTGCGGGTGCCGTACCCTCGAATATACAACAGCCCAGTTCCTGTAATACATACGAAACACTGCCCTATGCTCTGTGGCTTGGGTTCGCGCTCGATCTCGGAAACCCTTGACGACAAGACACTCGGCGATTTCCAAGTACACGCGTCAGCCACATCCAATACATATCTCGGCCGGGTCTCGACCGTATGTCCGGGGCTCGGCCTTGGTCTGCAGGTCATCGGGTCTATCGAGTAAAAAGCAGGGTCTATCCAAGCCGAGATCTCTTCAATCCGACGCAGCACTCAATACTCTGCTCCCTCTTGCATGACGCCGGATCATGGCCCTCGTTTTGAGCAAACCAAAAGAATCCTTCCGAGTCTAACCCTCATTGCGTCGCGGCGCTTCATCTCCAAATAAGACAGCTGACAAAAAGTACCACCTGAGCTGCCGATTCGACAACTAATAGCAACCAACAGCAGCAAAAGTACTTGCTCTCTACCCTTTTGTCCCGGCCACTCATTCGTCGACCTCACCGACAAGCGACAAGCGACCCAAATTCCTGGGTACGAGTACGTATTCTCCCTCTGTTCGCTGGCGCGCATGGCACGGGATTCCGTAGTTGAACCTCGCAAAGGAACTTTTGGCGCTGCCCTTGGCACCTTTGAAAGCGGCCCCTCTCCGCGCGCCTGTCTGGGGTCAGGCTTCTTACTACGCCTTTCTCCTCGGCCAGTCTTTTTTTTTTGTCAACGTGACCCACACTAATATCTGCATTTCTCTATTTTTTCCTTTTTATTGTTTGACCTGCTGTGTTGCCGGTAGTTGTCATGTTGTGTTGCGTTGTTCGCATATTGTTTCATCTCTTGTCCATGATGCGCACTATTTGCTCCATGAATCATACTTCGGATTGTGAGATTGCATCAGGCTTACTTACTCGCCAACTCAATTTCCAAAAGTACCTGCCCTTGTATGTGTGTATGTCTTGTGATGTTCGCTCGTAACTTGTCCACAGCAGCAGCCACGGGCAATAGAAACCACGGGCCCGAGGCCCTCAAACAAGCCCGATGACTATGCTGCCCCTGTCTCACCACCTCCAATCACCATTTTGCCTTATGTGATTGGGAAGCGGGCCGCGGGGCTAGAAATATCTCCGTCCTGTCCCCGTTGAAACTTGGTCCGTCTTACTGTGCAACCCCAGTGCACCAACATTGAACAGGGCCGACTCTCGAAACACATGCAGCATATGTACAGAGGTGGTGGAGTGCCAGCGATTCACACAATTACGCAAGCACACCCACGCGTGATGAGGATCAGCGATCATCAAGATAATCAAAGCTAGTTGTCAAACATGGACATTTTAGAATTCGCCGGCTGCGATGTGATACAGCCCGAGGCGGAAGATTCCGTGGCTGCGTCGGCAGTCAATGCCACAAGCCATACCTAGAATCGAGAAACCTGATGGCGATCACGCACAACTCGATACATATTTCCCCGACGAGCCCTTTTGACCTCGGACTTGGGTCTGCAGAATTCATGCTCCAATGCCGATCCTTATCCTACTCAAGCAACTACAAGCGAAAATCTTAATCAGAGCAAAGTTCAGTTCCTGTGAGACAAATTCAAAGTCTCTCATCAGTCTCGAGTACTACCGAGAGTCTATTCTAGTGTGCGTATAGTATAGTATTAGCTCCAACGTTCTCAGCCCGGCTCTGCGAACAAGCTCACTAAGCTCATACGCTCCCGCCTTGGCTCCATCTTCCGTCTCCTTATCCCACCCATTGCCCGATCGCCAGCTCACACACTTCCGGATCTCTCGGCACCCAGAGGGCCCAAAAGAGCCTCAATCCAGGCCTCCCTTTTCCCCAGAAACTCCCCGCCCGTCACATGACCCCCTCCATGCCCTCTCTCGCCCTCGCTCTGCAATTAGGAAGGTCCCAAGCCGGGACTTTTTCCCACATCACGGCCTCCCCGGACTACACGCCCCGGACTCCTTCCACCCCCGGGAATAGCGCCCGACCAGCCGCCGAGCGAGAGACCGCCGAGCAGGAAAAAGGACCACCGCTACAATGGGACCTTGCAATAATTACGAAATACGTCTCCTCCTCTTCGCAAAAGTCCCAGCCCTCTGTCGATTACAACAAAAGGTCGTCCATCAGGTAACAGAAACTTACATGCGGCGAACCGTCTGTTGTGTTAGGCCCATGACGCTCTTCAGATGAAACTCGTGTCTCCTCACATCATGATCATGATCCAATATTGTCTCTCGACCCCTTTACCGCCGAGCCTTGGACCGTTCCGACAGTGTCCATGTTACGTTGCTTCGCTCAGAGCTTGCCATTGCTGCCTGCGCGCTTGTACCTTTGCTTCACATTCCTTGTGGTATCTGGTGTCCTTGTTCACCTTCCTTCACCCGCCAGCTCACTTGTAAACCAAAGATGCTGATGATTCCATATAGTTTAAGGTTACAGAATATGGTCCTATAGGCCCCCTCGTACATTCAGGCCAAGGCTCCCTCTCCTTGCTTTAGCCATTCTTGCTGTTCGTCGTCCTGTCTCAGCATTCCCCCTTTCATCATTTTGTGCACCATCCAAGTCCCCTCTCTATCGCTGCCCCCGTTCGCTTTTTGTGAGAATATACACGATCATTAGAAAGTAATGATACCAAACCAAAGCTCCTAGCCAGGACCTTTCTCCCCTTTTCCGCTGAATCCGTGGGCCAATCATCGGTTGGGGGAGCATTAGATGCAGATGCAGCGCGCAAACCAGCGAAACTGAAAAACGAACAATCATGACTCCGAGTTCCCAACTCCAACCTTCCTCCCAAAGGGAATGCCAAACTCCGCCTCCCCCTTTTCCTTCCCATCAACATCTGTAAAGTGTTTGCTGTTCTCCTGACGTCCTGATATATTCCACGCCTTGATAGACGAAGGGGTCCCTGTGCATAAGCCTCAACGGAACCCAATGCCTGATATATGGACAAATCGAACTGACAACGACGTGCCAGTCTTATCTTTGCCACGCTTTGTGCCTATTGTCTAGGCATTCTGGGGCTGAGCGCCGCCACGGCCACGGGGAGCACCACCTCGGCCTCGGCTCTGACCTGAGAAGTTGCCCCTGGGGCCCTGACCGCCGGATCGACCGCCCTCAATACCACCGCGTCCACGGCCGCCGGAGATGCCGCCTCGACCTCCGTAGCTGCTGCCACCATAGGCGTTAGCCTTAGGGCGACGAGGCTCGACAACAATGTTCTCTCCGTTCACGGTATGAGGGTTGGCAGCAGCGGCGGCCTGGTAACCCTCAGGAGTCTTGTACTCAACAAAGGCACAGTTCTATCCGGTATTAGTATGTACAGTTTCGGTAACCTAGATGATATTGTCAAACGTACCTTCTGGCGGTTGATGTCAAAGTAGGTAAGCTCGCCAAAAGCAGCCAGAGCATTCTTAAGATCGGCATCCTGAACCTTGTCGGTCACGTACTTAACATAGCCAAGAGTGCCTTCCTTCTCAGTGGGGGGCGCAGAGATGGATTGGGGTCGGTTCTGTCGCTTGGAGTCGGCACCAGCAGTTTGCCAACCAGCAGCATCCTTGCCTGCGGCCTCAGCAGCAGGAGCAGGAGCGGCAGCGGGAGCGGCAGCGGCAGCAGCAGGTTGAGATGTAGGAGCGGCCGCAGCGGGTGCCGGAGCTCGGCTTTGGGCAGAAACAGGAGGAGTAGGGGTCTTGGGGAGAGGAACAACGGGCCTAGGGAGAGCGGCGGCGGCGCGGCTGGCCCAGGTCATTGGCTTAGGAGGAGCAGCAGGCTGAACAGGGGCGGGGGGAGCTGCGGCAGCAGCCTTGGCAACGGGTGTAGGGCTGGGATCCTTAGGCTTCTCGGGTTCCTTGACGTCCTCCTCAGCAATCTCCTGGGCGGCAGCTTCAGCATCAGCAGCGGGAGCCTCCTCAGTCTTAGCCTCGGGGGCCTTAGCCTCATCCACCGAAGATTCAGCGGTGCTACCATTCAGAGTCACACTGTCCTTAGATGTGGAAACCTCTTCGAGCTTCTGGTCCACCACAGCAGGATCAAGCTGAGGAGACTCATCCTTGGTCTCCTCAACAGACTTGGGGGCCTCAGGCTCAACAGGAGCAGCGGGTTCCTCAGCCGCGGCCGGCTCTTCAGCTGGCTCCTCGGGAGCAGCAGCAGACTCGTCATCGCTCTCCTCGTCGATGTATCGCAGGATGTCGTTCAGGACGAAGTAACCGGAGGGCTGCTGGGCGAGAACAAAGGTCTGAACGAACTTCTTGGGCTCGCCAGCCTTGTTGGAGGTTTCGCCAATGACTTGGATGACAATGTTGTCGAAAGAAGCCTGGGAGTCGACGTTGGATACTCGGACCTTGCAGTCTTGAAAGTCAAGGGCCTTGATGCGTTCTTGGATGGCCTGTTATTATGATGTTAGCAGTTGTACCGGTAACATGTCTGAGATTGCAATGTACCTGTCGGCCAACCGAGACGTTGGCAACCTCAGCTTCAAGACCGTAGACGAATTGCGAGCGCTTGCCATAGAAGAGCTGTTGAGCGAGTTAGCGAAGGTCTCGGCGCGCACACAATGAAGCCAACATACGTGGAGCTTCTCGGGTGATTTGCTCAGGGTGGTATAGTATTGCTCGACAAAATACCAGCCAACCTCGTCCTTAGAAAGGTTGCTGTTAGCAGCGGCGGCAGCAGCAGAGGTGTCGGCAGAAGGGGCAGCGGCAGCGGCAGCGACGGCAGGAGGAGCTGTTTGTTGTTGGTCGGCGGATTCCTTATACTGGTCCTGGAGGGTGAAGTTACCGTTGGAGGCCATGATGGCTGTGTGGCTGTGAAGTATCTGAAGGGTGATGAAAGAGCGAAAATTAGGGCGAGTGCGCAGTCGGCGAGGTTTTGATCGCGAGAGATGCGAAGGGAGATGGGGAAAGGTCGAGGAAGCGCAGTCTGAGCTACTCGAATGGGATGAAGATGATGATCGTGCTCGGTCGAAGGTGGAGAGTCGAAGTTGGGTACGGAATCGAGTAGGGCACGCCTGATGACAAACCGGGGTCAAGAGGGTTCGCAGATGGAGGCGACGACGATGTGGAAACCGGGAGGGGT
The DNA here is from genome assembly GCA_000966855.1 of Fusarium sp. JS1030. Lineage (NCBI taxonomy): Eukaryota > Fungi > Ascomycota > Sordariomycetes > Hypocreales > Nectriaceae > Fusarium > Fusarium sp. JS1030. The sequence goes on from JWIW01000088.1 coordinate 219,989, forward strand.
GGCAAGGGTTGAAGACGGAAAGGCTCGCGGCGGACGGGACGTCGAAGGAGAGAAACCCAGCACGATGGAAGGCGGAAGATAAAGATGAAAATGGGGACGGGGACGCGAAGAGGAGGAAGAGGGCGAAGCAAAGCGGATATGACGCGAGGTCTTTGGAATGAGGTCCGGATGATGTGGTGTTGGGTCGGGTTGGTGGTTGATTGTGGAGGTTGTGTGAAAAAACCACTGGGCACGCACAACAATGAATGACCTGGGCTCCATTGCTTGCTTCCCATTGCTTCCTTCCATGCTACGCTAGGCTAGCTCTTGGGCTGGAGGCGCCTGGTCCGTGCGTCCTCTCCCACGACATCATGTTCCGAACGGAAGCGAGGAGGTTTTCCCGAACCACGAAAGTATTTTTTCTTTGTTTCTGTATTGTTCTTGGCGCCAATGGCGTATGACGAATTCCCTTAGAGCTTAGTGATCCTCCAGCTCCAAGACAAGGCCAGCCCGCTTTGTTGTATCGAGGACAAGGCCAATTCTTCCGGCAATGCGCAGCTCCAACGTTGTTCGGTCGTCCCATGTTCCACATGGCACTAGTCTCAGGGATCCTCGCGTTGACATTATGTAGCATAATCGTACACAACCCTGTCATTGCTGTAGAGCACGGGGAATAAAGTTGGTTTCGGACACCATCAGCCGCTTGTCGTGTTTAAGACAGCGGTCTCGGAATGTGATCAGCGGTTACAGCTTGGTAGCACTGCGTTTAGCAGAGCCAAAGTCCATTTGACTGCAACGACTAGAAAACAGAGCCTCCCCGGCTTCTTTGCATTTCCTCCTCCACTCAATAATCACATCCAGCGTCACAAACAAGTCACTCATCCTGGATCTGGGAGCAATGGCAAAAGACCTTCGCTCAAAAGATTCCGTCGTGTCTTATTCTCTCTATGCTTGGTGGCTCCAAGCTAAACAAGCCAGTACAACTTGGCGCAATCATTCCGCACGATGAGCACTTTAGTGATACTGTGTATAAATTAACAGTGGATGGGCCTATTTCCAAATTTCGAACTATAACGTGTTCCAGTCGTACCTTGCTAGCCACGTGAGCCGGTATTGAGGAGCCAAGGCCCAACCGTTTGGTGTGCTTCGTGGGTGTCAAAGAACTTGCAAAAGATGCGGTAATTTCTTCAAATAATTTTATCGGCAAGATGTTCTTTCAGTTGCGCTGCAGCGAGAGAATCTGGTGGTTGGGCTTGGGCTACCCAGCCATTTGGCATTCTGAGACAGCCGGTCATCGACTTGAACACAGGTGAATTAAGCTAGGTATGTATCTAGATCTACTTTCGGGAACGCCAATCGAAAGGCTCAAGGTTTCTCATCGTGTTCATTCTACGAGACATCAAGCAAGAGCCTCATTCTACAAAAGAAGATCTCGACGCCTCCACGTTCTCGTTTCAGCTTAGGCCCGCTCAATAAGGCAGAGTTCCGACGGACGAGTCGGGGAATAAGATCCTCAACATGACGGATAGTGGCTGTGGAAAGCTTCAGAGGAACAAGGAATAGCGGCTCGTAGTTTCCACGGAAATGAACAGGTCCATATCCAAGCGAACGCTCCGTATGAAGTTGAGTGAGGATCTCGACATCGATTGGGTGACCTCGAAGCAACAACGCCGGGACTTATTGTCTCTTAAAAAAACCCCAAGCCGAGATCTTCAACTATATCAGAGGAAATCTGACAGGTTTTCGCCATCTGAGTCTATGTGCTTTTGAGAACTCCCACGAATAGCAGCTAACATGGAGTCGTGTAAGGTGATTACCGGATTGGGATTATGGTGAGTGGGTAGACCCCTGCCGCTCCCCTCGGTGAAGGCTCCAATGCGGGGTCCCACCGCCCACCTGAATTTTTTGGTGCCGGCCTCGAAAAATTTCCACAATCTTATCAGCGGTGCCTCTCTGTAGCGGCCTACTCAACTTTTACAAAAAACTTACCTTTTTCTCGCATATCAATCAATTACTGTCCACGCGACTGGGAAATACGAAGAAACTCTTCTCCGTTCCAAACAGATCGAGTCAGCTGCATCACTCCCCCGCCAAAATGCCCAAGTCGAAGCGCGCAAAGGTCGTCCACCTCACCCAGGTGTCCAAGAAGACGCGCGAGAACAAGGACAAGCTATTCCAGAACATCCGCGATGCCGTCCCCGAGTACCAGAGCTGCTTCGTCTTCAGCGTCGACAACATGCGCAACAGCTACCTCAAGGATGTGAGACGTGAGCTCTCCGACAGCCGGTATGTCGACCCTTTGCGAGAAGACTGCGAGCCGGACGATTGACTGAATTTCTGCAGACTCTTCTTCGGCAAGACAAAACTCATGGTCAAGGCTCTTGGCCAGACCCCTGAGGAAGCCATTGCCCCTGGCATCGAGGATCTCACCCGCTACCTCACCGGCACCGTTGGCCTGCTCCTCACCAACCGCCCCGTCGAGGAGATCCTGGGCTACTTTGACAACCTCGCCCCCGTCGACTTCGCCCGCGCCGGCGTCACTGCCACCCGCGACTTCTCCATCCCCGCCGGAATCGTGTACGCCACCGCCGGCGAGGTCCCTGCCGAGCACGATGTGCCCCTCGAGCACACCATCGAGCCCGAGCTGCGCCGCCTCAACGTTCCCACCCGCATGGTCAAGGGCCGCGTCGTCCTAGGTGATGCGTCCGGTGAGGGTGAAGACTACGTTGTCTGCAAGGAGGGCGATGTTCTGGACTCGCGACAGACAAGGTTGCTCAAACTGTTTGGCGTGTGCCTGAGCGAGTTCAAGGTCAAGGTGTTAGCGTAAGTTTTACAACTCCTTCTCAAGTCCATTGTAGCATTGAGAACTAACACACACCGCAGGTACTGGAATTCTGCAAGCTCCGAAGTGACAGAGGTCAATCCCGCTGTAGACGAGAACTAGACGAGCTCAGGAAGCTCACAAAAACACGGTGCTAAGACGTTGGGTTTGATTTCTGTTTATGGAATGACTGATACCAGCAATGAACTTTTTTTATGGGATCTCGGCGTTGAGGACCATGGGACATATGGAGGGCATCATGTATTTGCACAGTAGAACCCGCCCTTTGAAATGACAACATTTTCAGAATACTTCACTACCACTCGACATGGAACTTCACTTATTACGCTCTTAGGTCGCTATTTAAACTGCTGCTTTAACATGAAAACTCCTAAGTGATACATCAGAGTCGGCCTTCTCGGCCAGCCTAGGCGACATCTCGGGGGTCAGCAGGTCACGGAGTCCTTACCCTGACCTTACCTATGTTGCGTGTTACGGCTGGTTTACCACTGAAACTTCCCCTTTCCCATTTTTCTTCCTCTCCCAGAGAAACCAATTAGAATACATAAAAAGAGAATGTTACCTTCCACCTCGCCTCGTTTCGAAAGCCCGTCAAGGATATACTGAGGGTGTTGTCGACTTCGTGAATGAACTGATGTCAACTCGGCGAGCTAGGTGGAGAGCAAAACAAGTTAAGAGAGACTGGTGAGTCCAGAATGAGGCCAAATAAGAAAGGCCCGATGGCGTCCGAGGTAGTCGGTGATTGTCGATGATGTGCTTACCCTTGGTGGAAAAGGGGAATGAATAAATGCCTGGAAGTTTGAGAATCGACAACCCACTTAAGGGAAGAGAGAAATGCTGCTTTAGTATCGGCGCAACTTCCTTGGATCCTCATAGCCACCGTCGTAGCCACGCTTCCGGCCGCCGTCGTCCTCACGGGGTCTGTCGTAGTCTCGGTCCCTGTCGCGATACCCACCTTCTCTTCCACCTTCTCTTCGACCGATGGGTTCCATGTTGCTTCCGGTGCGCCGGTTATCGCGATCTCCGAATCGACCGCCATCGCGGTAGCCGCCGCCGCCGCCGCCGTGTCTGTCGTCATATGAGCGGCCGCCGCTTCGCGAATCATACCCACCGGGGCCTCGATCACCCCTGCGGTCGCCGCCGCGGTCGCTTCGGTCACCTCGGTCGCCATAGCCTCCGTTCCTTCGGTCGAATCCAGGTCCGGATGGCGCGTCGCTTGGTGCGCCGTATCCGTTTCTATCGCCACGGCCATAGTCACCACCTCCACTTCGGAAGCCACCCCGGCCGCCGTAACCTCCTCGGAAACCACCTCGTCCACGTCCACCATCAAAGCCCTTGTAGCCACCGCGGAAACCACCGCCGAAGCCACCAGGGCCCATGGGGCGAGAAGGCATGGACCTGGTGTATCCTCGGCCACCAAGGCCACCGCCAAGTCGTCGAGGCCGCCACCCCTTAACGGTTCTGCCTCGTTCGACATCTACCTTGATACGACGATCCTTGATGCGAATGCCATCGCAAGAATCCAAGGCAGCTGCTCGTGGTTGCGCCGGATGGCGCAGGTGTCAGTCAATCTTACCATAAATAGTACCTCGCGTGTGGAACGAATTTGACAAAAGAAAAGGAAGAAGCAGAGACAGGCATGCTTGAGGGCCCTTGTGTCTCGCTATATACTTCGAGAGAAGGGCAGGCTTGAGGGCCGCATCTCAAAAGGTACATCCAGGGAAGAAAACAAATGTCTAGTCAGAAGGGGGATAGGGGGTGGGTTTACCTCTCATGTCTTTCTCTCGTTCGAAAACGACGAAAGCATAGCCTCGGTGAGGCTTCTTCTTCTTATTCGGTTTTTCATGAGCGTGGGTGTCGACAACAATGCGAATCTAGACGTGGTTAGCAAATGATCTGACGATAGCTTCAGGGGCCACATACGCGCTCAATGGGGCCGAAGCGACCAAACTCCTTTTCCAAGTCCCTCTCATCAGCATCGTAGCTAAGACGCGCAACAATCAGGGTCTTGAAGGCGTCGCCGCGGATATTAGGGTCCTCGTTGGGTTTGTCTGTACACTCGGTTAGTGATTGCGCTTCTGTCGCATGACTGGGTGTCGTCTCACAATTCTTGGGCGCTTCCGTAACGAGCTGCTCCAGGTCTTGCTTCTTCTCCTGCTTCTTCCGGTCGCGTCTCTGCAGCCAGCTTTCGGTTGGCTCGTACTTGTCCGTCTCCTTGTATTTCTGAAGCTCGGGGAGGAATTGCGCGACGCCGCTGATGGGTGCTGTCTTGCGCTCCTGGGGCGCATAGTCTGGGGGCTCAACCCAGCGCAGGGGTGGTCGCGCGGCGAAGAGCGCGAGCAGATTGGGGGGCAGCTTGTCCGTCATGGCGCTATTCTCGAGTCGAAGATGAAGGAGGGGAAAATTAAGCAGCGAAAGGAATGAAATGAAAGAGACGCGTGCGAGCTGCCGTGATAAATGGATGACAAGCCGGGCAGGCAGGACGAAGCTTAATTGGATTGTGTTTGGCGCGCCGTGGGTGAAATTATCCTGAGGACTCGACGCCTGCTCTGAGCCTGAATCGTGGCCGACATTTAGCCGCGCTACGCTAAGCCCCTTTTGGGTGCCCTGCACGAGAGCTGATTTTCTAGATAGCCTCGCGTCAGTACATCAAATCCTATTTAATTGTCGTCGTATCATGAGGATAACGATTGACACGGCCAGACAAACATGACGATCAAGGCGATAAGGCAAATTTCAAAGGGCCAGGTAGGTTTTCCATTGATCACTGCAGTTCGCATGGGACTTTGTCACTGACTATTTCTAGAATGGCCTCGGCGCATTCATTCTGCAGTGCAAGAAGCTGGACTTTTACTACTGTGACTGGGCCGGCAGCTCTAAGGGCATGAAGTATGTGGCTCCCTCTCGAGATTGATTTCCCATTGAACCCCGTCTAACTTTTTAATAGTGGCTTCATCAAGTCCCTCCTCCCCAAGTTCGCTGCCGCCAACCCCCAAGTCGAGTTCTCCATCTCCCCCCGACCGGGCAAGCACCCCGTGGTCATTGGCCACTACATCAATGGCGGGACGAAGCCCATCTGTGTACGGAACATGTCGCCCTACGAGATCCTGCAGAAGGCTGAGCTGCTGCGTGATGCCAGCGGAGAGAAGTTGAAGCGGACCAACAAGGCGGTCACCAGCACCCGACCCAGTGTCCGTGGTATCTGGTCCCCGTACCACGGCAAGGGAATGGTTGTTTAAAAAGAAAGGGAAAAATCTAACTGGGTTGCTTGGTTTCATGTGTACGTATACCTGTATCGGTTGGGGACTGCTTGTAGCATTGGGTTGCGAGGGAATTGTACGATTTAGAGTCAAGATCTCCAGAATTACATGGAAGCGTAGATGATGCTATGCCTTCAATGACCTATCACCGACATTACTTCATAACTGCCCCCATCATCAAAGACCAAATTCGACGAAGATGCAAAATCATGGACCTTGGTCTGCTCGACTCACGACACACGCATGGTTCAACTATTCATGGGTATAATCTTTTTGTTTTCATTCATCATCTATCTGCTCTTTCTTAGAGGCACGGGTATGTCCTCGGCAGAAGAGCTGTTTTTACTTTTGATATTGATTCTCTACTGCTTGGTGGCGTTGATGATGTCGACGACTGGAGGTAGTTAGTAAGGATTCCCTGGAGTGACGAAGCAAGTGACTTACAAGCAGGCTTGAGGGAAGCACCGCCGACGAGGAAACCGTCAATGTCGGGCTGCTTGGAGAGCTCGCCGCAGTTCTTCTCGTTCACGCTGCCACCGTAGAGAATGCGGGTCTCGTCGGCAACCTTGTCGCTGATACCGCGGAGCAGGTCACGGATGGCCTTGTGGACCTCCTGGGCCTGCTCAGTAGTGGCAACCTTGCCAGTGCCAATTGCCCAGATGGGCTCGTAGGCGATGACAATGTTGCTCCAGTCCGAGACCTGGGCCTTGAGGGACTCGAGCTGGGCAGAGACGAACTCGATGGTCTTGCCGGCCTCGCGGGTCTCGAGGCTCTCACCACAGCACCAGATGACCTTGAGGCCGTTCTCGGTGGCGTACTTGGTCTTGGAGGAGACGACGTCGTCGGACTCGCCGAGAATGGTACGGCGCTCAGAGTGGCCGAGGATGACCCAGTTGATGTTGCTGTCCTTGAGCTGGGTGACGGAGATCTCGCCAGTGTAGGCGCCGTTGGGCTTGTCGAAGACGTTCTGGGCGGCGACCTCGATTTCGGGGCGGATGGTCTCACGGACGAGGGAGAGGTAGAGGGCAGGAGGGGAGACAACGACCTCTGTAGGTAAGTGTCAGTTGGTGGTTTCAATGATGCTCTGCAGAGCTTGACCATCATGAGAGGTTACGGGCAAACGGGGAGGGGTCTGCGGGGCAGAGGATGCAGAGCTGAGGATGCAACTTACCGGCATTCTCGTCGAGAGTAGCGTTGTTGAGGTTGGCGACAATCTCCTTGATGGACGACACGGAGCCGTTCCTGTTCAGAAAAAAATGGTGAGCTTCTGGATATAGCTTCACCCAAGATCTGCGGGCTTTTTGCTTCTTGGAGGGGGAAGGGGGAGGGGGAGGGGCTCAGAGCAGTGGATTGCGAACTGATGGTGGGGTAAAGCTTACATCTTGAAGTTGCCGCCGACGAAGAACTTGCGAGCCATGATGGGCAATTAGACTGAGTTTTGTTGGATCTGGTAAGAGACGGTAAAGCAGAGGTGAAGAGAGAGAGAGAAGACGAGTGAATGTGGAAAGAAGAGAATCTGGTGCGAGGTGAGGCGTTGAGTCCAAGTAAATAGTTGGTGGTGCTTCCCTAGCTGCCGTGGGTGCGTGTTAGTTGGGGCGGGCGGAGGCGGCTCAGGCCAGCCATTCAATCAGGTCAGGTCATGAACATGGATGGCCATTGACGTGGGACAAAGCGTAATGAGACGAAAAGGAGACATTCGTATCAGACTATCGTTACTGACATTCATTTTTGTCATTAATTACTGGTTAAACCATCGTCTATCAAGCCCTGTATCGTCACTGTTGGCCCTCCCAGCTACGAATACAGAGGTCTACTCCAGGTACCGTCTCAGCACTTACACTGGCTGACATGACGGCAGAGCCCGGAGCTCGACCACCGTCCACCGGGACCGTCCTCCCGTTTCTCGCCATGATCCGCGGGGCCGTCCCTCACAATACCCGAGGCCGGCCTGTTGACACATTCCAGATCATTCCGTCGGGTACCTGAATCTCAACGCTTTGCTCCAAGCAGCGTCATAGTGGAGGAGCCAGGAACCACACTTAACATCATAGACCCTCACACAGAAACGACCCTGAAACACTGACATGTTGACCGAGCCGACAGCTCCTCCGAGTTGCTACTCACCGCTCTGCCAGCCTCAAATATCGTCCCATAAGGAACGGCCAACAGCATCACCGTCCTCTCTCGGCGAACCCAGGTACCCGTGCCCCAGCAGAAGACACCATTTGCTCCCTGCGGCGCGTACAGGCACCATCCTTAGCGGATGTAAGTCAGCGCATCCCCGGAACAACACCAGATGCCCTGCAGTAAAGCATCTCCATCTCCAAGATCCTGCCCAGGAGAATTACATCTGCTGCAGCCTATACGAATGAACAATCACCCTGCTTCTCCCGACGACTGCAGCTTTCACCGCCGCTCGCTTGTGTCTGCCACGTCCAGCTATCTCACATTGCGAATCTAGATGGGACAAGGTGAGACTAGGCCCCTATGGAGCCATTGACCAGTTTTCCTCAGGCCATGATACGCACATTCCTACAGGCACGAACGATATCACGACATCAGACATGGTGCCACTCAGGCCTGTTGCAAGGTTTACTTGTCAGTAGTCGGTCACAATTCACTTTAGCCATCAAGACACGTAGCTATCAAACATAAAACTCCATTCCCTAACAAAATGACTCTATCTGCTACCCTCTTGCTGTGGGTCAAAGGGGTGTCTGTGTCTGTAATATCTGTTTCCAACTCAAGAAAGTAACTAAACCATCCTATCTATTATCCTTCCCCTCGACGTCCTCCTTCTTCCTCGACTCTGAAAGTCATTGATGTTCCTTCCGCAAAGTGGCTCAATTGTCCTCCAGGCGCCAATACCGAGACCAGGTCGGCGGCGTACTCCTTAGGTTCATGGCCTTGGACTTGAAAGACTCCGGCGGGATGGCAGTATCCTTTTGTAGGAGAGATGCTCTACTGGGTAGGACGGGTGTCTCTACCTTAGTTCCATGGGCGCCAGTTTGTCCGGTCCGTTGGGCGTCTGGGAGATTTAGAATTTTGTCTCGTAGACGGTCATTCTGTCTCTTAACGTTGTGCACTCGCACTTTTAAATGTTGATCAATCCCGGTAGCAGATAAAACTCGCTTTCCTGTCCGTATGATTAGCACATTTTCTGCATTCTCAGTTTTCGAGGGATGCCGTACAATTTATTCAACCGGTGCCAACAAGAGTGTTGCCAGCCTTGTTGGCGGCGTTGAGGTCGGTGGTGAGCTTGACCATAGAAGTAAGGCGCTTCTGCATGGTGGCGATGTGGTGGATGTTCTGAGAATCCTCAGGCTTGGCCAGGTTCTGTAAAAGACTCTCCACGGCCTTGCGGTGCTCCATCCACTGGTCAATGAGGGGCTGGGTCGCCGATTCCTTGGGCTCCGGAGCAGGGGGCATCAACTTGACGGCCGCCTTGCGGCTGGTAGAAGTCTGGGTCTCAGAAACCTCAGTCTTGCGCTTACGTCCCTTGGAGGGCTGGGCGGATCCGCTGACGGGTGAGCCACTGGAGCTGCCGTGGTCGTTGTGGACACGCTTCATGTGGTCCCGGAGGTTCCACTGGCGAGGGAATCCATTTCCAGGAACGGCACGCTCACATCCCTCATAGACGCAGAGGAAGGGCTTATCTCCATGGCCATGGAGACCATGAGCCTCGCGCTCGTGGCGGAGCAGGCAAGCGGTCGACGAAAAGCGGGCGCCTTCGCACGACTCGGCCTTGCAGCGGTAGGGCTTCAGGTGAGAGTCCACGAATTTGCTTCTCATGTCAGTAGAGTCACCACGCATGATCAGTGGGAAGTTTCTTACTCGTAGTTGCACTTAAGCTTCTCGGGCTTGTGGTTGCAGCTAGACTGTCCCTCCCAGGGGCAGTGGTAGAGTCCATCCTCGAGTGGGGCGGCCTTCTTGTAGAGGTCGTGGTCCCTGGCGGACTCACCTTCGCTGTTCTGGCGACGGGGTCCGGTAAATGGAGCGGGCAAAGCAAGGGGGTCCTCAATCTGAGGCATCACCTTTCCGTTGGCATCCTCGGACATCAGGGGAATGTTCCGGTCAAGGCTACAAGGGTCGGCATGGTGAGAAACCGATTCAGGAGTCACTGTGCGGCGGGGCTATACGTACCTCGGAGACTGGCATTGGATTTGAGGGGATGAGTTGGGGCTCTGAGTGAACCAGATGTCCTCGATGGTGTTGGGAGAAGAAGATCGTGAGATAGAGCTAGAAAAGCAGTCCCAAGGGCTAGGGGGAGAGTTCTCGGCAAGGCTGACGTCAGGGCCAAGCTGCATGTGGGCTGGGACCACATGAAGAGGACTGGCATCCGGCAGAGAAAAGGTGGCATCACCATTCAGGTCGAGAGAGTAAGGGGGCCAGTACATCTGGGGCGAGATGCCATCGGCATCAGAGTCCAGGAGGCATGTATCCATTCCCGCCATGGCAGCACCGGTCTGGGTTCCAGTCTGGAGAGCGGAAGCATTACCTGTAAAGTCCATGTTGGACAAGTGTGATGATTGTGACAGCGACGAGCCGCTGGACCTGCTAGAGCTGACCCTGGACATGGCTTGTCCACCTTGGGTAACAGAGGGAGCAGTGGTCCTGGGTGCGGTCCAGTTGGTCTGAATGTCCTGGCGTCCTTGGGAGTGAACACGGGTTCCTCGGGGTGTGGTTTGGCCAGATGTGTAAATGAACTCCTCGGCTTCTCCGGAATGGGCAGATCCATTGTCTGAGAAATCTTGAAAGTTCTGTGGTCCTTCTGCTGTCGTAGCCCATGACGAACCTGACAACAGGTCCGCTGATGGTTCTGTTTGATAAAAAGAAAAGATTCCAGATGTGTTCGGGGCCATAGACGGCTGAGAAAAGCTAGACTCGCTGGGGAAAGGTCAGTGTGCCGTTCACCACTACCCAAAAGCAAAATGACAATGAAGAAAAATGTTTAATGCATGAGCCATTACTTGAATCAACTTTGAATCTGTTGCGAGGTCAGCATTGATTCCTTGAAGGGCTACGGTGTCGATGTACAGACCAAGTACGACTAGAGATGAGACAGATGTCTGTCATCAGATCTTGCAGTCTGTCAAGGTTCCTAAGGGGTCCGTGGAAGTATATTGGCGTTGTTCCGCGTCATGTTCAAGTCACGAGTCGAATCCGAGGGACAGTTCCAGGAGCGTATCAAACCAGGGCCGTGTGTGATGTCGTAGTTGTTGCCGTTGGAGATGTGTTACGGTCAGTTGTTGATAGCCTTCGTTAAGTCAAGTTGGTATAGCAATATGCAAGGTCGATTGAATGGCTTCCAGAGGGTCGAGCGTCAAGCAAATACGGGTCCATAGGCATCCACAGAAAACCAGGCAGTAGAGATCCAGTCAACGGCAGTATATTGGCGTCCTAATATGGGATTTCCTGTGCGGCGGTTGCGCGCAATGCAATCAAATTGGATTGCGAGGCTGTGAAGCCTGGTATGCTACCTTGGTCCCAAGCCCAGAGGGCGAACGGGAGGAAGCAATGGTCCGGGTTGTTTGGTCACCCCAGGTTGTGGTATCCAGTGGAGGCAGAAAAGTCCAGGTCAAGTTCAGAGGTCCTCAAGTCCACATGTTCCTTGGGTCGAAGCCATGATTATCCGGATCCATCCTTGGTTCCACGATTGAAAAGATATCCGGCTTGATCCATGGTGATGAAAGCTGTAATTCTCAATCTGCTTCGACGGGCAATACTCACCGTTGGCACAAAGCCAGAGTAAAAGTAATATCATGTTTCCATGTCCGGGTTCGGATAGGTCCATTTTGTGAAAGAGAATCCGGGCAAATGTCGAATATCCTTGATGAACCGGCTCCTTTGATCCTGGGAAATTTTGTCCTTGGGTGCGAGTTGGAAATGGATTCCTGGAGCGACATCCTCGGAAGACAGAGTGAAGCAAGACAACAGTACATGATTTGCGCACAACATGAAAAAAAGCAAACGCAAGCCTCCCAGGGAAGAGTAAAGGAAACAGTACCTGGACAGCGAGTGAACCTCATCGAGGTCAGTCGAGTTCTTGTAACCTGGCATGGTGGCCGGCTGCGTCACAACAAGAGTAACAGTCATGGTTATCCTCGGAATGGAGAGCAAATTGAGCTCTTTGTGATCCAGCAGAGCAACGCGGGACGTTGTCTTGCAAGTTCAGACCAGTGGCAAAATGCTGTCGTCAAGTTGGTGTTGTTGCGCGACAGGACGATCCTTGGGCTGATTGGATTGCTTTCAAGTTCCTTACAGAAGGAGGCAAGCGGTGATGTATAGAAGAGGCTTGAGTAAAGAGGTGTAAAAGGATGGGTCGTCTATGAAGGATGAGGCCGAAGCGAAGGCGAGGATCGTTGGGCAGTAAGAGGCGAGAGTTGGGCTGGAAAATTGAGGAAGCAGATGTGAGACGTTGGGCAACGAGGGACCCTGCGGGTTTTATTGTCCTCAAGGCCTGACGAGCTGCCGGAGAAGGGTCCCACCGGCTGCCACGGATGCCAATGAAACTGCCGCCAGAGACGGCCGTCAGAGTGGCCGCAGGAGTGAGCTGGCGTTTGTGATTTCTGTGCGCAGAGACCGGTGTGTTGGGTAGTTGCAGGGATTTGCAGGGATTTGCAGCGAGGGATGGGCCAAAGCGACGCCGACTGGCCAAACTTCCTTGATTTGGGGAGGGGTCTGGTGGAGAGGGGACCCGGCCTCCGTCCTATCACTTGGCGTCAACCAGTGACAAGGAAGGATGATGGTTGTTGGACAACGCATCGTTGCAGTCGCGAGCGCAAAAGCAAGCTTGCAATGCGACAACGCGGCCAAAGGGCGGGACGGGGGGGGAAACGAGGAGGCTGGCACCGAGATTGCTTGAAACTCGTCATCCGGTGTTGCGAGCAGAGTTTGCATTATCGGCGTCGATCCTCATGAATCAGCAGTCCAAGCGCTCTTCGAGAAACATTAGCTTGGGAGGGGAGACCTGGCATTGGACCCAAAAGTGTCGCTCCTGGCGATCACCTCAACCAGAGCGTCGGTCCTCACGAGTCAAACGGCACTGACGATTATGAGAAGAGGGGGGGAATTCCTTGACTCCCTGACTCCTCACTCTCTGGCCCGTTTGCGCGCAAAAAAGACCACCCGTCTTCGACAACCCCTATCTCTCCCGGCCAGGTCAGCAGAGGTGGATCAAGCGAAGCAATCATCGCCAACCAAACCGCTTGCTGCGAACCAGCATGCAACAAGCGGCACACCGAGCTGCCGCCCGTCACCCAGGTTGTGTATCCCCGGCCTCTGATTGCTCGTGATGTAGACCGCACCGGGCGGGGTAGGCCTTGGTAGGTGGTGAGTAGACCTTCATTACGAGACGGAGCGGCCCTCAGAAAATGCAAATAGACATGTAGGCTACGGCATGGGCCAGCGAATCGCCGATGCGGTGGTCAAGTCAGCTGCGTATGACACGCAGTTAATTGCTGTCAAAGTGGGCGAGAATGCGGTCCTCAGGCCAGGCCAGGCCAACGAGGCGCGACAACGAGACGACAACCACCAAGCAAGAGACATGATGTGACGCTGCGAGAGACAAGAAGCGAGACGGGCGGCTGTCTCGGTCGCGGTCGTTATCCGAGTGTCCTGCTTTGCGACGGCGCCAAGACGGTTTAGTCCGACGCTTTTCTCCGGGAGATGAGGCCCAGGTGAAAAAAAGCGACGCTGCACGAAAGGATCATGCCTGCTGGCGTTGATGTGTTGTTGGTGTTTGATTGCCCACCTTAGCTTTGAGTTTGCTTTTCCAAGGCACTGGGCCAGGCACTGAGTCCACCATCACGGATTTTCTCAGGGACCTCGCCCCACGTGATGGGGCATGACTCCCGTCGGGACTGCCCGCTCCACCATGGAACTTGGAAATGGAAGCCAACTGCCGCTTCTAAACTTTCCATACAATGCCGCGAGCCCAACTACGGAGTATTGCTATCAACGACAACACACACAAACTTCTGATATCAGCGCATTTTTCATGTTCTAGTATCTTCGGGATCCTCAGTTCGGTCATGCGCATCTCAACATTCGTCAGCCTCAAAACCACCGAGCCAATCGCTCGCTCTCACAACAAGCATGAGTGGCTGCTCGAGTGAGCGCTCACAACGTGTTCGGTCACAACTCCAGAATGACGAATTTTGATGAATCAGCTAAAGAACTCAACGCTTTCACAAACAACACCCTGCTCTAGTCTGAATCCATCAGCTCTATCACTGCCGGGCTCGCACTACTTTCACCGGAAACGCCTCCAGCAATCCCCTCGTTCCATAGCTCCTCCAGGCCCCGTTCAACTTCCCCTTCTATCCTCCCCAGGACTCCGGCTAGCATGGCCTTGGCTGCCTGCCAGCTGTTGATTCCCAATTCTCGACTCACCAGTTTCATCTTGTCGCTGTAGACTCCGCGCCACTTGGCTAGCTGTCTCTCCTCAACCATGTTGTTCGCTCGCCCTGTTGAGGCGATGGCCGCCCCAAACATGACACACCATAACCACAGCGACTGCGTCCACACACTCGTCTTGAGATGTTCTTCGCCCGCATTAACGTCATCAATGAGCTGTTCTAGGAGCCAGTCGATCAGGGTTACGTCGAAGTATCTATGGCCGAGCTCGGAGCAGAGATAGAAGAAGGTAGCGATGAAGCTTGTCCGACTACTCTTTGGGTCTCCATTAAGGATTCTCGGTACGTATTGGGTCGGGCTGAAACCTCTCGATATCTCGTAGTTGAGGTTCAGGTCTTTGGTGTGGTTTTGCCACAGTCTCGCTGCCTGGGTGTCTTGGTCTTCCCACCAACCATATGTCGGTGCCTCGCGTGGCGGTAACGCGTTGATGTCCCATATCGACGCAAATAGGAGCGCCATAAAGGTGGGTTGATATTCAGGCACGTTCACGAGTTGTCCTGACCTTCCGGTCCGCAGCCCGTCTCCAACCCTGTCCCAAGCCATGTCAGTAAACTGGGGGGCAAGACGGCTCTATTTTGAGCACTGCGTCGGGTAGAACCAACATCTTCAGCATTCTCTGCGGCAACGTCGGTGTCAGGTCTGCAACCCTGTTCCACTCTTTGACTGCAGACTGGATACCCTTGAGGTGTCGCGACGAAGCATCCAGCTCTCCTATTGCGCCCTAATCAATCCAAACGTCAGCTCGTTGGTTCAGTCAGTGCGGACAATATCGCCTCGAATATGCCCTACCTCGGTTAGTGCAAGTGCTGAAATCGCCAACATGGTATCTCCGCTCTGTGCCGTTTCTGGTTTCTGGAGCTGCTCTCGCGCGAATTGGTAGGTTGCGGCTTTGTGGTACAGGAACGGAATCCTGACTTCGTCCATGGAGCCTGTTACCCAGGCCCACTGACAGGCTGACAGCATGAGGCACATGTGCATGTATCCGGGGTTCTCAAACGACTTCTGGATCCTATGATATTGTCAGCTTGAACTATCTTGAACGACCCAAGAGGTCCCAGGATTTCGGGCCACCGCACGCCGAGGATTCCAGCTCCCGGGCTACGGGTCTCTGGCCCCATACTGTATATTGCGAAACTGATCAAGCGCGTTAGTCACGGTTTGACGGATGGAATTTTGTATAAGCCAAGTGGACTTACAATGGCGTAGCAATCGCTTAGATGGTTCCGGGAGCGCGTCGAAAGAGCCCCCGACATAACTGTTGAGGGAATTGATCAAGCCTGGCGCTGGTGGCTCAGCCAGCACCATCTGGGAACCGAGGCTCCCGAATTCGACGCTGGGACCGGCGGCGCTGCTGGAGGAAGACGATGGTGAAGGTGACGATTCATTGGACGGCACAGACTGCTGGGGAGTTGGGTAGATGCATTCACTCCCCGTCTGGAGACAATTGGTGCTGTATCGCCAAACCCCGTTAGTCAGTCTTACAGAGAGGTTTTTAACTCGTGGAGGCCCAGCTCCGACGGGTGACGCGGCGGTAATGCAAGGCTCGTGTATCCTACTCGTCCGTACCACAGCCTTGCAGCACAGCCAAGGGTCCAACGAGTTTCAGAGGTGAGGGGGAAGTATAAAAAGACTAGGACGTCTATGTATGGAACTGTGCAGGAACCTTGAAGACGGGAGAACAACAACAGGGACACGTACCACAGTGGCTTTTGCTCGTCGCACCTAACATGCCTCTCTTTACACCTCTGGCACCCATTCTTGCTTCGACGATGAAATCTCCTCTTGCGTTCTTTTGGCGGAGCCATTTCTTTTGCTGTGGTGTTGAGCCAAGGTTGTGTGACCACACCCACAAGCTCATGTCGACTCGTTTATCGTCAAGATCTATAGCCAACAGCACGGGGATACTCGATGGGAAATATTCTCAGAGGAGGCGAGCTTCTGGTGATGAGGCACGGTCGGCACGGTCTGAACAAGACAGGCCATGGGAGGCATTTCTTCGTATTGAAAACCAGTCTTTGCCCGATGCAATCCAAGCCAGATGGCGGGATACCCCCAAATAGAAGCCAGAAAGGAAAGCTCGTTTCCCTAGACGAGGCCTGCAGGGTCTGCGCCCAATCAAAGCCCTCTGATCCCCTTAGCCCCATGACTCGCTAAGACCCGGTGGCGGGGGCTATTCTCACCCAAACCCGTAGAGGCTTCGCTTCTGTCCGGGGATTCGAGATCAGTGAGGCCATATTCAGACGAAAAAAGCGGCCGCTCGTAGTCAAACTGGCCCGAACCAGTAACCGGCCTGGCCTTTTCGGTGGATCTGCGTATTTGAACCTCCTACGTCACAGCTGCACGATCACTGACAAGCCGAAATATGGAGCCTCATCTGCGACAGGGGCAGATGGGGGGGAGGCTGGTGTGTGTGATGTACATGTACCCGCTCCTTGGTGCGCAACGGCTGTTTGAGACGCCTTTCAGATGCTCGAAACGGGTTTGAGGTACAGTGGCGCGAGCCCTACCTGTGTCAGCCCGAGGTGGCTACGGGACATGTCTATGAGGATACTATTCAAATGCCGATGTATGGTAGCATCGACGCCTTTACATCAGCGGAAATTCAAGTCACCGTGTTAGTGGTCCCCGATATAAGGGCGCCACTGGTGAATATGTGTACGCCAATTAGAGTGCTCATGTCGTCCAGACCGAGGCACTCCGAAACCTCAGCTCCGGGTCCGTCGCCCGTATCGGAGGTCCGGACCGGGGGTGGACCCGCCTCGGAAGATGTGATTCTGGTAGATACGGAGGATGGTTCAGTGCTGATGTGGGGGCGGGAGGTTATTTTGGGCCATGGTCTCGGCATGTCAACAGGGGCAAGTGCATTAACGAACGCCCGTACCGGACGATAGCTCGTGTTGTCTCGTTCATCGAGCCACGTGCGATTAATTGGAGGCGGCGCGCGACAAGGGGAAGTTCAGCCCTAGGGAAATGAAAACGCCATCACGGCCGCGGATTGGTCTCGGGGAGGATGCTGTAATAGAGCCTTGGGGGCCATCGCGGCCATCGCTTTCGTGTTGGTCAGATTACATTTCCGTATTGCATCTTCCTCGAGGCTGGCTGGCTGGCTCAGGGCTGGCTCAGGGCTGAGGTGGTCCTCGTGTCAGCTTGTCCCGAGGCTGACGGGAACGTTTGGCCCGATGATCGGTGCAGGGTAGAGGAGCCTTCGCGATGTTGGAAGTTGTTGCTACTCTCCGTTGTGTCGCATAGCAGGGATCGAATTCGTATTGTTGCTCGAAGACGAGGAAGAGATGAGGCACTTTTGCAAAGGCACGCTCATGTCGCGGGGAATGGTAAGCCACCGAAGTCGCAGAGGTTTCCTCTTTGGTCCTAGAAACAGGAGAAGATCATGACAACATGAGACAAACAGGGAGGATTTCTACAATACCGTCATAACAACCTTGCGGCTTCTCCAGTATGACCTCGACCATTAAGTCATTGGCGCTTTAGGGCTGGGTTTCTTGAACCTTCCGTGCCTCCTCACTGGGCCATTTCGTTCAGGAGCATACATAGAGTCTGACCTGTCAAAGAGGCTTGATGGGGGCGAGGGGCAAGGTTGCCGCATTGGGGTTGAAGGTGCACGTCGACCCAATCATCTGGCGCGGGAGATATGTAACGAGACTGAGAAACAACAAGTGTTGCAGAGTTGGCAAAAGAAAAGTTGGAAAGGTCCTCGCCTCACCGTCTGAAGTAAGCGGGTAGGTAAATACATAGTCTACTTCTGGGCATGACGTCCAAGCACCGTCTTTTGTCCACGTCAAAAGGCTCGGGTTCCGCAGATCGGGTCACATGCATTTGCCCATGGTTGATCTGGCACCTGCCAAACCAAACCTGGGCCACCAAACAGCTGGGCTGGAGGTGCCTTACCTGACGTGGACAGCCCTGCCCTACCCGAGCCTGATTAAGAGCAAGAGCCGCCTGCCACTCACGACTGCCTATTGCTTCAGCCTTGGGCAGGGCAAACGGAAAGAAGCACTCTGGAAGCAAGTCATGTCCCTCCTACCCACTCCATCCCTAAGACATCACCTCATCCGCTGGCAAGATCCACAGTCCGTCGCCTCATAGTTGGCAAAGCTGAACTCGGCCGGGTCAATGCGGGCACGCACGCACGGCGGGAGAGAGCAAGGACCCTTCACCTCCTTGTCACCGTTCACAGGTGCCGACGATGGCCACGAGCTTGTGGCTCCCCCGGGTCAGGGCTAGTGGAGCAGCCGCATTGCCAGCGTCTGCGTGCAGCAGCGTCAGGCCATGGTGTCGTCGACATGATGCCCTCGCGGGGCCTTGGGCAGCCTCCTCCACAGGCCGGCGCAGTCCTGTAACAGCTCTCGGAATCCCCTCACGGCTCCTCTCTCACAGAGTTTACCGGGCAGGATTCAGGCTTCGCTCAGATCACCACCCCGCTCTCTGCACGAAATCAGGGTCGAGCCGTTGAGATTCTCGTGACCCAATCACCAAGCGCCCTGCTCATGACCAGCCAAGAGCCAAGTTCAGTCAGATCCAATCGATGCCAGTTCTCCGCCCCCGGCTCTATCTCGTTCCGCCTCGTGGGAAGTGGTGTGCTGTCGGGTCGGGTGCTGTGCTGCTGGCAATGGGCATGCGCTGGTGCGCTGTCTGCTGGTCATCCCCAGAGCAAGGACACGTCCAAGGAACCCAACCGCCAGGCACGGTGCTCGTGATGGTGGTGGTCAGTGGGCATCAATAAGCCCTGTCGGTGCGATTAGTTGGCATGGCCCAAAAGCCTTGGTGCCCGACCTCCGTCGAGTCCCATCTCGTCCCGCCATTGACCGCTCCTCATCGTTCCAGGTAGTCCCCTGCTCTCCCAGTTATCTCCTGAGGTCATCTTTACCTGACGCTGCCAGCGCGTCTTGGGCAACAATGGCTGCGCCCAATGCCGATGTCCCAATGATGCCCAGGAAATTACCTCGTTCCTAGACCAAGGCAGTGGACGAGAGCTGCCCCGCGATAGTTACTACCGCTTTGCTTCCCACATTTCGAAGCACACACAAAACAACATCTGGGGTAGTCCCGGACTCTGACGAAACTCTCAAGTCCCGCTCCACCCTCTCGGCTACACAGCATCGACCATCCCTGGGTTCCTGGACTTGTTCCCTTTGCACGCGCGCGGGAAACAAAGGACAAGCGAGCAAGAAAAAAAAGAGAGTAGGGATCCAACGGCTTCGATCATCAACCATACCCACCCTCGCTCCAGATCCAACAAGGCAAGGCCTGCTCCACGGCAGTGGGTTGCGCGCTTGCTTGCGTCGACGACAGACTATCGCAACCTTCGGACTTTAGCACCCTCCCGGCCACCTGGAGTTTTGGGGCGAATTCTATTGCAAATCTTTCCAAAAGAGTCTTGGTCGTTGGCTTCCCGCCTGGTCCCTGTCTGCTCCGCTATTAGTGAATGGGGTATCGTTTTTTCATTGCCATCTTGGACCAGGGTCCGGCTCATGACATGCGTCCCTTCTCCCTTGCAGCCTCACGAACGAACATAAATCGCCTCTATTCCGAGCTTCCTACCCCAAGGTCTCTCTCGTACCTGTGCCAACTCAGATCGGCTCACCCATCAGCATTACCTGCGACTGGTTCGCTGAGAATCGCCCCAAGGATCTTGCACTATTATTCTAGTGCTTCACTATTGCCCGCGAGTTTTTTTTTGTCCAATCCGCCCGGAGTTGGTCTTTGCAGATTGATCCATCTGCCTGGGCCGCAGGTCACACCGCCTACAACCGCCAACAGGAGGACCCAGGAAATCCATCGCCATCTCAGGAAACCCTAGTCACCGTGGATGCCCCAGAGAGATTTGGAGCCAGCCTTTTGGAGAACCAAGGATCACTGCCCGAGGACCCATAGTGTGCAAGCTGTCCATCGGATTTAGTGTCATTTTTTACCGGAACCCAAGCCTCGGACCCATTGCTTCTTTTTCGCCTGTGGATTCTTTCTTTATCAGCCGCAAGCCTCGTCAAGTCTTGTCAGATTAACGCTGCGGTCTTTTGCCATGATGAGCCAGCACAGTATGGCGCAGCCAGAGTATGCGTACAGATCTTCTGCCATGTCCAGCGGCCCTTGGAACCCGACTCGCAGGTGAGACAGCTCTTCCCATTGCTGACCGACCCTGTGCGCGTGAGAGGAAGTTGGCTAATTGAATTGCCCGGTAGTTCCTTTGTTGAACCTACGGCACATGGAGGCTTGGACAATGTCTTTTACTCAACACCAAGGTATGGCGATCCTCGAGGTCCTTCCGCTCGGACATTTTTAGTAACATCGACCGTCCCAAGTGTCAACTACTCGGCTAGCTCCTATAACCTGACCACCGGCGGCATGCCTGTTGCTGCCAACGGCCATCTGTCCCGGGCCGAGTCCGCCTATCCTCCCGGTCCAACTTACGCAGGCCGTCCTCCATCGGGCTCATATGCGAAGCCCATCGGACATGGATCCTACAAGGGCTCCAACTCCCAGTCATGGGATAACCATGATCGATACTCACCGACCGACTCGGTGGACGACATCATCGCGTCGCCTAACCTGTCTGACTATTCCCTGGAAAATGGGATGAACAACACAGCCCAGGGAGGCAAGTCGAAGCCCAACGGCAAGGCCCGGTCACAGCGAAGGCCCTCAAACCGAGATGAGTTTGACGGTCCTCATCAGTTCCTGCAGCGGCCACCACCAGACGTTATTGCGATGCAGGAACGCGAACTTCCGCATCTGCCCACGAACCTTCATGTCCAGGAGCAGGACAGTGTCCTGAGCCAGGTCAACGACCGACTCTCGCAATGTGCCTACGACTTCGTTGCCAAGTATCAGTTCCCGATTCCATTGACCCAGGACATGAGGCCTGTGGAACGACCGCAAGATCGAGAATGGACCGAGTGGGTTTACCTCTTGAAGCGGCTGGCGACCAAGCGACGCATCCCGGCGCGAGTCCTGTACAACGGACAGATCAAGCAGTTTGTCACGATTCTCGAGAATTCGCTCGAGATGAGGCATGCTGCCAAGCACCAGAGCCGTCCTCTCAAGGACGACCGCAACATCCTTCAACTCATCTCGGCCGGCATTCAGGTGGCCAAGATCTTGAAGGATGCATCGGCCATGGACTACCTTGACCGATTATACGTTTCTACAGAGAAGCAGATCCAAGACCGTGCGGCTGCGCGGTACCGGTCTTGAGACAAAAGCTTCATCAAGAGTCTGCAGCGACTCCCACGATATACGTTTATACGCTTTCCTAGCACAGGAAAGACGATCAGCCGGCGACGACCACGGCACAAAGCAGGAACAGGGATGAGACCTGAGCCCACATTGTGTGAGGCTAGAATACAAGGTCTCATTTTGAATGATAATGTTTTTCGAACATGGGCAGGCATTCTTTCACGGTTAAATGCGAGTTGACACACGAGGCTGTCGTTGACTCGTTACCGTGAGCAACAACCGTCATTTTTGGTTGGGAGGCCATTGTCTAGAGCGTGTTGGGAGTTTCCAAGTGGCAATGATTTCTTGTTTTCTTTGGGCGAATTGCGGCTTGTTTTTGCTATTTTAGGACCGGATCACACTCATCATTTTGTTTCTCTGGATCCTGGACAGTTCTCCAATAGAGGAGGCACAGTTGCACTTTTTGCTGTGTGTTTGGGTTGTTCAGGTAATTGGAGAAGTGGTTGGGCATAGCATCTCTACCGCATTGCCTGCCGCCGGTGGCGTTGGGTAACGATGGAGGTGGTGGTGTTGGGCATCGGTCTTGGGGCGGGTTGACAGGGCAAGGGTCTGGATATTGGGTATGGAGGCAGTGATGACGATCCCCCGGGGCGAGCGGGCTCGTGCTAGACGTGCTTCTGATGCGAGTTATGGAGCACAAGGTTCGAGCATGCTTTTGCGACAGGGTGTATGAATACGGCAGTGATGCTTGGCTATGAGGCCGGCCAGTTACGAAAAACCAGTCGAGTTGATGGTTTGATTTGAGAACAGTTTGCATAGAGGAGCGCAAAGATGAGAATCAGAATGAGCGAGACATTCCGCACAGCATTGCTTACACACCACTTCGATATACTGCAGCTTTCTCACAGGTGATTGAAGCGATATGCGTGTCAAGACAATGTGAATGGATCCATGCCTAGGCGATGTGTCGGTTCGGATCGTACATTGTTTCATTGGTTCTCGAATTCTTCCACGGCAAGCCAATGGCCTGGATACAGACAACTGACGTGATCCAGGTAATCTCGATCGAAGCGTAATCCATTGGCTAGTGAGTAGTCCTGCGGATGCCAAAAACCAGGGGGAGGAGATCGCCTACCTCGCCACAGCCGTAACTCTTAAATTCGAACATATAGCTGTCAATGCGAGGTGGGTAGAAGCGTTCCATAAATATATTTGTAGCGTTAGCTACGAAACAGCGTTGCATATACCTAAATAAACACACGTTTGGACATATTCAAGAGGAGAGCAGATATCGTGAGTCCCGGTAGTGGAGGGCGGGGCATAACCTACGGCAGTTGAATGCAAGTCATGGGGTTCCCATGTGGTGTCCCAAAGTGATAAACTGACATGTCCTGTCGTACTAGGGCATCGAAACTGGCTTGAGGCCCTCTTCTGATGCCGTGATGCACGAAATCGTACACCAACCAGAAATGGTCTCCTGTCAGTCGATGCCGCCTCGGCTACTGCAGTGCAATGTTAATGACAGCCCGAGCCCCAATTGAAGGCTGGCCATATGATATCGGGCGGATAGGCACCAAGAGACGTCAAGACTCAGCCTCTAGAAACCATTGTCGTCGTCGCCATCGTCACTCGACATAGTACTCAGAGAGGCATAGCGCCAGACAACCAGCCGCCTCTTTGCCTTGGATGAACATGTGCGTAAACGACTGGCTACGATAATCCTTACCCTGCACTCGTCGAGGCGGGCTGCGGTACTTGTCAGTTGCAGCAAACCCCCACATGAAGCAAGGTACCACGTCGCAGCGCACCTCATCCGGGCCCCGTCGGCAACGCCCAGTCGGTCGCCGTTTAGGTTTAGCGCGGCGAGCGTGGGCGAGCGAATGCAAGCAATCAGGCCCCACGACAAGAACGTCGACCGAGAGAGAAGGAGAGCGGGAGGCAGATTTCGATTCCTTCCGTATTTTCCTTTTCTCTCTCGGTCAGCTCATTGTAGAAGTCCTGATGCCCTGGTTATCCTCCTTTCATATATCTGAGTGCTGCTCCCCCTGCCATCTGAGATTGTCGCCGAGTCACGGACTGGAGCCCACTGCGACGACTACTCCGCGCGTGCTTTACTTTGGTCACTGGTGATCTTGGCGAATAGCGACGAACGACCACTGCCTACGAAGTGACGACCCGACTTGATTCTACTGGGCAATTTCTTTTCCGGTGACTGGCTACAATCTTACATCTCGCTGTCACGGCTTCAAGAATACTATATAATCGCCGGCATCCTCCTCCATATTCAACCTTGATCTGACTCTCCCATCTCATCATCCATCTAAACCACCACGCCACCGCATTGATACATCGGCGTCGAAAGCGAAATCTTTATCTTTATTACCTTGTCAACTCCCGCACAATGGCTTCTGTATCCTCCCGTCCGTCACCAAACTCCTCATCCCCCTATGACTTCGAATCCGCCCCAGAGACAGACGAATCATGGCAGTACATCGACTACACGGCGCCTAGCCCGTCTTCCATAGGCTTCCTATCTGATCCTGCCAGTGGAAGTTTGGGAAGTTTTGCTATGATTGGAAATGGGCATGGTACTACTTCCCCCTACGCCCCTGGAAGTACGCCGTCGCCCTTCATGGCTGGTACCACGTCCTCGCCGTTCGTCGCCGGTAATACTCCGTCTCCATCCGCGGCATCACCTCTCCTCCTCGGGGAGATGGACCAGACTGCATTCTTCCCCAACAACCCTTCGTTCCAAGCGCAATCCGAGGTCACCAACTCCGACATATTCGCGACGACCACAGATGGAAGCTTCGGCCCCGCTCAGGGCTTCATGACACCCCAGCAGTACCTCTTCCCACAGCAGGATGTGAGCCAATTCTCGCCTCAGGGTCTGAATGGTATGCTGGTGGCTCAGGGGACGGGGTCCCGTTCACCGCAGGGTGCTGACGAGACTGCAGACATGACTCTGATCAACAACTTTGGAACCGACATGTTCTCAGCAGATTCAAATGCACAGATCCAGGTACCTCAAGTTGACCTTAACATCCCACAGTCAGATCCAAATGTGCCCCCGTGGAACCCCACGAACACGCGGGCCAACGAGGGCATCTTCATTATAGATGACTTCAATAGCTCTCCGTCTCCCAAGAGCTCACACTCGCCGAGTTCCTTCTCTAGCTCAAAGGCAAGCCCTAGCAGCAGCAAGTCCCCGACTCAGATTCGCAAGGTCAAGGTGGGCAAGGTTGAAAAGAAGAAGGCCGAACAGACGGGCAAATTTGTCATTGTAACTCCGAACTCCATCTCGGCGCATGCTGGCCGTCAGAACCCCTTCGAGTGTTTCGAGGCCTTCTCGCGCACTAGCCAGCGAGGGCGAAAGGGACCCCTGGCGAACGCAACCAAAGAGAACGCCCTGCAGGTCCGCCGGCGCGGTGCTTGCTTCTGCTGTCACAGCCGCAAAGTCAAGTGTGACACGGACCGGCCTTGCAAGAGCTGCAAGAAGCTCATGATTCAGGTTCCTCAAGTAGTGTGTTGGCAGTTTCAGGACTTCTTGCCCATCCTGTTCCCTGACTTCATTCGGGGCCACTTGCGTAAGGACGAGATGACCAAGTTCATCTCGGACAATATCGCCGGCTTCCATATTGGCGGCGTTGAGCAGGCTTGCTCTATCGAACTGTACTCCGGGTCGCGCTTCCGAACAGTCCTCGCCGTCGAGGCCAAGTTCTTCACACCCAAGACCCCTGACGTCGTCCACCACTGGCACATGTTCAACGTCGGGCCACACCATGTTCAACTGCAGTCCAACGGAGCCGCCGCCATTGGTATCGAGTTTGGCAAGACCGCTGAGAAGGACAGCCTCAAGAAGCGAACAAAGAAGTATATACAGGAACTCATCACCGAACCTGGTTTTGTGGATCAAGTGACCGAGACGTTTAACACAACTCAACTGCCAAAAAAGCTACTCCGAATCATCAAGCAGTATGCTGAGGAGACCGAGGTAAGCAAACACAAATTAACCATATCAATATCCACACTAACATCCTCTCAGTCTCTCATGGTTAAGCGTGCCCTGTCCATCTACTGCATGCATTACATTATGACTCGACACCTCTGCCTCACTCGACACACGGTCGATTCGCTTCGATCCACGGGACTGATCGCCCAAAATGATGGCTACGTGACGCCCAGAGTCCTTGCACGACAGATAAAATCGATTGTAGACGAACTGATGCTGCGTGAGATGACGCAGCTGTTTGAGCTCTTCTCCAAGTCACTCAAGCCCAAGTCCCGACGAGAATGGGCGCCTTGCACTGCCGCGTTCTTGGTCCTCTGCCTCTTCATGGAGGCTGTGGAGACGGCTGCTGACATCTTCGTTGTCTCACAGAATGAGATCAGCATCAAGAACAACTCGCGTTGTCAGTACGAGCGCAGGGCCGCCCTCAACGCCTGCAATGAGGTTGAGAATATGCCGTTCAAGCAGTTTGCCTACCAGTTCCACCAGGTGTACCAGACGCACACCAAGGAGGCCAACACTAAGAGCTTTAACCCGCTGTTTGATCCTAGCTTCGCCGACCAAGGCGAACTGGACGCGCCCACTATTGCCTTCTCAGATCAGCTGAGGGAGCTGTTCTTTGGCGAAGACTGTGAGTGTAACGACTGATGGCATTCTTCGTTCGAGAAGATGATGGCGCTGACATTTCTTGTTTCACACCAGGGTTGGAAGTACAGTTCCTGTCATCAAACGACATTCTCCCCAATACCGAGCATCATCCATTCCCTATGAACCCGCAAAACCTGTACACAGGTCGCCTCGTGGCCAAGTTTCTTATGTCTTTCACGAACGAGAAGGCCATTTTCGGAGACACTGTTTGAAAGCTATTTGTCCGAGACATGAGCTGATGGGGTGGGATGTATGTGTTCGGCAACGGTTTTGTGGTGACATGGCGCATGCAAGGCTTTTGGTTCAACGGCAATGGATACCCTGGTACAGGTTTTAAGAATTTTGTGATACGGTGCAAGGTCGAGAGGGTGAGGCGACTGAAGGGCAAGTTTAGCAACGTGGATGAGATGATTGCGTATTTTATCATGATATGTATATGTATGCATAGTATAGAAGAAATTGGAAGTATCATGTTTGCCCGATTCTAGTCCTGACGCCACACTTGCATCTATGACATCAGGGTGGAGCGGACTGGTTGTCTAGACCGTTGGATTGTTCTCCCACGCGAACGATATGTATAAAGTTAACACACATGCGCATTAAAAGCGCGAGGTGTAGGCAATTTGTGGGTGCCGTGTAAACGGACTTTGTCTGGGAGGGGGGAGGGATGTTTCTGCTGAGAGGATAGAGTGAGCATGGAAAGCATGTGAAGTAGCAATCAAGCCGAGACAACGGTGCCACAAAGGCGGCGGCTTCAGACTGTCAAAAGAAGGCCTGTCTCTCGACGTTCTGCGTGTCGCAGTGTCATGGCGTTTGCAGGCCAATAGCTGAGGCTGTCGAGAAGGGACTACAGAATCTCAATCCGACTCGAGCGGGCGCCAGCAGGCCGAAGGCGTTGTGTCGGCGTTGCCGTCTCAAAGCCCCATAGGAGAATCTTGGCAACGCCGAGAGAACAACGCCTCGTGAAGGGTAAAGTTGCCGTTGAATGATGGCCAAAGATGTTTGGATGGTGGATGAGGAGGAGAAGAGACGAAAAAAATTCAAATGGGTTTTGTAAGGTTGGTGACAAGGGGACACAGGACCCACTCACGTGACACAGTGCCTCAGGCCTGGCCGGGTGCAGGTTAACCGCCGACTGCAAATTAATGTTTTTGATCTTTTTCCTTTCTTCTTTACACTTTTTATTCGCACGATAAAATCAACCGGCTTCGATTCTCTTACTTGCTGTCGGTCATATTCAGTGCTAGAGTGATGGATTCTCTTTTGCTGCTTTTTCAACGCCGAGATGGTCAATTGTCTCGCCGACCCAGCAAAAGTTCCGACATGACATTGATTCACACACAAGTCAACTACCGGCTGCATCTCTCCCCTTTGTGTGGCCAAGATTCGCTGCCCCTGGCTGTTGAACCGACCCTAACCAGGGCAGCTCAAAATCCTCGTAATAATAGTTTGTGTAGCAATTACTCGGGCTCTCGCGTTTCCTTCTTGGGCCGTGTCCAGCTGCTTGAAGAGTTTGAAGTGTGACGGAGCAACACAAGCTCTCGGGGCATCCTGCCGAACGGCCAGGGAATGCTGCTGGAGGTTGCATCACCTACGAAGGGCTCATGGGTCGAATGCCATATCCCGAGTTTGTAACAGCGTTCAGGCTGGTTGCTCTAGCGGCCCAGGGAGCTGGGCCCAACCATTCGAGCGATATCTTCTTCAGCCTCTGCGTGACGCTACGCGCTAGCTGTGCCCGTGAGAAACTCGGTAGCTGGACACCGTGACTTGATCGATCTTGTACTTGTTATGAGCCTCATTGGTGAACCGTCCGGACAGGCCTCCTTTTCCAAAACGATCATGCCTCGGTGCCTCGGTTGCCTTTGCTGACGTTGATGCTCATTTTGGCTCGTAGTCTGACTGCATCCTGGATTCACTGTCCCACGGCCCGAGAGGCTGAGAGATACACAAGAGACCTCTGCTGTTGGAAACGGACCGCATACAGCACCTCGGGTTGATCAGACGGCCTCTTTCGGCCACAGGGGCGTCATGTCTCGTCTTATTTGGGACACGAGCCGCCGATATGACGCTTTGTTTTTAACACAAACGATGTGGCTCGACTTGAATAATGTCGGCAACTTGCATTCGGCCGGCGGAGTTGGAACCTGAAGCTTACGACTACCTCGGAGAGGAACACCCTGAGCAACAATGGATCGACTCACTCGGGGATCTCTGCATCATCCTGTGACGCCATGGCCACGGTGAGAGTTTTCGTGTGTCGCAATACACTTCCTACCGTATGGAAATGGATTTGGAGTTTCTCTATTCCAGTAGAAGTTCTCTTACAGATAAAAAGGGGATGAGCCCCCGAGAAAAACACTCGATCTTCTCTCCAGCTTCAAAGCAAGTTTCAACTTACCGGCAACTCATCTCAACACTACCGACGCTCTACTTCTCGACTAGCCTTTCAAGAGTTTCTTTGAGCTTTCCCCTATACCAAACCTCAACCAATCCCCACAGAATCGTAGCCATGGCCTTCTCTGCCGAGGTTGTTGCCAACGTCGACTTCAGCGACAGTGACCCGGGAACCAACAACCCCACGAATGGCTTCCCTCAGGATCCTAGTAAGTTCGGATTTTCAGTCTCCATTTTCTCTCAACACTAAGTTGTCAATCCTTCAACAAGTGAAACTGGTACTGTCGTACTGTTGGACGTCGTCCGCGGTGCCATGTTATCTCCGCAGTTACAGCGTCTCGCTGCAGAATCGGTGATTCTCCGATTGGGCTATTGCTGACACAGATAAATAGCCTTTGGAAGTTAAATCTCCATCGTCCCACAACCTGCCGGACATCCTACCATCTGGGATGTGAGCAAGGGAGGTAGTCCTGGAATAGATTTGAGATGGGGAGTTGGAGAGAGTTGATGTACACGTTTGATGGGCGGTATAGATTGAGGGATTGGTGGAAGAAGCTTCTATTTCTTTGGGTGTTGCTTAAAATGTCTTGTTTGGCTTGATTAAATCGAACGGTACCGTTTCTTCATGCTGATGCCCCTTGTGTGAGCTCCATCGACTGATAAGCCAACGCGGTGTTGCCCTTGGAGGTTTACACAAAATGAAGATTATCGTATGGCGTATCACGAATGGTTTTTGTAGGGTTGCATCAACAAGGAGACAGTTGAGTGTGTCGCTTGAACCACAAATAATGGAGAGACGTGGATGCGGTATGGTGCTGGGACTTGGAGGAGAGTATGATACTGAGGGAGGATCATACGAGCAACGTGACACTGGTGTAAAGATGAATGGCATGAGTCAAGATAGAATCGAGTCGTATTGATGTCTATGGGGAGTACGCAGCTTGAGACGCTGTCTGCTTCCTCAAGGATAGTGACGAGATACTCGTCTTAAGGGGTGACTCTCAGCGCCACAGAGGGGACAACACTACGGATCAAAGTCTTCAGGGGGATGATTCAGTCCTAATAGGTTCGGAATAAAATACAGTGAGGATTTGTTTATCTTCGGTACCAGCGAAGGGGTCACGCCATGCTGTGTTTTCTCTGTACGCGTCAAACTGTGACTTCCAACTTCAGCTCTGCAACACTCGTTGATACCTGCCACACACAGAGAGCTGGTACCTATACTGATCCTCACCGACATTGAGATTGTACCAAATTTTACTCTGGCATACTCCCGGACTCCTAAGCATTCCCTTCCGGCATCACCTTCGCTGTTCCCCTGACCGTTACTGCGCTTCTTCTGTTTCCCCTTCTCTATGCAGAGACACGTTCCTGTATCACTTGACGACGCGAATAAGCCCCGGTGTTTGCTCTCCCTAAACCACACCTTGAATGATCGACACTTAGTTCCGATGCGGCTTTGACGTGGCTCCGGAACGAAATCGCGAGACACATCTGTATCGATGATCATCGACCAGCTACCTTCCCTGAACCGAGGCACCATGACCGACGTTTCTCGAACTCCCGATTCGGATAGATTGGCAATAGTCTTGACCGCGGCAGCAGTTCTATTATTGATTGCGGTCCTTGGAATCTTGATCCTCATGGGTATCATCCTTAGAGCCCCAATCCGTGTCCATGAGGCGGAGAACGGAGAGCGTCCAGCCCGAATCGCAGTGCAGGGTGTGGAACACGGCACACCGTCAAACGAGACATATCACGACCACGAGAATTCGTTCATTAACAGTGTTCGAAGGCGAAGCCAGTCTCTGGCTGAGGAGTTCAAGCTGGAGCTGAGCAGCCTGAAACGGAAGCTTTCCGTAATCACAACTCGACTGGCCGACGAAGACAACAACAGAAGCCTTTTCAACGCCGTGCGGAGGTTTAGCATCGACAACCTGCTCGCCTTCTCGCCGAATAGCTCAGAGCCGGCGACAGACTACCAGAGCTGTTGCGAGTACCTGGACTCTCCTTTGTCGGCCACGGGGAGGGCGGAGGATGCATCCGACGCACGAATGAGACCAAGCCGAACGGCAGATAATACCATCAATCGTGACTTGGAGGGACAGCACTTAGATGAGCCCTTGCTATAGCTTGCTTATAGCAGGTAAATCGCTAAGACTGAAGACCGTGATCGAAGGTTGGAAATGGCAGCTTGTTGTACATGATACCTCTATTGAATCTGAGAACCGTCCTACTCTGACATTGGCTCCTCCAGAAGCCCGCGACAAAACCTCTCCGTGCCGTCCTCTAACATGCCGTCATGTCCATTGTGTGCTGTTCCTTGTACAAAACGACCCGTCCTCTGCTTTTCGGCAACTGACTTTCTTCACCCGTGAAATTATTCGTTTATGCCGACTGCTTCTTCAAATCTCGAGCAGCCTGCTTGAGGCTAAAGTTGCACTCCTCGTAGGCCCGGCCGGCACCGAAACCAACACCGACGAACGCAGGCCAGGCTCTTCGCTTGAATAGGAGGACGGAAAAGACGACGCCGAAACCAAGACCAAGTGTTGACTTGACGAGGAGGTTAGAGAGGCAGCGGTCCCACTGTGCATCAATTAGCACCGTACCACAGTATACAGCGCGCCAAGATCCCCAAGAATGATGTAATTACCTTCTCATTGAGGAGCGATTCGCTCAGCGGCCGGGAGGAAATGGCGCTCGGGGTAGGGCGGGAGACAGCGGATTCGGCCATGGTGATTAGTCCTGGAAGGTGACGGCGTGTTAGCTCCAATTGGGTTAATGCCGATATATCGGAGGGAATTGACGCACTGGAGGGCTTGCAGTCGGTCGTGGCGAGCGAAATCTGGAGCTGCGAGGAGCTGGGAGCTTTGTATCACCGGCGTGATGTCAAGCTTCACGAAGATTAGTCGGCAAAAGAGCCGCTCGAGGGCGGTGAGCTCGGGGGACCGGCAAGGGATTAGCGCGGCGGCAGAATTCTAGAAATTTTGGGTGGACTTTTGGAAAAGTCGCGGGGCGCATTCTACGATCTCAGATTCAAGATACATCTTTTCCATCAATTTTCTTAGTCGTTCTTTGGGGGAATATTGGTCCCTATGGATGTGACCATGGAAGATAGTTCCACACAAGAAGATACCCCGATTCTCGTGAGTTCCTCTTCAATTGTTGTCTCTGCACAAGACAAGCTTACACGTGCCTCAGGAAAAGATGGACCTCATCAAAACTGTGAGAGGCCTTGACCAAACCGGCCCAGGAGAGGATGGAAAAAATCTCGAAAAATTATGGAAGCATCTGACTGCTTCAGCGGATAAACAATTTCACGCTGCAGAGGAAAGCAGTCTGCGATGGCTGCTTAAAACGATGAACGGCTCATCTCAGAATGCCGAAACGTTACGAAGATGGCCATTGACCTGGACGATCCTTGAATGCGTTTTTCAGCGCATCCCGCTATTCTCACTCGCCAAGTCCCTTGCCGATCGACGATTCATTGCAGTTCTGCAGCAAACCCTGAAGGACATCTCCAAGCCAGCTACGGATGCCTCATCTACTCCATCGAAGAGGAAGAGGTCGACGACAAAGAGCTTTCAGCTTGATGACCTGAAAGACAGCGAAGGGTGTTTGATGGCTGGCGATGCCGTTTTCAGTGCTTTGAAGAGTTTGCTGGACCGTCTCGACTCATCCGCGACGCAATCATCGCATGACAAGATTGGCGCAGAGCACATCCGGTCTCTTTTCTGTACTTCCGCTGCTGAGGCTGCAACCTTCACATCGCTATCACTGAAGCTCTGCGATGTTGCTCTCTCTGGTAGTGATGAACAAAACCAGGGCTGGGAGTCCTGGGTAGAGACGATTGCAGCCATCTGGGATCTCCATTTACAAGGAAACGACGATGCTTTGGAGGTGGCCACACACCTTTTTGCCCCTTCCACAGCTATGTTGGGCAAACTGGAGGGTATTCCGAGAGCACAAAAAGCGACGATGCGGGAATCACTACGGACAAGATGGACGACTAATCTTCAGAAGCTCATGCACCGCAACCTGATACTTCCCGCTCGAGCTGCATTCATCAACCGACAAGACACAGAACCCATTACAAGAGCACTCCAGGCTACCGACAAGAACCTCGATGTGGCGGCTCCTGTATTGTACTTCCTGGCGTCAGGCGTGACAGACAGCCTAGGTGAAGGAAGGCTACGAAAAGGCAACGCCGATTGGATGAAGTGGATTTTCAAGACCGTGGAAGGCTCTTTGAGGCCGCGAGATGACCGCGACGGGCTCATTCAGGCTGTCCTGGAGCGAGCTGCCGAGAAGACAATGCCTATCGAGACGGACGATCTGCGTTCCATCTGCCGCGAGTATGCGCTACAGGAAGAAACCACGAATTGGCGTCTCGTTGCAGACCTTGCTAGCTGCGATCCTGATATTTTTCAGCTTTCTGAAGAAGGTGCCCGCCTACTGGATCTTGTCTGCGAACGGAGTATTGCATCAGGTCTTGATCAGACCGAGGCTGAAGCAGTCTCGAAGATTATCCAGGCCATTGTGCAAGGATTTCGCACCGGACGTGACCTATCCGGCTTTCTGAAGCTCTGGTTTCAACAACTTTGCAAGATTGAAAAGCAGAAAAACAAGTCTGGGTCACCGTGGCTCAAGATTGCTGAGAACCAATACGGCAGCGATTCGTTTGAAGCTTTGATCGAAAAAGAGATGTCACCACAGCAACTTTTGGAGGTCTTGGGTTGGTTGGAGAACGAAAAGTCCCATTCTAGAGGGCTCTGCCTTTTCTTGGAATCTATCGCGCAAGGAATCCGGAGCGAGGCCTACGTGAATGCCGTGGGCCGCAAGCTCTTTGACCTGGTGAGCCAGGTGAAGAAATCTTCCTCAAATTTGACAGCGTTGAAGTGGGGAGTTGTTTCCAAGACCTTGTCCTGGACTGCCGCTGAGTCTAGATCCGAGATCTGGGACGCTGTGCGAGGGCAGCTGGAAAAGATATTGTCTGAGTCTGCCGTTGAATCTAGAGAGACTTATGAAGCTTTCAAATGCTGCTGTCAGGCTTGGGTGTATATGAGCCCGGATGATAAGCAACTCGACGAACCGGCGAAACTTGTGGAATCCTTCACAGCCCGGCTGTCCACGGAACTGCTCTCGTCGAGTGCCTTGAAGGACAAGGATTTATCCTCATATCTCCAGCTCGATGCTGTACCGGGATACCTGGAAGACACCGCACCTGAGCATTACCTGGCTTGGTTTCTACGTGGGTCTAGCCGTCTAAGTCGTTTCATCTATGGGACAAAGGCAGTTCTTCCCCAGGCATTACAGAATGCGCTGTCATTGCCAACCAGCGAGATTGAACAGCTTCAAAAAACATGGACCTGTTTACTCGAGAACGAGAATAATATCAACAATGTCAAGGTTGCTGGCGACCTTGTTGACCGCCTGATCAAGGCTCTGGAGGAAGGTGGACAAGAGAAGCGTTGGCCCGCAGAGACAAGCCAAACCTGGATCCGAACCTTGAGTGGTGTTCCTACAGATGCTTTCACTCGACCCCAGCGGGAGCGAATCATGGCTCTTTTGAAAACACACAGAGCAAAGACTACGAAGCGTGTGTCAATAGAGGGCTGGAGGTATATTCTTGGATTATCCACTAAACTGATGGGTCGATCAACATTTTACGAGGGAATGCAGTTCGCGGACATCGTAGAAGTTGCGGATGCCATGTCAGATCTCTCTTCTTCGACACCAACCCAAGACGGCACTTTGACCAACCTCATCACAGCATACTATGCCATGGCATCGGCTACTATTCGACAAATGGTGGAACACATTGATGGTCGCAGCATCAAATATCTGGAAGAAAGTCGCGGTTTCATCTCGGATTGCAAGGATGCTGAGGACTTGCCACCCTTCCGCTTAACACTGTTGAAGGCGTTGAAGAATGAGGTTTCCAGATCGCCAAATTGCACCGCCCATCCTGAGCTGGGCTCACTACCAGACAGTGCAAAGGACGTACTAGGGAAGTGTGTCATGGCTGCAACTGGCTACTTCTTGACAGAAAAAAAGGCTTTCGAGAGTCATAATGTCGCTGCCGACCTTCGACTGTTGGCTGCTGTCGATGCTGCCGAGAGCTTGGAGAGCCTCTCTGGGGCCTCGAAGTTGAAGCAGTCTGATGTTCGGAAGGCCGAGAAGCGAAGTCATACGGCGATGGCTTCAGGGGATCTCCGAGGGTGGAAGGTGCAGACCTTCTTGAGGACTTATTTCTCGTCACTCATGGAAGATGCCCGGCCCACGACATTTTATAGCATAAACGACGTGCCACAGAAGCTCAGGGAACCCTTCTTCCAGAGTAACGTCAAGTCTATCGTGAAGGAGATGGATACAACGGCCATGATCGAATACCTGAGGGACTTGATCCAGGTGTTTGTACAAGGCTCAGACACGGATGGCCAAGCATCGGCCATCCAAACAGTTGTGAGCCAGTTTCTAGGTAAGAAGACAGAACCTCACCATGGAATGAATGCAGACTAATATGGAGCAGCGTGTCCTGATTTACAAACCAAGGGAGCGAATTACGACCTAGCTACTGCCCAAAGTGAGCTGACTTCAACACTTCTAACATTGAAGAGCCAATCTGTGTGCATCCGCGTTTGTCGCATTCTGCACACACTTCTCGAGAAGAAGCCGCAATCCATGTCGCAATGGAACATCGAGCTTGTCCTCAACACTGTCTGCGATCTTAGCTCATTCGAGAGGGCCAGTGAAGAGCGTGTGCCGTTCGCATGGTTATGCAAGCTGGTTGAGGTCATTATCAAGAAGCATCGACTTCGACTTGAAGGCCACCACCATCTGCTCTTGTCGGCAATGCAAGCTCTCATCCGAAACCTTGTCATCAGTCAAGGCGCGACGGATTCTGTGGGCCAGACCATGTATGAGTCTAAGGCTCATATATATGCCCGTCTTGTCACGTTTATCTGTGAACCCACAGCAGGCGCTGTATCCCGGTCGCAGCACCAGAGCGCTCTCGATTCGGCCACAGATGCGGCGAAGCGCTCAGCTGGTCGACACATGTATCTGGTGCTGATGCAGTATGTGAAGCTGCAGTTGGAGGCTGACGTGCCGCGCCCGGTGAG
This sequence comes from Fusarium sp. JS1030, assembly GCA_000966855.1. Taxonomy (NCBI): domain Eukaryota; kingdom Fungi; phylum Ascomycota; class Sordariomycetes; order Hypocreales; family Nectriaceae; genus Fusarium; species Fusarium sp. JS1030. Next base: position 255,854 of record JWIW01000088.1, read on the forward strand.
GGAGGCACTCGAGCCGGCGATGAACTCGATCTTCGACATCACACCTCCGGAAGTGAGGAAGATTTTGAACGACGCTATGGATGGAAGTGGACGTGCGATTTTGAGAGAGATGTTCAAGAGATATACCAAGTTCGGGAAGTGGAGTGGCGTGTAAGATGTTTAGAAACATTCATAGATACCATCAAGGACATAAATTATTATTAAATATTTGGGTATCTCTAAATTCGAACTTGAAACTCGTGGCCGTGATCAGAGATGCTCAACCTCTTTTGGCGTCTTTCTCTTGTAGGTGCTTGGGTGTCCGTGAGTCTTGCCATAGTTCTTGATCTTGCTATCGATATCAATTCGAACAAAGATCCATACGAACTGGGTAAACAACATGCCAAGGAAATCAACGATGAAGTTGTTTTTCCACGCGCCGCCGAAAGATCCCCACTTCATGAGGTGGCTGAGGAAAGCTACGGTGATGAAGTACTCTCCCTTCTCGAGTCCCTTGATCGCCTTCTCAGCAACCTGGTCGGGCGTCTGCTGAGGGTCGTCCTTCTCGATGATCTTGGTAATTTCCGGCTTGATCTCGTTCTCGCGGACGAAGCTGGAGGAGACGATGGTGCCGGGGAAGACAACGTGGACCTTTACGTTCTGAGGGTACATGAGAACCTCCTGGGCGATGGTCTCAGCCATACCCCGCATGGCGTACTTGGCGGGTGCATAGGGGCCGTATCCAGGGGGGCTGTAGAAAGCGATTACGCTCGAGGTCAGGATCAGGTGCTTGGGCTCCTTCTCGATGGGCGCGTTGGGTGCGAGCCACTCGCGGAGAATGGCATGGGACAACTCGGCGGCGCCGTAGAAGTTGACGTCCATATGGCGCCGCAGCGACTCCATCTCCATGTCGATGAACAGCTCGGGGAAGGACATGCCAGCAACGGACCAGACGATATCGGGGCTCTTGCCATGGTTCCAGCTGATGGCCTCGGCGAGGAGGGCACCGGCGTACGAGGGGACAGAGACGTCGGCGGAGATGTAGTGGAAGCGCTGAGTTTCGGGGTTTTTGGCAGCGGCCTAGAATTGGGTCGAGTCAGTATATGTTGTCTGGGTATGTGTGGACATGAGTTTGGTTGGAAGCGAACCTTGACGGTAGCGAGGGCGGCTTCAAGCTTGCCGACGCTGCGGGAGACGAGGATGATGTTTGCGCCCTTGGCAGACAGCTTGGTCGCTGCGCTGAGACCCATGCCCTCGGATGCGCCGGTGAGGAGGATGGTCTAGACGAGAGGCAATTGTCAGTATTGGTAGTCCAGAGGGCAATCATGACGAGCATCATGAGGAGCTGCCGAGGATGCATACCTTGCCCTCAACGGGCATCTTGTTGCCACCGAAAAGACCCATGATGAGCACAGCAAAGACAACAGTGGCAATAGAAGCAGCAGCGACAGAGGTAATTGTCATAGAGGAGAAGTCCATGATGGGAGAGCTCGAGGACGGGGTCGATGCGAGGGGCAGGCTCTGGGGAATTATATAAATTATGAGAGATGAGGTGTGGTAGCTCTCGGATTCTCGGATGCCCCCCCTAGCACGCCTGAGCCTATAGCGGCCCTCCTCATGCAGCTCTAGGGCTGACTGTGCTATGGAACTAAGGAGGCCATATTTGGTGGTTCTCTCGGTCTTTGGTGCGAATTGACTCTTCTATACGGACTTCTAGACGGGCTTCTACGGAGTGGACTTTCAATCGGAGTCCGTTCGGGCTAATTGACTCTATCACTCACTACATCACATGGCAGAAACATTGTGATCCTTTGAGATCATCGAGACGCTAAGCTTCTGACATGGCGCTGGCGGGATATGGCACCTAAGATGGAAGCCAGAGGCCCCGCCGAGCCGATTTTCAGGGGCCTTCGGCTTCCCGCGGACACGGACACAGTTCTGGTACATCAGCACTGTATTTTCGCACTGGGAAACCGCAAACTGTGGCTGATGTTAACATGCGGCGCATCCATCGATGGATGTATGAACCACCAACAACGCGCACAATATCATCGCTTTCAGCGAACCAACCCCTGCCACGAGTCATGTTGGCATTTGATGACAATGCACCATCTCTAAATCAACCTCACCGGCGGTTGTGATTCGTCAAGCATATGACGAAACGGCCATGACCAAATTTCAATCTTACGCATCTCCCCAATTCGGCTCCTTGTCACCATGTCTGACAAGAATCAAGACTCCAAGCCTGTGGTGCCAAAGTTTGCATCATTCAAATCGAAGCCTGAGGCTCCAGAATTGAAGGCGCCTAAGTTCTCATCGTTCAAGCCTAAGGACAAAGACAAGGATACAAGCACAGGCGCGAGCTCTAGAGACAAGGAGCAAGATCGCGACGCGAGGAGGAAGAGAAGCCATCGCTCTGAAAGCCATCGCGACCATCATCATTCAAAGCGACACCGCACAGACTCTGAGAATCGACATCAACATCGGGAACCCTCTCGGCGTTCTAGCCGCTTAGGTACACCGGACCATCACCATGTTAACCCACCCGACAATAAGGAGACTTCGCGACTGTACTTTATCGATACGAAAGGCGACCCCCTGATTATTCGCTATGGCAATCTTGATCGCTCACAAATTCCTGCCTACTATCGAGATGGGTATGGCAAGGTCCTTGGTACTATTGGCCGGCTGGTGATCCATCGCGACGGCCCTCGGGATCAGTTCAGTCTTCGCATGCCTGGCGAAGGCTCCTATGCTTTTAAGGACAAGGATGGCCTCCGCTCAAAGACATGGCGCGTTAGGCCGAAGCCACTTCGAATCATAAAGAAGGAGGATGACACCAAGGATGATACTGACAATGACTTTCTTCCATTGAGCACATCAAAGAAACGAAAGCATAGCCACCAAGATTCGGAGTCCTCCGGCGATGAAGAACAGCCCTCGTACCGTTCCATCGAGGGCAAAGCAAAACCACGCGACTATGATGACAGCGACTTGGAGTCTGATTCCGACTCTCCTACAGAGCAGGTCGACCTGGACCAGAACAACCCACTGAAATGGAAGTCAATACAGCTTTCAAGACGCGTCAAGGATCACCCAGAAGATATCGGTACCTGGATTGAGCTGGCAAATCATCAAGATGCACTTCTGAGGGCAGGGGAAGACATTGATCACAAAGCACTAGAGGCTGAGGTGCATAGCTTCGCCGAGATCAAACTTCATATGCTCGAGTCGGCCTTGGCCAACGTTTCCACTCCTCAGGACCGAGTCAGGGTCCTAGTGCCCTTGATGCGAGAAGGAATCAAGGTATGGAGCAATAAGACGGCCGCCAAGAAGTGGGCAGAGTTGCACAAGGACGAGGAAGCCAGCTTTGCGCTCTGGAGGACTCATCTTGATTTTGCCATGTCTAATATGTCTACCTTTCATTACGACACAATTAAACAAATGCATCTCGATCGACTTGGTCAAATCATGACGCGATCTGGGTCCAACATCAGCCCCGAGGACTTGAGCGAAGCTGTCTATGTCTTTCTCCGACTTACACGGTTCATTTACGATTCGGGATACAAGGAACTTGCTGTCGCAGCGTGGCAGGCTTTTCTGGAACTGAACCTTTTCCGGCTTCCGCAGCTTGATAGCAAAAGTGAAGCATTTGAGTCACTTCGCGATTTCTGGGAAAGTGAAGTTCCCAGAATAGGGGAGGCAGATGCTCAGGGATGGGCAAAGTTTGTTCAAGACGGTGGCATAGGTGATGCACCGGAGCCAGTTCAGGACAACGAGGACCTCAGTAATCAGTCTAGAGATGACTACAAGCGCTGGGCAAGCATGGAACACTCGCAAGCGAATAAAGCTCGGGTGCCAGCAAGGACCATGGATGAGGGAACAGAGGATGACCCGTTCCGAGTGGTCATGTTCTCTGATATTGCGCCTCTGCTCTTTCTCATTCCTGGGAATATTATGCCGGTTGTTCAGCAGCAGGTTCTGGATGCTTTCCTCATCTTTTTGGGGTTCCCGCCTCCTTTTCGGTCTAATGGTTGGACAGAAGAGGCATGCCACGATCAGTTCCTAGGTAGCTTCGCTTCGGAGGTAGAGACAATGCCCGTACATGATCCCTCTGGAGATGAAGATCCTGTTGAGATACAACGAAAGCCGCCTGCTTTCAGCCACAAGCCCCTTTGCGTTTCTAGGTCACTTGGTGTACTATTTTCAGGTTCGGAATGGTTTTCGTACCTACCTCAGAAGACCAAGGACAACGAAGTTGAGCTGGGGCTTGCGACCAATGTCACAAAGCAGTTGGTATATACTGCAAACCTTGAAGGGCTGGCTGCGTATCACCTGGCACTATCTGCAGCGAGAGATGGTTCCAGCGTAAAGAAGACGGCCAAAGCTCTACTCAAACGTTATCCTACCAACCTCGGTTTGTATGGTGCGTATGCACTCGCCGAGTTTGCTAACGCCAACCATGAAGTTGCTACCAAAGTCCTGTCGTCGGCTACGGGGCTTGCGTCGGTGAGTATTCATTCTACTGATAGTCTAGGCTGGAATGCTAATATATCGTACCAGAAATCATCGACGCCAGACGCATTCGGACTCTGGCGGAGCTGGTCTTGGATGGAGCTTGAACTCGGAAACAAAAAGTTGGCGATCCGAAGACTGTGCTCGTCGGTGGATGAGGTCTTGCGTGCTGCTACTGAAACTACTGAAGTGTCGCCAACTCACATCCTCAAAGCCCATCAGGCGTTTTCTTCCAACATGAATGACCTCCTCTCGGCCGGCGACCCAGATAACGCAGTGATTCTCATTGAGAGTCTGACCTTGCTATCTTATCTGACGGCTGACGGCTCTAAAGAGCCAATGTCAGCCTCACAAGGCAACATAGCGGCTGCAATCGAGGTTATCCATAGGCAATCTCTTGAGTTCAAAGCCCGGGGGCACCAAGGATCACAGGCTCATGAAAGGGCCCTGCAGTTTGCGGCAAGGCTCTTGTACTTGCACGCAACCAGAGGGTAAGTTGCACCGCAAACAATAAGAGGCACTCGCTAACAAAACCAAGGCCCTTCCGACGCGCATACCTGCTTGAGCAGCTGAAACAGTTCCTAGCATACTTCCCCCGAAACACCATGTTCTTGTCTTTGTTCGAATGGGCAGATTCGAGCCTTCGCGTCATCGACGAAACAAGGACACTACTCCATGAGACAGTCCTCACCCCGGCCGAGGATTGTCTCAGCAGTCGGATGTTTGCCATTCACCACGAGACGCAGCGCGGAAACGTCAACACAACAAAGGCTGCGTTTGAGCACGCAGTAAAAAGCGACACGTGCAAGTTCAACGTCTCCCTATGGATCAACTTTATCAGGTTCTGCAGTTCGCAGAGGGAGTTGCGGCCAAAGGCCAAGGATATCTTGTTTCGGGCATTGAGGCACTGTCCCTGGTCGAAAGACGTCATGATGGAGGCTTTCCTGACGTTGAATCGGGATATGAAAAGTGTAGAACTGAAGGGTGTGTTTGAGACTATTGGATCCAAGGGCCTGAGGGTCCATGTTGATTTGGACGAGTTCTTGGAAAAGAGGCGGAATGAAAGGCGAGTAAAGAAGGATAGGAGGTGATGACGTGTTCAGCTGCTATGGTTAGCAAGATCCCTGGAAGGGCATGGCGGACTGAGGGATGTTGTGTGAAGCTTTACTGGGGACGGCTCCTTGAAGCAAAGGCGGACAGATAAGTGAATTATTCATAGCACAGGAAATGAAAATTTCATGCTTAGAACCAATGGAATTCATCGTTATCATTGGAGAGCCATGTACTCTCCGGAATGTACTTTTTACACACCCAACGCCTTCGCTGAAACCCATGCCTCAATGCCAAACTCGATCGAGGTTTTAGTCATGGTGATGAAGTCCAGGCCTGGTTGATACCGAACGGCTAGAGCTACTGGTCCTTTCAGAGCCAGGACTGCTTCCCTTCATTATCGCAAATCATGTGGTCTGTCCAACAGGCTTGCCCAGCATCCATCCCAGCAAGGTCAGGTACTTTTGCCAATCCGCCCTGACGCCTTTGGGGAAATGAACAGGAGGAGACTTGCGCAGCTCGATGGTCCCTTTCTCGAAGTCGCAGATGGCTTGGACGATCCGAATAGTCGCAAGTGACCCAGTCACAAGGGTGACCTGTCGAGATACTTGTTAGCCATGTAGCCGCAAGGAGAGTTGGTAGAAGGGACAGTACCGGAATGATTCGGTGCATCTCAAACTCCACCTTCAGTGCGATATTTATCGCCATATAAAGCAAAGAGGTGAGCTCGCTTGTGGCAATCAAGTCATCTTGAATCGGCGCACTATCTGCGAGAAAGCAGATGGCATGTGGTTTACCGGCATCAAGGGTACCGTCGTAGATGCACCTGCATGTTGGGGCAACAATGTGCTGTCGATAGGTGGCCTTGAGCTGCCAATCGGGTTTGCCGTTGCCGCAGGACAAGCGATTGACGTACTTGGAGCAATCGGGACTATTGGAGAAATATCTTGGTCAGCTTCATGAGATATCGTTGCAAGGATGCGAAAGAAAGCGTCTTACAGAGTCGGGGCCCATTTGGTCTTGACGATCATGATGCCAGGGTCGCCCTCTTTCTCATTGTAGGTGAGATGGATATCGATTAGAAGACCGAGAAACGTGGCTAGCGTCTGGCCAGTTTCGGAAATATCATCATCGGGGCGTATGAAGTCCTCTCGTATGGTCCACGGCTTGGTCTCGTTCAACCACTCGTCGACAAGGTGAGGAGGGATGGGTTCGATGAATGGCTCGACACGGGGACCAACTTGTCCTGTCTTGGAGTCCATATCCTTGCAGGGTATGCCGAATTTGTCGAGGGCTCTGCTGCTCACGTATGGTTTCTGGTACTTTGTTAGCGGACGGAGGATTCTCTTGGCCATTGATGTGATGATGGCCCTCCGCGCATCCGAGATGCCTGGCTTTTCTTCTGCGATAGAGGCATTTGATGGCAAATGTCTGTCGAGCTTTGAAGGGGGCGAATTAAAATTAACCATCCGCGGCAGAAACATCTTGGCTGTAAATGGCTTCACCTTTATAGACTGTTGGCGATAGAGGTTGTGTGGAGAATGGAGATCGACCTGGTTGTTAGGGATGCCAATTCTTTGACGTAATTGGTCGTTGCTGCAGTGATCTATGTCTAAACCCACCTGTTCAGCCCTACAGCTTAGGTGATGACGGGTACGTACCTACCTAATTCTTAGGTAGTTGCATCACCTCCAAGTAAATCGTAGGAAATTGAGACCTATGGCCAGAGAGAGTTACGATTTGTGTTCGTATGTGTTTAAAATCATGCCGCTCGACCCGGACTGCGCGTTTCTGTCTCATGATTACTTCATTGAGGGCGTCGAGGCCATTGTGGTCCAGACGTCTATTGTTCTAGGAGAGGCAAATGGCGGGCAGCGACCTATTCAAGATTAAAGGCCTGATTCCTCCGGCTTCTCTCCTATGCTGCCAGCAGAGGAATATTCAAGGTAGGACGCCGCGAAGAAATGAGGTTATTCCTTTTCATCTTTTGCTCTTCAGCCAACTTCATATCGTTTTGTTGCAGTTCTGATCATGCTGTCGCCCTGACACTGCTCCTTCCATCACTGTCAACCAACGTTGGTGCCGTTCCTTCTTTTCCTTACGCTTTCTCTTTCCCATTCCCCTTCTCACTTTCTAATTACCTTCCTCTTCAGCCTGCACTGGTCCATCCTTCCCAGAGGAAAGAAACCAATAAGATGGACACGGATCAATCCAATTACCTCCCTCGTGACGGCATGAGCTGGCAGAGGTTGGCCAAAACCAATTCCATCATCAGCAAGACTATTCATACGTATCAAAACCTCAAGTCGGCCTCCAGAGTCGATGTTGAGCAGTTCCTCCTCCTCCACGCAGTTTGGCCTGCACGACGTCTGTCTCATAGGTTCAAAGACGACTGCGAAGACAATCACTGGATCAGGAGACGCACGCTCGACTTTGCAAAGAAGCATCTGGAAGGGTTAGACGCTTGGAAAAGCTACGAAGAGTCGTTTTTCAAGCACACGACGCCCGAGGGAACTTTCGGGCTCGTGCATTACTATCAGCAGCTCTGTTCTAACAACGAAAATGCAGTACCGCTGGTTTCACAGCCCAAGATCGAATTTTCCCCGAGGCCAAGCCCAAGGTCAAGCCAGCGAACAACTCATCAAGACCGGGCCGCATACCCAGAGACCCCTACCCGCGATCCAAAAGGTGGAGGGGCATCGGATTCTGTCGGGGAGACGACGGGCTTGTTTTGCGGTTTGAATCTTGGGTCAGGGTCGAGTGGGAGCAGTGTGTTCTCAAGTCCGTTGAGCCAACTCGAATACTTCTCACCGGTTACAATCGACATCAATAAGCAGTATCAAGCTATTGAGGACGAACAGATCGTTAACACGGCTCTCATCTTACTTCTCAACGCCCTAACACTTCGCTGTGAACCCGCAAAGGGGAGCGAGTGGACACTCCATCGGCGACCGTTCATCGTTCGGGATTCTGGCAAGAACAAGGTGTACGAGGCAAGGGTAGATGGGCTTTTACGGAATGAGAATGGCAGGGCCGGAGCCATTATCGAGGTAAAGCCATTTCTTCGTCATGTCGACTCCAAATTCCATGCGCAAATCTGTCGGCAAGAGACTGCTCAGATGGCGGCCTGGATTGCCCAAGATCCGCCGACTCCCACTCGGTCGAACAAGTATAGGCAAGTCTTTTGCGTAGGTTACCCAAGGATTATTGGTAAGCCCAAGGCTGACTTCATTGAGTATAGGCGACTCCTCATTTCGCAAGACCGACACGAGATCTACCTTACATTCGCTACTTTTGACGCAAATTATGTCGAATACATTCTTGGGCACAGAGGTGCATCACCATGCCCCTCGCTTCTTCAGATGCAGGAATATGGGCCCTTCTCTGTGACAGATTTCAAGCACATGAAGCAGGTCGAGGTCTTCCTTCTCGCTATGTCAATCCAAGGGGACCTATCTCAGTAGTTGAAGTTTGGTCCGCACCTTGCCTAAGTGTTAGGTACGCTGATCTAAGAGTTGGCACATACTAAAGATTGGTCTTGGAGGCCTGAATGGCGTATTACAGGGCGTCAGCCACCAATAAGAGAGATACAGTGGGAGACGAAGGACGAACCATGGGCTGTGAAGCTAATTAGAGCAAAATAAGCCTCTGAATATCTTGGGATTATTTCTCTTTGATTATTTACCTAACGTTCTACTTGGATACTTGGGTCGAGAGGAAATACATCCGCTTCTGATCAGTGCAACATTCTGTGACTAGCCCATCATGAGTCCTCTGCTCAGTGCAACCATCCCTGAATAGGCCCCAAGAATCTGGCTCGGGGCTAATTCAGGGACTTTGGCCCCTAGCGGATAGTGGGGCGCCCAGCTGCCCATGGGTATCACCTCGCTGGAGCCACGCGTCTGGGACAAGGCTCGTGGGCCCGGTTACGTGTAAAAATAGTGTTTCGTATCATGGATGGGCGTGGGTCAGTGGCGCGCTCTAGGGGTCTTGCCGGTGGGGCGGCTGTTGACTCTATCATGAGCGACCCTTGGACATGAGACCATGTCAGATGAGATGAGATGTCAGATTAAGGAAGCCAAGCCCTCGGTGATTGACGTAAAAATATGAAAACATTTAGGAGGAGCGAGCTGCCCTTTTCTGGGCCAAATGTCTCCCTTATCGCTGGAACTGAGTCTTGTTTACTCTGCTCCAATTCCAGTCTAATGTAGAGCTGAGCTGTTCAACGGTCTAGAATATGCAGGGGCGGCAGGAGAAACAAAAACAGGATGTGGTGGACAAGACGGACTCTTGGCCGGTTCGAAGGCAGCGAATAACCTCACGCATCCAACACCACTTCATCGCCCTCTCATTCCTGCGCTCTCTCCTCTCTGTCGCCTCAAAGAGAGGAGGAAAACACAGAAAATCACATCACCATCACCACCGTAGCACCATGTCCCAGCAGCCTCTGCCCCAGGCCGGCGGCGGTGCCAGCGAACGCGACCGCTCGCTGTCCAACATCGACCCCATCATCCGCGACCGCATCGTCAAGCTGTTCGAATCCCTCACCGACCGGGACGACAAGACCTGGAGCAAAGACCGGATCCATTCTTTTATCAAGACGACCCAGCAGCAGGACGACCCTTCTCCCGCCGTTGATGAGCTGCTCGCCCGCGACTCGCTTGATCTCGATGGCTTCATGGCCTGGATGACGTCGTCCCACGCAGCTGCCACGACCCCGCCTAAGCCTCAGGACCTTTCCTACCCCCTCGCCTCATACTTTATCAGCTCCAGCCACAACACCTACCTCACTGGAAACCAGCTCTCTAGCGACAGTTCCACCAGGCCCTACACCGAGACCCTGCTGCGCGGCGGCCGGTGCATCGAGATCGACGTCTGGGACGGTGACGAGTCGGACGCTGAGGGTACTAGTAGCAGCAGCAGCAGCGACGACGAAACTCCCCGGAAGCCCATCAAAAAGGCAAAGAAGAGGAGCACCTTTGGAAAGCTTAAGGAGAAGCTTGGCAAGACGAGCATCAAGGATGATGAGTCCGCACCTGCAGAGCAGCCCGACGCCGCAGCCGAGCCAGGGGAACCCGAAGTCGCAGTCGTTGAGCCCCGTGTCCTCCACGGTTACACTCTCACCAAAGAGGTTTCCTTCCGCGCCGTCTGTGAGGCCATCCGCGACAGTGCTTTCGTTGCCAGCGACCTCCCCGTCATCGTCTCCCTCGAAGTCCACTGCACCCCGGCCCAGCAGCAGGCCATGGTGCGCATCATGAAGGAAGTCTGGGAAGGCCTCCTCGTCCCCGAGCCCGAGGGTGATCCAGATGCTCTACCCAGCCCGGATCAGCTACGCCGCAAACTTGTCGTCAAGGTCAAGTATGCGCCGCCAGGCACTGAGGCCCCGCTAGAGGAAAGCGAGGATGACGACCGCGCCCCTCCGCCCGGTGAGGGTCAGAGCACGGCAGCCAAGAAGATTTCCAAAGTCATCCAGGAGCTGAGCCGTATGGGCTTCTATTCTCGGGGCGTGTCATTCAAGAGCCTGTCACAGCCCGAGGCTGGCATGCCCACCCATATCTTCTCGCTGTCCGAGAAGAAGGTGATTGATGTGCACAAGGAGCAGGCTTCCGATCTCTTCAACCACAACCGACACTTCCTCATGAGGACATATCCATGGGGACTGCGAATCAGATCTTCGAACCTGGACCCCGCCATATTCTGGCGCAAGGGCATTCAGGTCGTCGCCCTGAACTGGCAGAACTGGGATGAGGGTATGATGCTCAACGAGGGCATGTTCGCTGGCACAGGGGGCTATGTCCTCAAACCCCAAGGTATATCACTCAAGCATCATCCAAACTTTCGTCACTAAACAAGTAACTCTAGGATACCGACCTAATCGCCACGACGATGACGACGGCTCAAACAACACAATCATTCGTAAATCTCTCCACCTTACCATAACCGTCCTCGCCGCCCAAAACATCCCTCTCCCTCCCGGCGACACCTCCGCCCGCGGCTTTGAGCCCTACCTCAAAGTTGAACTGCACGTCGAAGGCCCCGACGAGTTCCATGGTGGTCCCATCCCCAACGACGGCCACGAGCGTGAGGGCGAGTACAAGGCACGCACTCGCACTCACCGCGGCCAAGCTGCCGATTTTGGCGGCGAGCGCCTTGAATTCCCCCCTGTGCCGCACGTTGTTGACGAGCTGTCGTGGGTGCGCTTCACGGTGCGTGACGATGAGATTGGAAAGGATGACCTGGCGGCCTGGGCCTGTGTGAGGCTTGATCGGCTGGGTCAGGGATATAGATTCGTCCACCTGCTGGATTGCGAGGGACGTTTGACTGACGGTGCTGTCTTTGTCAAGATTGACAAGAAGCTGGTCTAGCTAATCTGATAATTACCCAAGTTGAATAATGATGACATGGCTTCAACATTACTCTTGTGAATTTCCTCATTTCTAGAACTCGACACGCATCATTTCCCAAGTGAAGTTTTGGCTGGAACGATCATGCCTGGGGAGACCAAATGGATGTGGCTCGGAGGACGGGACGACACCTGGCAAGAAGTCATGATCGAGGTCCATGCCACGCAAGGGACTAAGATGGGTGAACAGTGTTCTCTGAATTGGAGCCCAATCTTCTATATGCATGTACACATGCGTAGTAAAATTTGTCGAAAAAAGACCAAAATATTTCCAACAATAGCCATCAAACACCCCCTGTTGATCAACCATCATGCTTGCCCTAGCGTCGACCTCCCGAAGTTCAGATACCGGCTGCTATGAAACGACAGGCCAGACAGTTGAGGGTGAATGTCTGCAAGCGATGTCATCCCTGGATGTCTGCACCGGCACTGTGACTGCTCTCCCTGACGTCGAGTTAAGCTCAACTCCACAACGTCCATATCTCTTGCAATGTCTTGCAAGTGCTATGGAATTGAGATCGCTCTTCACACTTCGAAGATTAGGATCGCCACATGCAGGCTGCCTAGTGGGCATGTTTGCGTTGAAACCTCGTGGTTGACGAGCAGGGGGTGGTTCAAGGTGTTAGGACTAAGGTGACAGTCTTGGGGAACAGCACCAGTGCTGACACAGCGCTGGATTCTGATTAAAGGGGAATGAAATCAGTGTGGTACTGTAGAGCAGCTCGACTTTTCCAGTGATCAGCGTCGGCCTCCGCATCGGCACTGAGAGCAAGGTTTCTTGGGTTCCATGATGGGAAAATGGAAATGCTTCGGAGATGGTTAGCGGTTATTTAATGTCGAGCATCGCCAACTAAACTTACATTCGATCATTCTGGGTGACAAGAATGTGCAAATACGACTGCAGCCACTCTAGCCTGATCTGGAGTGCGCTGATTGGTTGATAGGACAAAGCCGCCGAAAGGGAAAGGAGACGAGAGAAGTAAAAGCAAAAGAAATTCCAAGGGGTACAGGCGAGGAGTCCATTGCAGTATCCCTTGTTCTGTACTATCAGCACGGCAAACCGTGTGATTATCGTTCATAGTGTTTATCGAACTCAAACACCCAAGAGGAGACATGCGCGTCTAGAAACGAACGGCCGAGGTGCTTGGGAGGAAAGCAATGATAAAAGGGCAACTATGGGCGAGAAAGTGTTGGGGGGTTCTTGAATGATCCAACGGGATCCAGCAACTTGGAAGGTAGTTGCTCAACCAGACTTGTTTTCCGACTTTGTCGTAGATCTTGACGTAGAGACAGCGGAATATAGGCGTAGATGGTTTGTTGAGAGTGCTCGATAGTGTGGAGGGAAGACACACTTTCGGATGATGTGGGGAAAGGGGAGTCCCGGGGTTTCGCATGGGTCGGTGAGGATCTCAGCTTCAGAAGTAAGGATATCCTTAGCCCAAATGATCATGCTCCCAACTTGTCGGTCTTCAAGGCCAAGCTCATGACCGTAGAGTTTGAAGTGGACAGAGGAGTAATCCAACGGGCTGCCATGCATCGTTACGGATACATCCAGCGACTCCTTCCCCGGTCGACCTATCGTCTTCACAACTCAGTCGCTGGGCTTGCTGATAGGCACATTGTTAACTGAGCGGTACCCGTGTATGGGAAGGCTCCAGTCTGTTGCTTTGCCTCCGTCCCTGTTGAAGAGGGCTTGGATGTGATAGTCGTGTGCAATCTCCTGAGTCATATGTTAGACAAACCCAAAGTAAGCATCGATTTGGAGGAGTCTTACCATCTTGTCGCGTAAAGGATGGGGTCCTTGAGCATATCTAATGATGCAACAAAGGTGTGTTCGATGAGTGGAGGCACGGTGTGGGTGAGAGGTGTGGGTGGGAAGGAAAACGGTTATCAGGGGAGGATTTTGTGAGGAAAAAGCGGCCAAAGAAAAAGCTTGAAGGGGCCGCCAGAATGTCACGTGCGTGACCTCATGCCACTGGAAAGGAAACCACCTCCTATTATTACAAAGGAAATGTACCATGAATCAATGATGTAGTTGTCCAGTTAGTCTAGTCGACTGGTTGGGGTTTGCCCGAACTGATTGACCACCCTAAACACTCGGCGATGCTTAGACTGTTCCAAGATCATCAAGTCCCTAGCAAAAAGATTTGTAAAATACTAATCAAGTCCTCATAATTAAGTAACAAAGCGTCTGAAGTATCTATGAAGTAAAACTCTTGCAATGACAGGCTTACCATAAATCATGATTCTAGTTTTAGTTAGTCTTTCTTACATTTATTCCGCAAAAATATTTCAGATGCTGCCATGCACCCATCTTAAGTCACCTTTATGTTTTTGGTGTCAACCTGATAACGAACGATGAGGAAACCCGTTCAGTAACCCCCTGGCTTGACATTGATTCACCGAGTTGGCCATAACCCCCGATAGATGATGGGACAAGTGTCTGTTAAGGAAACGAGAGACCGCATTTGGCGGGCTGATGATCCACATTAATGATATAGAAACGCTAGATTATCCCCATCATCGCGCGCACGCAACTAATACTCGTTGTCATTGTCCTTGCGGCCCTTGAGCTTCTCAGAGATCTTGTCGCCAATGAAGTCGCCCACCTTGTCCTTGATCTTGTCCCCAAAGCCTCCAGAGTTATTATCGTCGTCACGGTTTGAGCTGCCGTATCCTCCTCCGGAGCTGGAGCCATACGTGTTGGATGAGCCCTTGGTCACAGTCAGTAAAATGATCATTGATAAGGGAAATGTGTGACATACGTATGAATCGTTATCCTTTTTCGATCCGTAGCTTCCCGAGTTGTCATCGTCATCTCGTCGGCTGCTACCGTATCCTCCTCCTGTGTTGCTTGATCCATAAGAATCATTGTCATCCTNCGTGTTGGATGAGCCCTTGGCCAAAATTAGTCAAATGATCATATTGGTAAAGTCAGAAGGCGACATACGTAGGAATCGTTATCCTTCTTGGATCCATAGCTTCCTGAGTTATCATCATCATCTCGTCCGCTGCTGCCGTATCCTCCTGAGCTGGAACCGTACGTGTTGGATGAGCCCTTGGTCACAGTCAGTAAAATGATCATTGATAAGGGAAATGTGTGACATACGTATGAATCGTTATCCTTTTTCGATCCGTAGCTTCCCGAGTTGTCATCGTCATCTCGTCGGCTGCTACCGTATCCTCCTCCTGTGTTGCTTGATCCATAAGAATCATTGTCATCCTTGCGGCTTGAGCCATAAGAATCGTTGTCATCCTTGCGGCTTGAGCCATAGCTTCCTGAGTTGTCATCGTCTCGGCGGCTGGAACCGTAGCTTCCGGAGTTGTCATCGTCTCGGCGGCTTGAGCCATAGCCTCCTGAGCTCTCATTTCGGCTGCTTCCATAGCTTCCTGAGTTGTCATCGTCACGCTTGTTGCCCTTGACAAGGGAATTAGTTTACACTGAGAACATGTTGAAGCTGGATAAACGTACATAGCTAGAGCTCTCATTTCGGCTGCTGCCGTACGAGTCGCTGTTGTCGTTGTCGCGTCTGTTGCTGCTGCCCTGAACCAGAGTGTTAGTTGATGCCGAGAGGACCGGGTGAAGTGAGTGTAGACCTACATAGCTATCGGATCCGCCGAATCCAGAGTTACCTCCTGATCCGTACGAGTCATTGCCACCGGAACCATATGAAGATTCATTGCGGTTGGACGAGCCCTAATGGGTAAATGTAAGCTTGGATTCCCAAGTAGAGGGATTTGGTTAACATACGTAGCTGTCGTTTCCTCCTGAGCCATAAGAATCGTTGTCGCCCCGGCGGTTGGACGAGCCCTGAGCAATCACGTTAGTTTAGCTTTAGAAGATAATGTGAAAGGGCAAGAAAACATACGTAGCTGTCACTGCCGCCGTAGGAGTTGTCGTCGTTTCCACCGTAAGACATTGTGATGATTGGAGACTGGTGTCAAGGAGCTTGGATGATGAATGTCGATGTGATGTAAGTGAATGAGAAAGATGAACAAGTCGGCGAGGGGACAGCCTGAGTTTAATATGTCCGAGGGAAGCTCCCTCAAGCTCCCCTCTAGCTTGTCCTTGACTTCGTCGTCATGTGGACTGTCTACCAACAGCTCTCCCCTCCCCCACCACCGGGACTCTCGCGAGCGATGACGTGCCACTGTTCCATTGTGGCATGGACTGGGACAATCCTGCCATGTAGAGCTGAGGTAGAGAAAAGAGCTGAGCATGGGCGGGCGCGTGGCTAGCACACGGAGGGACGGGGACCCCGTCGACCCTTGCTAGGAGGACCCCACGCATGTGAGCATCAGCATCTGCACCTTGGAGGGGAAAATCAAGACGACGGGCTTCGATTGTTGCTTCTATTTTTCGCTCCTGTCAAAATGAGTTGGTCTCAGCCAACCATCATCCCGGTGTCCTACCACGACCGCGCAGTTGATGTGCTCTCGGCGCTACCGTCGTCGTAGCACCTTCGCACCATGCGTGCCTTGATGGACGGATTTCGTCCTTGGGAGCCCCTCCAAGCTGCGTCCCCGACCCCTCCGTCGAGCGAGCAGAAACCTGTTGTTGACAGGCCCAAGATGCTGTCGTGTACCTGGGTAACCAGGTGTGACATTCCCACAGATCAGCCAGTCCCAGGCTCTGTCGGCACCAATTGGCTCGATCACGACATCTGGGTTTCTGCTTTGGTTTGTCTTGCTCCCAAGTTGCCCACCCGGTGTCGTCATGCTCGCTGCCACGATGTGTCTGGCTGAAGCACATCACACCTCGAGCTTTCCACAGCGGGGTAACAAGTTCACCGATCGGCCTGAGAGGCGCATTAGTGGTGATCTATGGGAGACGCTAGGCTGGAAGATGCCAAGAATGGGTCCCGCGGGTCCAGCTTGACAGGGTCCAAATCAGGTCCCGGAACCTGGACGAGCTGATAGCGGGATAGGCTGTGGCTGTGCCAGCTGCCGATGAACGACCTCACCGTAGCAGCAGCAAACTATTGATTGCCGGACATGAAGCTGCAATTGCTGATCATAGCCGAAAACTCGTGCGTTGCCGACGGAGACTTTGAAGGCTCAACCCGGGCTTGCAACGGATATCGGCCGGGCCGTAACTCTGTTGTTAGAGACATCCACCACGACGTGATGGGTGGAGATGGGACGAGAATAACTCTGGAGCAAGGTGGAGGGTGATGAAATGCCAACTGGAGGGAACCGGAATCTTGCTCAGACCCTAGGGATCGAATTGCATTTCAGAGTGACGTGCCAACACACGCCATTCCCAGCCGTGTCTGAGATCGTGCTTGAATCGGGCCTAGGTGTCTCAACCTCCCCGCTCACGCCGCAGAGGACAAGCTGGCCATGACCTTTGACCTGGAATGGCACCCCCGCTTCCACCGGAGGACCCTTGAGTCTTGGCTGTTGACCGTTTTAGTTGCTTGTTTCTGAGCTTCATTTCCTTGGTCCAGACGAAGACGTTTCCCAGATTTCGGTTTCTATTAATGTCGCGACTTCTTAACTGCCGGGAATGACTTCCATTCTCTGCCTCTCCTCCGACTCACAGCCATCTTTCCTCGTCCAGCAACATGGCGGCAGGCCACCACCACCGTTTCTCAGACCACCACCACACCAGGCATGCCCGAGTCCGAGCCGGACTTGCTAGGCAGCCTGCTCGTCCTGTCCCAGTCTCCATCTCTGCACGTGTGATGAAGGTCCCGACCCCGAACAAAAGAGCCATTTCCCGGGGCTCCCGCACTCTCCAGAAGAGACGCCAACTTTTGATCCATCTCGATCTAATCAGGCTCGTTCGTAGCCTAGTAGAGGCTAGAAGCTCAACCACAGATGACACAAGTGCATAAGCTTCACAGGAAACTGCCGTCTGTCCGCGGCACAGCGCACAAATGCTTGTTTAGCAGGAAACAAAGTGGCCGTGAACAGCATCCCATGACCTATCAGCCTGTTCTACAGCGTCGTCATTCGAAGACGTGATTGCAGCTACAGAACAACTGCCGGTGCAATGTGTGACAAGTTGGGGCTAAATCGAGTATGTCGCTCAAGACGATCCTGGGAACATTCGGTTTGGTCGAGGATTCGTCTAGAACGTGAGACAGAACCACACATTGCACCCCGCACTCGTCCCTATCCATTGTGTCTGAACCTCACAGCCTACTAGTTCTATCGGGCCCAGGAAGGGCGCCGCTCATCATGGCAGGTTCCGCTCTGCCACCGAGGATGAGTTGTCGGCCTCCTTTAGTTCCCCACCAGGCTACTCCGATAGCTGCTCGCTCCACATCAAGCTCTCCGCTCACGAGGATCTCCAAGAACCGCTGTTTAACAGGCTCTCGTAGTGTGGGATCCTTTATTTCATTCATGGCCTCGGCCGTGATCGTAAACCATTCATCCACTAGAGGGAGGGGCAGATATGGTAGCGAGTCAACGAGGGCCAAAGTAAGCGAACTTTGCTGAGAAAGACGCTCTTCTGGCGATTCCTCCATGGCGGCACGTGCTTCAACATCCCCCGTAGGAGGTAGAAGGCCTGTTGATGCTGTTGCAATGTAGGACTTGAGCATCTCGAGCAGAGTCTCTGAGAGATGCGGCTCCATTTCTGCAATTGGAAAAGGCGGCGACACAATCTGCATCACAGTCTTGAACGCCACTCTAAACTGGCGCGATGAAATGTGCTGCGGGAACGAGTCGAACAATTTGGCGATATAGAATGGTGTAAGCTGAATGGTGAGCGGGCTATGCTGAGGACAGGAGATGGTTGACAGGATGGCGCTGTGCGCAGACTCGAAAAGCTGCACCATGGACTGTGTTGTAGGCCCTTCGTGAGAGATGTATGCGATTGCTGGCTTTATGATAAGAGTATCGCACGCGTCTGTCGATAGAGTAAGAGGAAGGTGTTCAGATAGGTTCAGATAGAACAAGTCTAACGTCCTTTGAAGATATGTAGTTGACGTCGATGCATCCTCTGCGGGACGGGTTTCCTGGAGAAATACGTAACAGGCAGCCGAGTTGCGAGAGATGGAGTCGATAGATGTAAGGTATGTAAAGTTGTATACTTGGAACGCATTGTTGCCGTTTCGTGAGGAGATAAAGAAAATGTTGCGTAGGATATGTAGCGACTTGGCAGCAATAACAGGAGCTGCTACGTCGTTCAGCATCAGCGGATCCAAGAGACTCCGTGACACAATGCCTTGGAGTATGGCGACTGTTCCGAACATGAGCTTCCTCAAGAGGTTCCAGAGAACTGGCCAAGTGCTCGTCAGAGTCTCTTGTGTGAGGACATTAGCCTCAAGTGCAGGGTCGATATCGCTGAGACGGTTGATTTTCCACGTCTCTAGGATCTTGCTGGTAAACGCAAGAAGCCCATCTTGAGCCGCAATAACGGCATGACTATCGGTCGCCTGCTGTATGGCGAACCCTGCGAGCTTAGCCAACGGTCCCATGTTGGCCAAAGTAGGTCGTCTATCGAGCTCTTGGATAAGGTGAAATGAGGGCGTCTTTGGCGACCAGGCGAGCAGGTGGGCTGGAGATTGTGCGATTTCGGCGTTGACTGCGGCCAGGAACTGGCCATCGGCAAAACCCTCCTCAGCAGTTACAGCCCACACAATGAGAGGCAGCAAGGCATTGCTATCGATGAGGCTCTTGTGGAAGTCGGAAAGCAACGGAAAAGCAAAGTTGAGAGCCATCACAATCGATGCGCCGGCTATGGGGCCATCCTCGTGTCGGCTCTCCAGCGCCAGGTTCGCCGCGGTAACCACTGCCTCCTCTAGTGTGTTCCTCAGATTGCGCGACAAGGACTGGCGATTGTTGGACTCCATGCCCATGAGGACGCCCGTGAGAACAAGGAGATGCTGCCATCGCCTTGACTTGTCGTCTGCGCCTTTCACGACGGCTCGTGTCCACTCCTCGCATCGCAATCCACCACCCCGGTTGGGTTCATTCCGCTTTATGTCTGCGACCTCATGGTTGTGGATGCGTGCAGCAGCAGTGTTGTATATGCTGATGATTCGGGTAGAAGTTCGAACGCCGCCGGGCTGGAACCAAATTGCAGGCGCTGTCAACAGGTGCGACGTTAGGAGGCCGAGGTTCAGCGGGTTTGTAAGCTCTGTGAGGAGGTGCGTCGTCGAGCCGATAATCTGCTCGGTTTTGGCGGGATCATGGACGTCTTGGTAGCATTGCAAGACGGTTCTCAAGAGTCTGTCGGAAGACATGGCGATGCATCTGTGTTTGTCGATGTCGATGTCGAGGGCAAGAGAGACGCGGAGTTGATGGTCGTAGGTTGCGGTTGCGGTTGCAGTTGCGCTCTGGCGTCGCGGTCGCGCAGGCCGATCTCACGAGCTTTTGCCGAGGCCTGAGGATGACGTTCCGGGGTGCTCCCCGGGGCTGGAGCTTACCGCCTATCCCTGTCCCCTGTCGCCGCCAATTCAATTCAACCACCAGACCCTGTTAAACGACCCGCAGCAACAACGCGATACTCGGCAACACCATAACTGCAGCTTGCACTATGGCACGGTAAGTCCAGGTCGGTCCTTTGGTCGATACCCGTGAGCTAACATTACTGTCTACAGATGGCGTTTCCAAACGACCCTCCCGAGGACTACCGCACGCCGCGCTTCCCGTCCCTGAACGTCCAGACCCTCTACGACCTCAGCGCAGACAAAAGATACACCCTCTATTATGTGCTGGATGTCTGGCGATTCACTCTGCTATGGACCATCATTATATACGCCTGCTTCCATCTGGCTGCAGTGCTGATTGCCATGTTCAATCATGGCTGGAAGAAATCCTCTTGGAAATACCTTTGGGCGGTGCCCGTGGTCTACCTCGTTATGGCCGGGCTTGAGGCCGTCCTTGCCGGGAGCATCGTGGGTTTAGTGTCAGTATTGCCGGAGTCATGCTATGCCGGTTACTAACTTTCTGAAGGCTGGGTGCTGTCTATTCTGCTGGATACTACGAGATGAACACTTGGATCCCTTGCACGTGGGGGTTCATTAATGTGCTAGTCCTTATCATTTCATCCTTTTCGATACAAGGCGGACTTTAGAAGGGAATGTCGACTATCTAATATCACCCTTTGGACTAGACACCAGCCTATGTGTCTTACATATATGTTACAAGGGCGCCCGCTTAAGGCTAGGACGTGTGGGTTTTCTGGGGCGCATTCGTCGCACATGATATTGGTCCTATGACCCATGATCTTCCATCATGCGCAACACTTGGGCAATGCAGGTTCCCCTCTAGACCATAGTTCTGGGTCTGAAGCGATCGTATCCCCTGGTAGTATCGGAAGCCAGCTTCCCCATCTTGCATTACGAGTCCAAGATCTTGACCGCCCTTGGCTCTGTAGAATGGGGATAGGTGAATAGGCTATCTCAGCAGGAATGGGCTTAGAAACAAGTTTAAGCTGTGTTCAATATAGACATCAACAAAGCGAAGTACAGTCTCCATAGGATTCGATAATGGCTGTAGCTTCTATATCGTGACAGCTGTGGGAATGGTCCCAAGTGCTCTATACTTATTTCACGTCTTCAAACAGCATACAAAGAGCCTTGATATTGTCTACTCGACTTTTCGGGTCCCCTACTCTCAAAAGTTTCTTGACGTCTCTTGAAAGCAGTTCATTGGCGCTGAAGTACCGATCATGCTCTGGTACCTGCTCAGAGCTGGGTTCGAATCCTGCAGGGGGAAAATCACCGGCGATGCGAGAAAGATCTCGCCAATCAGCGGATAAATCAAACTGAAAAAGCCCTCTAGAATAGCGTTTATGCATATGAAAGAGCCTATGAGAGTTTTTCAGCCATAGAATGCAGCGTGTGAGGCTGTATTGAAGAAAATTGGTTTCATCGCCCAAAAATTCTAGGTACCTTCACATGCCCGGTACTCGACTCCTACTCCAAGACGCTCAGGTGGGTACAGCCCATTCTGGGTGTGGCCCATGACAGGAGCTCAGGCCAACAACTTGATATTGTTCTCTTCGTCACAATCGAAGCTGAAGACGCCGCGCGCGGGGACAATGGCAACTGAGCTGTTCCTGTAGCCGACCGATATTTTCTCTACGTTCTTTTAATACCCGGGCCCTTCTCTTGCTCAGATTTCACTCCAAGGTCTCTTTTCTAGGCTTCTTTGCACCAGCTTTGTCTCAAACCTCTGTCTAGCCTCGTCAACTCCCCCCCCCTGTGCACCTCAGGAACGACATCTCAAGGCCTGGCATTTTTACAAGCAACACTCTGCGACCAACACTTATGCGAGCTTACAAGCTTTTCATTGATCGTCCAAAGATGTCTGAAAACGCTCGCTATGCCAGCGGCCGCGCCGCCAACTTCAACCCTACTCCCTCGCACCACGGGGCATCCCAGTACAATGGCAATGCCTCCAACGACCCGGGCCCTTCACCCTCCTTCAACGAACTCATGATTTTGAAACCCTTCTTCCCCGGTCAGCCAAAGTCGCTCTCTGGGATTGCTCTCCGAGCTTTCTGCCTGGGCATCTCCTTTGCCTGTAGTGCCATCGCCGTGGTGTCTGTACTGCTCTTCTCGACTAGCCCTGTCTGGCGCGTACCCTTCTTCCTCTTTGCCCTCTCGACTTTTCACTTCCTCGAGTTCTGGACCACAGCTGAGAAGAATACCCTCGTGGCCAATATCGACAGCTTTCTTTTGACTGCCAACTGGCCGTCGTACGCTATCGCCCATTCTGCGGCCTTTACCGAGTGCGCTGTCGTCAGTCTTGTCTTTCCTGAGCGTCACTGGGCGCCTTTTGGTACTGGCCCCTTGCTTCTTGGCCTCGGGCTACTCATGGTTTTCGTTGGACAAGTCGTGCGGTCGGCGGCTATGCTGCATGCCGGGGCTAGCTTCAACCATCATGTCCAGACCAAGAAAAAGTCATCGCATGAGTTGGTAACCACGGGCATTTATTCCGTGTTCAGACACCCAAGTTACTTTGGATTCTTCTACTGGGGGCTGGGGACGCAGCTTGTGCTGGGCAATCTTGTATGCTTCTTTGCCTACGCAGCTGTGTTGTGGATGTTCTTTAGCAAGCGGATTAGGCACGAGGAAGCGAAGCTGATCGAGTTCTTCAAGGATGACTATGTTCAGTACCGGAAGAAGGTTGGGACCAAGATGCCGCTCATCGGATAGATACACAAGTTTGGGACCTGTACATACGCTGAGGTGTAGAGCGTTTTGACCTTTACATCTTCTTGCAGACCGCCTAGGCACGGCATACAATATGAAACCCAGTCCATGTTGTGAAATTAAAGACACGAATAGCCAATCATAAGAGACACGCTAGTAATATATCGCTGAACATGTATCCAAAGCCTCTGCCCAAGATCAAATGTGGTCTGAGACTCATCTTGCTCCTGTGGGCGCCATTTGTTTGCTCACACTTCCGTACTTTGCTTGCCATGCATAAAAGTACATCAACGCTGCAAAGGGCTGCCCAAACATGGTAAAGGATACCCAGAAGGTAATGTTGCCGATTACCTTACCAGTGTGACCGAGCTTCATGTTCTCAAGAGGTTTCGTGATGGCAATGAGCGGTAGTTGGAGAAACATTCCCAGGAAGGCAACACCTGCGAGAGTCAGTGGACGTAGATGACGATACTTCTTAGTATGATGCTTACCGATGATGTTGTGAGTAGGAACACCAACAAGGATCTCGTGCAGAACGGCCGAAAGAAAAAAGACGGAGAAGCTGGCTGCCTGTGGGCTCCAGCCACGTCCAATCATGGGCATGTACACATGACGCTTAAAGTAGGTGTAGACAGGCTTGTTCCACGTTCGCCAGTAGGCTCCAAGACTCTCACTGTTCCACCAGTCGTCGTAGAACGACCTGTCGCCAAACCTCAGGATCTCGGCTAAGGCGTTCAAGAATGACTGGAAAAGGGCAAAAAATCCAGCGAGCCAGATCACAAGCGAGATGGTCGAGAGCTTCATCAGCCGTTCAAGAATGGACATGAGATCCAGAGATGCAATCTTGTCGAGTGAGTTTCGAAGAACAGGCGTGGCGTACTGAGCGCTTAAAACCCATATAAAGACACTGAGTCCAAAGACCTCACCAATACGCTTGGCCACGAATACCCATCGAATCTTCTCAGTGCGAGGATACACAGGCTGGTATACGAGGGTAGGCGCCCACCAGAAATAGATCAGATTTCCTACCGTGATGTTTTGCGGATATGGGCATTGCGTATATAACTCGGGAACCAATTCTCGCTCCCCTTCAACGGGGTGTAAGTAGGCATGTCGTAAATCTCGGTTGGTGAAAGCGTATGAGGCAGTCTTGAGCCATACAACGATGGCATGCATCTCGGTCAGGGTACCAATCAAGGGGTGGTGGATCTTGAAGTAGACGACGAAGGTGGTGAGGACAAGGGCGAGAGTAATGTTAACAGCATGAGCCCATGCGACAACAACCCAAGTCTTGTGAAACTTCTTGCGCTCCTGTTCCGAGGGGCCATTGGAAGCACTTTCGTTGATGCGCTTGATTGAACCCCGGGCCTGCTGGGAGGCGGCCAGTTCAATCAAATAGGCCGCAAGCAGATGGCATGGGATCAGGAAATAGAGGAGGAGGCCCAGGTAAACATCTTGGCGGCTGTAGTCATGACACCTTAGACATATCAAGACTCCGTACTAAAGGGAGTCATGTTAGCTGGATGTTCGCCTCAAATGGCCGTAGCCCCATGACGAAGCGCAAAAGGGTACCTTTTGGATGTTCTCAATCATCAATCGCAAGTTTCCAACCACTGCCAAGTGTCAATGACGAAACATCACCTCAGCGCCCAAGGAGGGGCTCAGCGACATACCCAGCACAATCACCATCAGGTTGCGGAACCCGAGAAAGCTAGGAGCTGCATCGGAATCGTGGCTCAAGCACGAGGGCCTCGTCTTCGAGTGCACCGCGACAACATGTCTGTACTTTTGGCCCGGCTTCTTTGGAGGCCCGGTGGTGGCCCCATTGGTGGTTCCGTTGGTGCGGGTTTGCGGTTCGCGTTGAGTGACGTCGGGGCCGTTACGTCGGGAGACGGAGCCATTGGACGTCGTCTCTATGCTCGTCGCTGTAGCCGAATTCATTGTGCACGATTGCCGCAATTGCAGGCTGATCGCGAGAATGCGCGGACACAGAAAAGGAGGACAAAGAACGGGTTGCTGATAGCTAGGGCAGATGGAAGCAATGAGCTTGTCGACGTCAAGCTTATATGGGTGGCGGCAACTGTTGCAAGGTTGATAAAGATACGAACGCCACGGGTTCCAGCGGGCAGACACGTCAGGCAAGGGCCGTCGGCCTGCGGATAAGGCAAGATGAGGTTATCAAAGTAAGGAATGCAGATGATCGGATGACAAGACAGAGAAAAGAAAGGAGGCAAGAGGCGAATTCTAGGTTCCCAAGCCTCCGAATTCAGTCCGCCGGGTGGTTGACTTTTTGTTGCATCGAGCTTCGCCATGACCTCTCGCCGAATCGTCCACTGGCAGGGCATCATCCTATCACGGTATGGTTCCATCCGCAGCCTCTGGCGGGACTCTTGGCGGGGCTGCTTGGAAGCTTTTTTGGCAGTCCGCGGGAGCTTTTGCCAGGGAGAGGCTAGGCCGAGCAGCGCTAGGGAGCCCGGGAGCGTCATCCCCCTGGCCTGGGCCCATTCGAAGGGTATGAACAGGCTCCCAGTAGACAAAAAACTCGGGAATACGTAAATGCCCTATGATCCTAAATTTACCTCAACTTTAGGTTAAGACCTGCCAAATTCTTCCAATGAAATTATCTGGATCTTTCCCTACTCTATATATTAATTCTTCTAAAATAACCATAACTTGACTTGCTACGGCATAAGATATGTCTTATAACTCTTATGATCCCCGTGTTTCTGACCACGGACAAGTCGCAGTCTCGAGCGTTTTTTAGTGGAACCTTGAGCCCCCTGGAACTGTTTGCTCGTGTGGCGCTACAGGGGGATGCGACGGTGCTGTTGGCCCCAGATGGCTTGCGTCTTGCGTCGTGCACGTCGGTTTCGCGTACCAAGTGGAAAGCATGTGAAAGTGAGGTGCGGTGGTATTGCATCCTGCTGGTGAGGAGATAGTGCTCGCGGGAGGTCGGAGCTCGGGTAGAACCGTTTCCTCCGAACCCCAACAAGTTTGGGGTGCGGGACAAGTTTGGAGAATATGTTTGGAGGATCCTCGATCTCATCAGATCGACCGTTGAGGATCTAAAGGCGGAGGGTGTGAGGTCAAATGCTTTGCATTTGTACATGGGCAACTGGGACCAGCCCAGCTGAGTCATCATGCCCTTCCTCGTGAGACCTGCTGGGGTGGTCACCTGACCTCCATGAGCTCTGGCCATGTCGGCTGAACCTCGCTTGAACCAGAGCTCTGTCTGGCCTCGAACTTCACCTGAGAGCTCACGCGCCTGGAGAATGGTAGTTGGCTTTGTCCTTGATTGGCTTCAACATCATACTTTTCCACCTATTTGTTTAAGATTATCCGTCACTTGCTTACGCGATAATCCTGATCCGTTGCAGTCTCGACTATTCGTCTCAATTATCGGATTGTGACCAGTTTCGGCCTTTTCAGACCCACCCAAACGACGCGCCTCTCGTCAAAGCTACTGCGCATGCTCAAGCCTTGATACGAAGACAAACACGATGGCCTATGAGCCTCGTGGCGATCATGGTGATCGAGGGGGTGCTCAGGGGCAGGATGGAGGGTTTGTCAAGGTTCGGGGTAGACGTAAGTACCCGTATCGTTTGTTTGCACTGTTTCGGCAGCTATCGTCCTTCTGGTGATCCTATCCGGGATGTTTGGCTATTGTTCCCTGCCCAGTGGCAGGACAAGATACATGAATTCAGATCCAATCCACCCGCACTCCTCCAAACGCCTTTCTTTCCCTGGATGCAGCAAACAAGCACTCCGTTGTCACTTGTTCGTTTGACTTGATTGTGTATTGTTCACTCGATCCGAGTGGATGAAGAGTCGGGGCCATCATGTTTCTCTAAGACACCCGTCTCTATCTATAACTTCAAAAAATTCTCTACCTACACAACTTTTAGTCTGAAGTCGAGTGCCAGGTGTTCAAGTGCCACCCTGCCCACCATGGACTCGAGAGATAAGAATAAGGCATGGTTGTTCGCGAGTCTGACCCGTGAGCCTTTAGGACCCGTGACCGACTACGGCGCTACCATCACTCACTGGCAACATGATCGTGTTCCCGGCTACAAAGGAGGCTACACTGGCGAGGCCGAGAGACCCAGTGTTAGCTATATCGTCGATGTATGTTGAGTATTCCTTTAACTGACCTAGCCCTTGCTGACCGAACTACTAGATGCTGCCCCCTGCCGCACGGGTCACTAAAGCTGCTGATAGTATCCCGATTAAACACCTTCACTCCTCTTTGAACAAAATCAAACACCCTATCAACGTGGTTCGGTGGACGCCAGAAGGTCGCAGACTACTAACGGCATCAACAAGTGGCGAGTTTACTCTGTGGAACGGTACCGGTTTCAATTTTGAGACTATCATGCAAGCTCATGATTCTGCTATCCGTGCGCTCGAGTACTCTCACAGCGACGATTGGCTCATTTCAGCTGATCACGATGGTGTTATCAAGTATTGGCAACCAAACTTCAATAACGTCCAAAGCATCAATGCTCATACCGATCCGATCCGAGACCTTGCCTTCAGCCCCAACGACTCCAAGTTTGTTACCGCCAGTGATGACTCAACCCTTAAGATTTTTGACTTTGCCATGGGTCAGATGGAATCTAAACTCGAGGGCCATGGCTGGGATGCCAAGAGTGTGGACTGGCATCCCGCAAAGGGTTTGCTTGTATCCGGATCCAAAGATCATCTGGTCAAACTCTGGGATCCTCGCACCAGCCGCTGCCTGACAACGCTCCATGGCCACAAAAGTACCATCACCAAGGTACTTTTCGAAAAGATCCGCGGCGCCTGCCTGGCAACTTCTGCCAGAGACCAAACTGCTCGTGTCTTCGACCTCCGCATGATGCGCGATATTTGCCTTCTCAAGGGCCACGAGAAAGATATCTCGACTCTCACCTGGCATCCTATTCATCCCAACCTCCTCAGTACCGGTGGTATGGACGGCTCGTTGTTCCACTACCTGCTAGACTCACCCAACCCACCTGCTGGCCAGCCTTTTACAGTCGCACCCTACGACAGCCCAGACCCAACTTCAGTGCCCGCTCAGTCTATTTGGCCGATGCACAAGGTTCCCTTTGCTCACGACTATGCCATTTGGTCTCTGGATTGGCATCCCCTGGGCCACGTTCTGGCCTCCGGCTCCAACGACCGCATTACGCGTTTCTGGAGCCGGGCTCGACCAGGCGATACAGAGGTTTTCCAGGATCGATATCATATTGGCGAAGCGGCTGCTGAGGCACAGGGAACCTGGGATCGTCGTGGTAACCGGAGACAGCGACAAGAAGAGGAACAACAGGAGATGGAGGATGAGATGGATGCCTTGGTCGATCAGGATGCTCAGAAACCTGCAGCACCTGGCTTGCCCGGCATTCCTGGCCTTCCTCTTGGTGGAGGAGTTCCTGGTCTTGGATCAGCAGTTCCTCCGCCTCCAATTCCCGGTGTTGGTGCTGTCTCAAGTGCTCCGCCTCCACCTCTTCCATTCCCCTTGCCCGGGCTCAATGGCGCTCCGCCGCCTCCCCTGCCGGGTCTTGACCCCAACAACCCCCCTGATCCTGCTCAGCTCATTGAGCTCATGAAAAAGGCCGGTGTCCCTCTGCCGCCTCCTGGGGCGCTACCTCCAGGCCTTCTTCCACCTCCTGGCAGCATGCCTCCCCCGCCTGGCAACTTCTCCCTCCCAGTTCCCCCGCCTCCGATGCCGGGCCTAGATGCCGACCTGAAAGGAGACAACCGGCGCCGAGCTCCGCTGCCTAGTCAGGAGGAGAGTCTGCGCCAGGAGCAGCGGCAGGGCAAGTATACTCGAGCAAGATAAAGGGAAGGGCTTCATTTTTCGATGTCGATAGGTCGATACCCTTTGGCGTTTGGTAGCATGGAAAACATTTATGTTGGCTAGCTGTAATTTTACCCAGGGAGCAACCACATTAAGCAGATTCAGATACATTCACCAGGCTTCACTTTGATTCCGTACAGTCATAAATAGCTGGCCAATGTGGTTCCACATCTCTATACCGCGCTTATATGTGACGGATAGTACAATTGCTATGGTATGAGCGCTCAGTTCTCGACGTTGAAGGATGTCGCCGCATACATGCAAAGCCCCCTCGTATATCAACGTGCATGGAACGTAGTTATCTGGCCTGATCCTTGATCCTTAGATGCATTTCACCCCCGCTAATGATTCAATCCTTGGTTTTAATACATAGCACATGGCTCAGAATCCAGTTTACGCCTTGGGGAAAGCCTTTTGCTTGTCGGCAAAGTCGCGGATCACCAGGGCACAGGTAGTATCGGTACACAGACGGCGTCGTCGCTGCGGAGGTAGCTTTGTAGCAAACTCAAGACCACTAGCACGCTCGACCGCCTCAATGGGCACCTCAAAGTCGGTAATAGGCTTGCTGTTGGCGATAGGAGCATTGGGAAGGACAAAGGCACCCAGGGCCACGTTTCCACCAACACGACCATCCTCAGCAAAGATGACCTTGTAGAAATGGGTGGGCACGGCGACAGAGGGCGGGTTACCAATCATCTCGTACTTGACATACCACTTGCCGTCGGCTTCCTTCCTGGGCAAGTAGAGGGGGCCGGTGACGATGCGGACGGAGGGATACTTGACGGTCAAGCGACGGCAAAAATCCTCAAAGTGCGCCCAGTAGTCTCGGTTGAAGCCCTCGCCCACCTGAGGGCACATGTTTGTGAGGTAGAAGGTCTCGTCCATAGACTTCTGGGACCATTTGCAGTCAGCTGCAGGGACCTGGTGGCCACGGTCGAAACCGCTGCGGTAGTAGTCCTTCAGCAGGGCACGGAACTTTTGGGGAACAGAGTCATCCTCGACAAAGTTGCTGTGCTTTCGGTCACCTTCTCGCTTGGAGAGGGACTCTTGGGTGATGTGCTCGACAACCCAGTGGGGGTTGCGAAGACGACGGTCGTAGGAGGAGATGAGGGCGGATCGGTTGGCGACATCGGCGACGGGGCCGGGGAAACCGTACTCGAAGAGCCCGGCAGGGTTCACGATGGCGTTAAGGTTGGCGGGCGTCGTGGGAGGGACGACGGCCGGAGGCCCGAAGACCTGGGAGGGAGGAACGGCGGTGGAGTAGCCAGCCGGAGCGGGGAGGGCGGCAATTGAGTTGGCTGATGTTGTCGGGGGCGGAGTAGCCGTCAGCTTGGCCTCATCTGTACGTTTGCCGCCTCGGAGAGAGTAGATGGCGGCCGTGACGGCAGCGCCGCCTCCGGCACCAAGACAAGCGATGGTAGCGAGCGTGGTCTTAGACATGGCTGCGATAGAATACGGGGACTGGTAGGTTGGAGAGAAAGAAGCAAGGCCGAAAGAGAATAAAAGGAAATATGCTTTTGGTGGTTTTGGCCGGAGAAATCACGAGGGACCAGGACCCAATGGTGTTGAGTGAGCGAACCCCGTGATGTCTTAGAAGACGGTCACAAGGATCGAGATAGCTCTCCAGAACCGCTGAAATTTTGGGAGCTCGGAACGTGGGGGAAGGGCCGGCGTTTTCCCGCTTGTATCGTTATCAGATCAAGGGTCCTGGAGCTGAGTGAGGGTCTGGTTGGTTGACGTCACTGAGACGGGGGAACCTCAGGGAAGGAAGGTAGCATTGATGGATAAAGGAAAATCACGATCTTTTAGCCATCGAAATGTTGAGAGAAACCCGCCTTGGTTGTGCCCTCACGAGGATGAGATTTTCCTTCTGTGTTACCAAACCGTAAAGATAATAGCTAATCAAGCGGTGACCTGTGCATGTACCTCATCTACAGCCAAGATTGACACGGGAGCCGGCACTTGTTTTCTAGTGCAATGTCGTGCACACGATTTATCCTCTTCGATTTCGTCTGCATGTGTGCGTCTCCGCCTCGTCGGAAACTGCACGTGCAACGGTGCTCGAGGTGTCACGACAGCTGCATCTCATCAAGGTTGATGAACTGTATTCTTGCGGCAACGGCTTCTGCGAGGCACATAGTTTACCTCCTGAGCCGAAACTTACAAAGACATTCTATGAGATTGCGGTGCTTGGTGTAGCATGTGCGTTGTTGAGCAGGATGAAGACGGACCCATCGCCCGATGAGGCTCGGCCGATGACTGTGGTCGGTGTATCATGGATGACCAAATGCGAGTCCATCATTCGCTGCGCAATGCGATTGCTCACCGACACCCATGCCTGCTGAAAGCTTGAGGCCATGATCGATCACAGACATTTGTGAGTTTGTCCTCATTACGAAATCTCAGAATGCATCAGAATTATGCAAGAGTAAAGTCATCATATGTAGCAAGGAGTCCTGTAGTAGCGTGATGCGACTGGTTCACTCAATCACCGCAGAACCGCCCATCAATAGCTCGAGAACAGTTCCTGCCCCCACGGGTCAAAACACGTTCGTGGAGAAGCTCCAGGGTGCATTTCTCGCTGTCTCACTATTTCCGACTTGTCTCGACCGCCTATTCGTAAGCCAGGCGGGCTACAGGATGTCGTGGCATCCAATGAAGTGGACGTGTTGAGAGCCCCGGGAGTTGTGAGAACCTTGAGGGACAGCTCTTGTAAGGCGCACCGCCTCATGATCCCAGGCTTCAACCCCCATGCTCTGGCTGGCGGGCCCCTTATTTAGTTTGCGACCGGCAGAGTGACCATTCCTTCTCCCTGTCGAGAGCACTAGATAAAAGTAGGGTTGTCGTGATCTGCCTCCTGACCAAGGATCGAAAGTTTGAAAATCTTCCCGAGAAGGAAGCTCCCGTTGCTCAAAGACCCATGCTTGCTTGATTGCCTGCTTGCTTGCTTGCCTTGGCAGGTCCGGACTGTCGTTGTCATGCGCCTGGCTCAACCTTAGCAAAGCCCCATTATTTCGCTTTTCTGGCTCTTCAAATCCCAAATCAGCCTCAACTTTCTCATCGTCGCCTTCTCACCCTTTTCTTTGTCTTGATTCTTTGTTCTTGCTTCCTCGAGATTCAAGACGATTTCGAGGTCAATGCTCCCCGCGCGCTAACCACTCGAACAAGCTACACCATCCTGGACTCGCTACGTCAGACTTGAACCTAGACCAACTCTTACTCGGTCTCTCCACACCCGCCACAACTTCAAGCTCTGAACAATCGAAACAGCTCGAGTCTTTCTCTCTCATACTCTCACCAACTTCCAAGCCTTTACCAAGTCACCATCATCCAGCTTCTGCGGAGGAAACTAGACGAAGGCGCAAAGGAAAGGAGACCACCATGGCGACGACGGTGGCGACAAGCGGCATCGACAATGACACTCGAGGCTGGATTATGTGTATTGTCAGCGGCATTGGTAAGTGACGACCCATCATCGATATCAATTGCGCTTGCTTCACGCAACACTTTGATGTGTCTCTTTGAGCTCGCCAAACTGCCTGCATCGTGCGACTTTGACCCGAATGCCATGTTCTCTGCTGACCAAGATCACAACCATTTGCAGCCTGCTTTCTAGGTGCCTCCATAATATGTGTCGACAGCATAGTCCGCCTGTTTCCAGGAAAGCGGAATTTTCGAATTCAGGACAGCAATGTCTTCCTAGCATGTTCCCTGAGCTTGAGCTTTGGCGTCATGGTATAGTTCTCCGGGCCTCCCGCGCATGCGTCTCCATCATGTTCTAACCATGTCGCAGCTCTTTTCCGCGCTTTATAGCATGCTTCCCGAGTCCAAGGGATATTTCGAGCAAGCGAAATGGTCCCAGCAAGCTTCGGGTCTGGTCATGATGGCCTGCTTCATTGCCGGTTTCATCGGCATCCAGGCTGTTTCGCGACTGCTTCATCAGTTCATGCCGACTCACGTCGTAGATTGCGATCACACACACGACGAAGCCGCCCACAAAGACGCCCAATCATGCCAGCACAGCAGGAGACAGTCCAGGGCAAGTCGCGCCCGTCACCGAATTTCTCGCCCTTCCTCATCCCATGTTCCGGTCGACAAGTCTCTGACAAGGATAGCAAATGGACACGACCATGATGCCGCTGTTGAATCTACCCCTCTCCTAGGAGCAGCACGAAGTACCCAATCCAAGGTTCCTAAACGAAATGCATCCGCCCGAGGTGACGAGATGATGCAACGCCCCTTCAGTCCTACTTCCACCAACCGAAGTCGCGCTACCACTGCCCATACCGAAGCCTTGTCAGAGAGAAGGAAATCCATGCGTGAAGTTCACAAGCGACTCATGTCCTTTGTTCAGGATACAAAGTGCAACTGCGATGAGCTCAACTCATGCTACGGATATACAGACCCATGCGGCCAAGAGTGCTTCAAACACTTGAGCAATCGCTCTAGTCTTGCTCCGCGACAACACCACATCCTTCGCACGACCACTGGTTCTTTTCTAGGCCGCGGACATGACCATCACCACGATCACCACGACCACCAAGACCACGAGCAGGCTCACGAGCATGATCATGATGAAATCGAGCCTATTAGCCCAAGCTTCCGGACAAGCAGGGCCAAGTCGCGAGAACCGTTAGACACAGCGGTTCCCGAAGAAGTCTCCGAGCATGAGTCCTCATGCTCATCCGCGCAGGACGATGATGACGTTGAGGCCCAGCATCATCACCATGTCCCAACCAACGCCTTCTTATCTATTGGTCTCCAGACTTCCATCGCCATTGCATTGCACAAATTTCCCGAAGGTTTCATCACCTATGCCACCAATCACATCAACCCTGATCTTGGCTTCAATGTTTTCATGGCCCTCTTTGTACACAACATCACAGAAGGCTTTGCTCTATGTCTGCCTTTATACATGGCTCTCGGCTCCAGGTGGCGCGCTATGGGTTGGTCCGCGTTTCTAGGCGGCCTATCTCAACCCATCGGTGCGGGTATTGCTGCATTGTGGTTCAAACTCGCCAGTCGGACAAACATGGCTCCCAATGCGGTTGCGTACGCGTGCCTGTTTGCCATCACCTCTGGCATCATGGTCAGTGTTGCTTTGCAGCTATTCGTGGAAAGTTTGAGCCTCAACCACAATCGCAACCTGTGTATCTTCTTTGGTTTCCTGGGAATGGCGCTGCTGGGATTGAGCAACGCTCTCGTTGGATCTCATTAAGGTCTCCAGACTGGAGGGTGTCTTTTCGTGCTTCCAATCAAACGCTGGTTCACACCCAGCGGTCTTCTGTTTCGTTATTCAACGGCAATTTCCCCTTTCATGATGATTGGGTTGATTTTATACGGTGTTAGGAAGGATTGCATGTGGCGACTTGGCTTTGATAGCTCGCCTGGTTCCATGGACACGGGGAAAATCATGGGTGATTCGGTTTCATAGACGGGCGGGACATCATGTACACACGGAATGGGGCTATTTTATAGCACATAGACATATGCTTGTATTATTTTGCATCAAAGAACCGTACCAACTTTTGTAACATGTACTTCATCATTTACATCATGACGGTCATCCGCCGGTCCTCGTCCAGGGAGACCTCCGTCAAGGCCTTGCGGCCGGGTATCTAATTGCTTTTCGGGCCCAAAGGGCCAAACAAGAACGCCATTTCAGACAGCCCAGAGTTTAGAAAGTGCCTAGGGCTGGATCAATTAGAGGATCCTGTCCCTCAGGTTCGCGGGCCAGAAGCAGAATGTTGGCCTCGTCCTCAGGCCAGTCATCATGGGGAGGACCATAGTCCATTTGCGCTGCAAAGATGTCGTTCTCCTGGAGGGCACCTGGCCACATAGGAGTTCCAGAGAAGTTGTCGCCAAAAAAGAGTTGACTAGGGTCAAGTTGGTCCTCGGAGAGGAACAGCGCCGGATCAGCCTCGGTAGTTTGGCTGGATGGATTATGATACTGCTGGAGGTGCATATCGAGGTCGTGATACCGGATGAAGGCTTCGTTACAGTGAGGGCAGGCAATGTTGCGTTCCGCCTGGTTGGTGGCACCAGAGATCTCGTCAATGATGTTTACTTGCTGAGATGAGCCAGGCTTGGAGAGTTTCGGGCGCTCCTGACCCAGATGCTTGTACCGGATATGGTCCTCAAGTCGGACCTTGGTGCTAAACTTGTCGCCGCAGCCCTGATCGTTTGACCAGCCCTGCAGGTCTGCACCGCTGATATCCACTTCGCCGCAGATAAAACGGAATCCCTCGTGCGCGGTGCGAATGTGAGCATTGAGGTTGGATTTCTTGGTGAACTTCTTGATGCAGTCCGCGTAAGGGCAAGGGATTGTTTTCCGATCCTCGACCGTCTGGCCAGAGTGGTACATTTCCACGTGCTTCTCCAGTTCCCATCGTGTCGCAGATTTGAAGTCGCAGAACAGGCAGTTTTGGTGTTCCTGGCGAACGTGGGCTTGGAGTAATGCCTCGGTTGTAAATCCCACCCGCTGCTCAGTCCCGTCGGGCATCTGTTTCAGTCCACATTCGCCGCACCAGAATTTAGCTTCGCCATGGTCCCTTTCGCGGTGTCGCTTAAGAGCTGCTTTGGAGTCGAAAGCCTCATTACAGCCAGCCTCGGGGCACGGAAGTGCAGGTAGGCCCTGGTGATCCTTGCGAACGTGCTTGTTCAGCGTCTCCTTCTTCCTGAAGCTCTGGCCGCACTCTTGACAGCGGAATCTCTCCTCCCCTTCGTGGACAGCCTGATGGCGCTTGAGTCTGGTGCCGGTAACGAAGCTTTTGCCGCAACCTTCCTTTGGGCAAACATGCTTGCGCTCGAGTGTGTGGACGGCTTTTATGTGCTGCTTTAGATGCTTATCCTCGATGTAGTCCTTATCGCAGTCATCATAGGTGCACTTGAACGGTCGGGAGTTTGTGTGAGAATTCAGGTGGTCTCTTAACCTGGCAGGACGGTTGAAGGTCTTGGGGCAGCCGGGCCAGGTGCAGGCGAGGGTCTTGAGATCTGAAGGGAACTTTGGTCTGGGAGTCGTGGCGGCGGTGTTTACTGTTTGGGGAGAATCGGGTTCGTTGAAAGATCCTGGAGAATGGGTTGTGACATCGTCTTCCGCATCGTCGACATCTAACGAAACAACGTCAGTAGATGAACACAAAACCTTGACATTATCGAAGGGAGCGCACATAAATCGTCGGGGTCGTCACCGTGATGCTTCTTGGCTGAAGGCGTGCCTGGGGCCGCTTCGACAGCGCTTCGCTTGCTCATGATGCTGTCATTCGGCGGCCATTGGATGTCGAATATGGCAAGTTCTGCGGAGCGGCAGAATCGACATGAATTTAAGGCGGTGACCTTGAATTTTTGTGGTGGGGGACGACTTACATGGACAAGGATCAAGGTGAGGCTCGGTGAGCACACGCGACCCACTCAGAGCGGCGCGTCGGAGAATCTCCGGTCAATTCAAGTTTTAATCCGTCGCCTCTAGACTTTTTTTGCGAGGCTGAACCAGCCGCTTTCAAGACTGCCTAGAAAGCCATTGTGAAGACGACTCTCAGTCACGACATTCACATCATCTATTGAAACCCCTACAAGACACGACTCAACATGTCTGACTTTGGCGATGATGATGTTGGCGCGGGCGCGTAAGTGTGCAGCAGCGCGACCTCATCAAGTGCACGCGATTCTGACAAGATCTTGGCAGCGACGAGCCCATGTACGACGAGGATGATGCCGGCGAGTACTACGACCCCGAGGTTCTCGACGAGGATGAGCAGCAACAACAAGACGGAGAGGACCAGGACAACGTGGTTGTCTCTGGCGACCCCTCTGCGGCTGCCAACGCGCTGAAGGGCGGCGACAAGCTCCTCAAAGACAAGAAGATCCCAGAGAGCGAGCGCACCACGACGCCCTACATGACCAAGTACGAGAAGGCGCGCATCCTGGGCACCCGTGCTCTCCAGATCAGGTTCGCACTCCCACTTCCCAACAAGAACCAACGCGAATGGATATTCTAACAAGACACAGCATGAATGCGCCTGTGCTTGTGGATCTCGAAGGCGAGACGGACCCCCTGCAGATCGCCATCAAGGAGATGCGAGAGAAGAAGATTCCCTTGATCGTGCGGCGATACATGCCGGATGGCTAGTAAGTTGCAAGACCCTATGGCAGTCTTTCCGCCCGAGTTGGCTAACGAGCGCGATGCAGCTACGAGGACTGGACCTGCGAGGAACTACTGCAGTGAGCGAGGAAGAGAAAGGAAAAGCAAGGAATAGGACGAACCGAACGGCTCGATTGCCTCCGAGGCGTATATACCCGTTTCCCCGGCCTTAGTCCACAATCGAGCTGGATTGTTTTCTGTTCCCGCTTCTCGCTCTCTCTTGGCTCGACATCCGCGTGGTGTACCCCGGAGGTTGATTAATGATGTATAAGCGCGGCGTTTGAGATTGGATTACACAGGAACTAGACAAAAAAACAGAGTAGCCATTGTTTGGATTACGTTGTCTGTCTGGACCCACGAGGTGCTGATGTGGCATGTCACGGCTGCACACGGAAGGGGAATTTCTCTGCAACATGGGGTTGTGAAAGCTGCACGTCACAGCAAGTCGGCGATGAAAGTGTCGTCCCGGCAAACGCACACGGAGATGATGTCAACTGGAGATGGCTTGTACGTGCGCAAGGAGGCTTGGTTTCTTTTTGAAACAGCGGCGCGAGACATGACGGCATCGCGGGCGTGGAGCGAGTTTATTGCGGACTCTTCTCCACGGGTCGTCGGGCATACGTCACAGTCTGATAAACGATCAAGCAAGGGGGAGCAGAATTCCAGACCACGCCATTTATCAACTCGGGGGCTGTCAACCTCAGACGCAGGGACCCAGAGACCCTGCAGTTGTGTGTGGCTGTTGCGCTGGGCGAGCAAGAGGAATCTGTCCAACCACGTGCCAGAGATGCTATCCTCCAGCCCCCGACGTTATGCGTTAAGCCAAATGCAGCCCGACCGTGACAGCCGTCGTTGCCGTGGCCCGTAGATCACAGGCTTTTTCCGAACAAGCTGAATTCGTGCAACTGATAATTCGTTTAAACAATTGTCTGTTTGGGTCTCGTATTTGCTGGCCCGGCTTACGGCCGCGGATGGCGGAAGAGTTAGCGATCCCTTCACTCGCTGTGGTGGGGGGAAGATCCGTTTGGATTTTGATTGCCATGACGTCGGCGGGAATGGATCAATGGGTCCCGAATTCGAACGATGATGTGAAGGCTTAGCAAATCACATGAGTCGTACGTAGGAGGGAAATTTCTCATGTGAAGGGGATTGGATGTTGTTTGTTGCACCTTTATTATAAAGAGGCTGGTGTGCATCGTGTGTTTGGAGGAAGGAGGTTGGTATGACCTAAACGCCAGACAGAAACAGCTGAGCCCACGACTGCAATTCATCTTCGGACCTACTTAAATCTCCAGCCTTTGCATACAATTTGACTCAGACTTTTTCCCTACATCTCAGACACAAGCCGTCTACTGCAATTCCTACGCCTAAACATTCAAACCGCTGCAATGAAGTTCTCCGTCGCCATCGCAACCGTCGTCTCGGCCCTGGCGGTATCTGCATCGCCCATCCTCCACAAGCGCGAGATCGGAGGAGTAAGTCCACAACACTGCATGCCTGCTGTCTATTATCGGCAACGCTAACCGTCTGCCAGGTCCTCATGTGCACCGGAGCCAACGCCACGGGCACCTGCCACTACGAGGTGTACCGGCTGAAGGAGTGCCACGACCTCCCCAAACCCTTCTTCCAGAACATCAACACCTTTGCCCCCGACGGCGAGGACTTTTCCTGCTACCCTCGCGTCACGAGCTGCGACGACATCTGCAAGAGCCCCACGGGGTGCACCTTTGGGGCCGTCGATTTCAATTACGAAAACAAGTTCAACCTGAGCGCCATCAAGTGGAACAAGCTGTTCAAGAGCTTCGACTGCGCCCTCAAGCCCAAGCCCGCGTCGACAAACAACCCATTCGCCACTCAGACGACGAGTAACCCGTTTGCTTCAAAGACGGCATTTACTGCCTAACCTTTGACCCTTTCTTCTCTTTCTACTGTTTTTATTTTACATGATGAGATTGCATCAGGACATCAGGGTCTAGCGTGCATAATGAGTCAAGACACGGCTTTCATGACATGAAATGGGTAATGTGGAGTTCAAACGGACGGACGACAACAGCACGGCAGTCTTTCCCTGCTAGGGTTAACGGGGACGGGAAACACGGGGGCAAACACCGGCACATGAGGAGTTCTCGGGGCTTGGAGAGATTAACACTGGATAATTCATTGGAAGGCATGGACTGGCACGGAGGGGCTTCCGGAGTCCGGGGCGGGGAAAGGCAGTTCAAGTCGGGGAGATAATTCGGCATTCGCGATGATGATGGCATTCGTGGACATCAAAGGTGGGGTAACCTCTACCCCAGATACCTGAGCTTCCCCTCCCCCTCTGGTAGCAGCTCTCATACCTAATAACTACTGCTTCCTTCGCCATCAGGCACTTAAAACATTTCATCTTGAACTTTTATACCCTCAATTGGTTTCTCCTCCTTGCAAACTTGTCAAGTGTTTAATTGTACAGTGACGACTCGAAACCACCCTCTTACTAGAACCCAAGCTCATACTGTCTACACTCAGACTCATACATCGCCCATCATGGCCTTCACCACAAACGCAACCATCAACAGCTTTGGTGGACGCTTCCTCAAGCTCACCCATCAGTCATCCACGACGGGCACTCCCATGAACGCAACCCTCTACTTGCCCCCCTCAGCCTCTTCCTCAAAGCCCGCACCTCTCCTCATCTACCTCTCGGGCCTCACCTGCTCTCCCGACAACGTCACCGAGAAGGGCTTCCTTCACGCTCACGCCTCATCCCTGGGTCTCGCCCTGCTCTACCCGGACACCTCTCCTCGTGGTCTCGATCTCCCCGGTGAGCATGATTCGTGGGACTTTGGCAGCGCTGCCGGCTTCTACATCGATGCCACAAAGGACCCCTGGAGCACGAACTACAAGATGGAGTCGTATGTCTCCAAGGAGCTGCCCGATCTCATCTTCAAGGAGTTCAAGGAGCTTGACTCGTCCCGCGTCTCCATCTCGGGCCACTCCATGGGCGGCCACGGCGCGTTGACTCTGTTCCTCAAGAACCCCGGCAAGTACAAGAGCGTCAGCGCCTGGGCTCCCATCTCCAACCCTTCCAAGTGCCCATGGGGCGACAAGGCCTTCTCGGGCTACCTCGGCGACAATAAGGAGGAGTGGAAGAAGCACGATGCTACTGAGCTGGTCAAGAGCTGGAAGGGCCACTTCCCTGCCCTGATTGATGTGGTGAGTAGATGTTCAGTTGACTGAGACGGTTTGAGGGACTAAACTAATAATACTTAGGGCACTGCCGACAACTTCTACAAGGGCGGCCAGCTGCTCCCCGAGAACCTCGAGAAGGCTGTCAAGGACGCTGGCATCGAAGGTCTCAACGTCCGCTACCGAGATGTTTGTCCCCTCCTGAAAATCCCTACAAGAACCCCCTCAACTAACGGCACTCACAGGGCTACGATCACTCCTACTTCTTCATCTCTACCTTTGGCGAGGACCACGTCAAGCACGCCGCCAAGGCCCTCGGTCTGTTGTGACTACCACGCAGTGCGCTGTAAAACAAAAAGGTGAAAACGACGACACGTTCTTGAAAATCGGTTGAAATTGTATTTTGCGGCGCCATCTTGGGATATAAGCACCTGTCTATGAGCAGGTGTATGTACAGTTTGCTGTCAACAAGCTGC
This sequence comes from Fusarium sp. JS1030, assembly GCA_000966855.1. NCBI lineage: Eukaryota > Fungi > Ascomycota > Sordariomycetes > Hypocreales > Nectriaceae > Fusarium > Fusarium sp. JS1030. The sequence continues at coordinate 296,544 of JWIW01000088.1, forward strand.
GGCTCTCGACGACAATCGGCCATGAACCCATACACATGGCACTAGATTCTATTTCTAGTTGAGATGAAGGATGCTTCTCGTCCTTCCTCTCTGACCCCCGGGGAATCCAAAACAAAAACAATAAAGCAAGTGAAACAAACAAGACTTGTCCGTCCCATTTCGCTCCGCAATGACATGCTCCTCAAACCCAGTGAATATAGAACCCATGACTGTGCTCCCCCTTTGTCCCGGGAATCTGACAACGCCGCCCAGATGAATCATGATGCAATCCCTTCGACATGACACCGCAGGTGAAAAGAACCGTCAACATCATACTCCGTCCAAACAAATAACCCATCATAGCGCTCGACTCCCAAAAATGTCTAGCTGATCCTCCGCTCCATCTCAGGGCCAAGGCCCTCCTTCTCCATCTTGGCACGCGTCTCGGCACCCAATTCTCGACGGAGGCGCATAAATGCCAGCTTCTCGAAGCGGCTCAGACTCTTCCACCAATGCTGACCCGCTTCATGGTCTGAAATCCGCTCCAGCAGGTCGGCCGTCTTAATGCGGACTTCACGATCCTTATGAAACAGGCCCAGGGCAAGATAGAAGAGCCCTGCATGAGATTCGGGTGCAACACTAAGGAGCAGGCAGATTTCATCGTATGTGTGAACATGTTTCGAGACTGTTAGATAAATATCCCTGCTCTGTGCTGGAGTCAGACGCTGCATGCGTAGGCGGTCGTGAAGATGGGCAAGGTCGAGGCCTTTCAGTGGTCTGACTGTATAGATCTGAGCCAGGTCCTGTATCACATTAGCTTGAGGCCTCAGCTTCTGTCGTAGTAAGTAGACTTACCTGAATGAAGCTGTAGTAACTGCGAGTGTTGCGCCATCCCTCGATCCTTGTTACATTGCCGGCAAGCTCCTTATGCTTGGCCGTGTCGTCTGCCCATACGTATCCGTGGCCGTTGGCCCCTGGTGGCATCAGGTCTTGGTCCTCTCCTCCGATATACAAAGCGCTTGCACCGTAGACACTCTCCTCGAACTTGGCTGCAATCTGGGTGAACTTGCCAACCCAATCTCGCCATTTTGCCCGGATTACACGTTCACCGTGCCTGGCCGCAATGCTCCTCAGAACGTCAGTCATAAAAGCGTTATCACCAGTATAGTCCTGGCTCGTGTTCGTGGTGCCGCTAGCTATGGTTGCAAAGGCCGAATTCTGTTGTTGGAAGTACAGCAGGCCTTCCGTCACCGGAGCAGGGTCGATTTTGGTACTGATCTTGACCCGTCCGCTAGGCAAATCGCATAAAACATCCCACCATTCAGGGTGGTGCTCAAAGGTGGGATTTGTTACACCAGCGATGAATCCGGGAACATTAAGCAGGTCATCAATCTTGGTCAAGTCTGTGTAAGGGAAGGCATGCCGTGTGAATCCGCGCAAGATACCGCCAGAAGCGAGAGCACAAGCTGCCAGGACAGCTTCAGCGACCTCGCCCGATGGCATGTTGTAACCCAAGAAGATGATTCTCTTTTGTGTTAACAAAGCATTGGCCAAGACAACAACAGGGTGCGTGTTTACGCCGTTCGTGGTAAGATGAGGATGCAATGCGAATGGCTGAGGCGACTTTTGGTGCGGGTCTGAAAAGTTCTGGATGAGCTTGATGAGAGAGAAGTCACCAACAGTCTCAGGCATAACAGCGACTGGCACTTTGATGGGGATAGGAATGCCCTTGTACATGACCTTGCTCTCAAACTCGTGCGTGTCGCGGGGAACCGAGTAAATCGACTGGCCGCCCTCGACATGGGCTTTGGTACCGGCTCTCGATATACCAGTCAGCTTCGTCGGGCTTCGGGTCGCATCCAATGATTGATCTGTCGCTTCCTCGCTTTGGTCTTCGGCTATGCGCATCTGGATCATCCGCTCAAACTTTTCCACAAAGAGGTCCTTATTGTCGCTCGCCTGCAGCAAGTGCCGCTCAAGAAGGCTAAGTTTGGGCATCAGGGACAGATCCATGGCGTTGACTGACTCGTACAGCATGGCCAACGTCTCCGGTACGGGCGCCTTGAAATATTCCTCCAGAGCTAATAGCAGCAGCGGCTGGGTAGGATGAGTGGTCAGTAAGCGCACATGACCACAAGAGCCGTGCAGGATGGCTACTTACCTTGTATATATGCAGGAAAGGATGCCGCGTGCAGATAGCCATGGCCTTCACAATTGCACCTCGCTTGACCGACTTGTCATGCTTGGTGTTGACTAGATTCAGCACATAAATCAGGGGCGGCCCTTCGCCGCCCTCGGGTTCGCTATCGGTGGATTCGGTGTCATCGTCATCATCGTCGTCGTCCCACTCATCTTCGGGCAGATCCTCTTCTGTATCTTCATCCTCCTCATCTATTATTCCAGCCGCCCTATCACGTCGCTTCTTTCGCCGCCTCCTCCGCGCTTCCTTGGCTTTGCGCTCCTCGTCCTCTTCTTCCTGGCTGGTGTCCTTGTGTAAAAAGAAGATGGTCCAATCCTGATTGCGGGCATGGGCTTGGTCAGGCAACATCAGCTCAGCCAGCATGTTCTCGTCTCCTGTAATCGCAACCGGGTACTGATGTTCCATAACAGGACCGCGGTCGATATCGAAGGAAGCTACGAGGATATACTCGACATGGTTCTCGGTCGAACCCCGCGGGTACTGCGAACGAAGCTTTCGTGAAGGCCGAGCATGGGGGTTCGGGCGGCGCGGCGCTGAGAGGGACGAGTGCTGCGAGGACAGGCCGGTGGAAGGCGTCTTGGACTGAGAGTTTGGGTCGGAGATGCGATCGCCGTCGAGGCCAGGAGGGAGCGGTGACCTCGAGGGAGGCGGCGAGGTCTGTGACATTTGCGATTCCGGGCGCGAAGAGTGAAAGGAGGCGAGCGAGGTGCGTCGGTTGGGTAACGACCCATTGGAATAGTTGCTATGGTTATGATTATGGCTGGCGGTGTTGTTGGTGTTGTTGCTAACCGTCCGGGTCAAGTATGGCAGCGTCGACTGGAACGAGGCCATGGCAGAGGTAGCTGGGCAGTGCCGAAGACGGAATCAAGCTGGGGCGTACTGTAAGGATACAAATCCTCACCGAGAACCCTGCGCAAGCTCGGTAACCCTCGTAGGGTCCGGATCGGGCGATGTTGCGCTTCCAGTCGGGAGGGCCGATAGCAGTCGAGGGGATGCGGTGTAATTCGCAGAGGGATCGACAACTTGTTCCACTTTGGGCGTCACTCAGCTTCACTCAAACGAGCCCGGAGCCGAAGAAGCGAGCCGCGATAGTAACACCACTAAGAAGCAATGAGATTGATTCAGAAGATGTGTTGCAGCCGAGACATGGTCTGCCACCAGTGGGCGCAACCGGCTGTTGTCTCTCCGGTGGGGGACGAAGTGAAGACGATCCCAGCGGCAGGTGGGCAGGACAAAGACGAGATGGGAGAAGAAGGAGAAGCCCCAGCTGATAATTAATCCGCCTCCGGTTCGCGCAGTTGTGTTCTTGGCGAGGTGAAGCAATTGGCACTGGCACCGGCGGATCTAGAGCATGAAATGTATTAATTAGTCGTGGAGAGCGTTTGAGCCGCCCAGCTCCAGGTCCAAGGCCTTGCCCCCTCATTCAAGCCATCAGCCCCTGAAAATGGTTCGGTGGGCTCGAGCTGGCGCCAGGCGGGTTTCGCCTTCCTAGCTCCATTGGACGGATGCGCGACAGTCCTTTAGCTGGAGCCGCTACGAGGCTCCTCCGTCACTAAAGTTTCAAGGGTTCAGACGGTCATTGGGTCCCTTGGGAAACACTTTGCAAGGCCCCTGAGCCAGTGAGAGCGTCACCGAGGAGGGCTCGTCGACCACAGAAAAATACATCCCAGGGTTATCTGAAAGGGTTGCGTCCCCTAAAATTACGGCATCAGCTGGTATCGGGACGCGCCCGGGCCATTTTGAGACAACACCCTCCCTTCTATCGGCATGGAAGCCCCCTAGCGCCATGCGAGCGCCATGCCTTGCACCCCAGATTGTTCGAGGTGTGGCTTGACGCACATGTGGCTCAGCATGTGGCTCCTCCAACGGCGGGGCTGCCATCATGCATCCCCCTAGGAACCACCAAATGTGACACCATTTGTTTACTTTGGGGATCCAGGCCGCATTCTAACAACCTCACGTCTCCCCTCAAGTGACGACAACGACTGCACATCCACATTTCACAATCAGCCCCTGACCGCCACTGTCACCGAACACCTTCCAAAAGCATCAGCCTCAAACAAAAGACTCTCCTCCCACTATTATCTCGTCCGTCCTGTTTGCTTCCCTTCTCCGCTCGTCCCAGCGGACCCACGTACAAGACAATGGTGCGTTTTCCATGGCGAACAATCCCTGGCAAGCGCGCTCGTTCCTGCTAACACGGCCCTTCTCAGTCTGTACCGACCTCCTACAAACCCTCTCCCTTGGGCTATGGCTCTTCTCCTACACGTAGCTCCCCCTTTCGCAGAGCCGAATCACCCGCGTCGCCTTCTCCTCTCCGTCACACAACTCCCACTGGATCGCCAACCAAGGCTGGACCTTTTGGCGCAACATCACGGTTCGCTAGGCCAACCACTCCCACAAGTACGCAGCCGAGCTGGACGCCCAAGGCCAAGACCCCTGCCGCAGACGAGATGGCTTCACCTCCTTCGCGAATAAGCGCCCCGCCGCGGACGCCTTCATCAAAGACGATCGGCAATGGCAACGCGTTATCTCAACTCCAGCCTTCCCAGGTTCGGACGCTGCGGGATGGATTTCAGATCTTGGATCGGGACTGTGACGGTGTTGTCAATCGCGAAGATGTCAGCGATATGCTCAACCAGCTAGGTACGAATCACGTCCCAATAGGAGATGACAATGGCTAATTCACAACACAGGTCTACCTTCCAACCCGGCAGACGTGTCCAAGTTCTTCCCGCCCTCTGCGCCCCAGACCATCACGCTCGCGGTATTCCTCAATTCTCTGGCCGACGCATTAGCAGCCCTTTCAGACAGTGCCGAGCTGCTGTCCGCCTTCTCTGCTTTTGACAACGATGACAGCGGTCAGGTAGATCTGGCCGAGTTGCGCAATGCTCTCCTTGAGACAGCACCTGAGCCTGGCGAGCGGGCTTTGACGTCCATGGAGGTGGACAAGATCATGAACGGATTTACTGGCCGCCGGGCCTTCAACCGCAACATGAACGCCCAACTGGGCTCTAAGCGGGGTGAAGTGTTCAAATACCAGGACTTTGTCAACTCCATCACGGGTTCCAACAATGGCTCAGAGGGTCAGTCAAATGAGAACTCGGAGCACTGAGTATCTCTCAATGTCTATCTGATGAGTTCATGTACATTATGGAGGGTTTGGGTCCAAAAGGGCGGTTCGGTTCGGGAATTATTTGGGTAGCGGATTTGGGAATAGCATAGGTCATCATAAATGAGAACACGAGTAATTGCCACGGCTTTGACGAGCCATCTTCACACCGGGCACATGCTGGAGCTCGAACAGGCGCCGTGAACATTCATCCAACTCGTCAATTATGTACGGTTTATTCCCTTATTTCACACTCCACCATCCATCACTAAAACCCAGAAGTGTCACGAGTGTCCATCCACAACTACCTATAACATGCCATGGGTGAGCCCTAATACTAACATAGCCACCAGCCCAACCTCCAAAATCCTCGGGGCCTTGGTTTGAGGCAATGCACCAGCCCGTTGGACGCCCTTGAGAGTTACTGATGACCTGTTCTTCACATTGCTGTTCAGGCAATCGTCGAATGCTTTACCCAGTTCACCCTCGTCAACTTCGTCAATATTCGGCAAGAATTCGCTCGTCAGGTGGCACCAGAGATTGCAACCAATCAGACCGACATCACTGCCGACACAGCATTTAAGCATGGCGTGGTAGCTGTCGTTGTTGAAGACGGTAGTACCGACGTCGATGTCTGTGGAGATGCCGAGCCCGGATAGTGAAGCCAACCTGGGTGACTCCCCTCGTGTGGAGCATCTCGAAACGTTGAAAAGATCCATGTTTGTGAGTATACCGGCGAGATCTTGGAGTAATTTGCAAAGACAATAAATTGTATAAAGATTGAGTGGCTGGGGGCTTGCTGGTGGATGCCTCAGGGTAGGAGTAGGTATGTGCAGTGGAATTAGAAGAACGCTGTGTTGAAACTCAACCCGAAGTCGGGGGGAGAATATGGGGTGAGAATATCGTATAAGGAGCCCAGTCTGACTTGATCTCGTATTTATGTTAATCGATTACTAGATTGCTACTGTTCCTTCCTTCGGGGCAAAACGTCATAGCTTGATCTCAATCTGCCTCATCAGAAAGTTGGAATACTGAACAGACAACTCGGTGGATGACATGGCCTACCAGCTCAAGTCCGCAGGGGAACGAGCCTGACTGACGTAGTTTTGTCTGTCTCCCTTGGAGATTAGGCGAGCTGAATTAAGGGTAATGTGAAGATCATGGTCCTATTTCAGATGCCAAGGCTACATCCTACCCATCAGATTCAACACAGCAATTAGAAGGATCCAACCTCGACAGGGCTATGGATCCAGCAAGTCTCACCCGCATATAAGATCAACGGGATACAACTCGAGACCAACTTCTCCACAGAATCAAGGCTGTCAGACTGAAACTAGTAATTGCCGAACACCGTCGGTGTTCATCCTCAACACCGAACACGGAGCTTGGCCTTCGGAGCTAGCAATATGGCAGGATTGAGGTGAGCAACAAGACGGAATTCAAGTCCGTGGGTCTCACATCAGCTTCAATCCCAGATGTCTAGAGATGTCTCCCTGAAGTGTTCGACAGGGAGGTGTTGTGTGGATACCTAGCCACCATGTTGGTAGATTACTTAGGCCCCGAAACAGTGGGAGAACGCTCGTTTACTTTGTCCAGAGTTACGCTGGCTTTCTTTGCAAGTAGATGAATTAACTAGAATTTAAGAAATGGTGAAACTTGGTGCGCCACAGAACTGTGTCAACTTGAGTCTAACACTCCGTGAACAACCCAAGTGTAAGTTTGATTTTATATCGTAACCCATGTGCGTCAGTACTATTTAGCATGTAAAACTGTTGAGTATCTAGACCTAGAAGTTCCAGAAGTATTTATCAACTGTAGAGGCTATAGCTTACACAAGCTATTTCGTAGTATTCAACTACAGCCCCATAGATTGCAATTCCGTTCTATATAGTCACTGATGACCACTGTCGACCTCCTCCCTGTCCGTCCCGCAGTTTACTGGGGATAACGCAGACTTTAACTCCCTATCTAAGTTCTAAATACACAGAAATTTTTTCTTCTCTTGTTTCTACACGTGGTGTTTTATAATTCCCGGGCACAGGTACTCTTTTTTTCTTGGAAGTATCTTGGTCACCCATTACCTTGACCAAGATTTACTATAGTCGTCGAGAACATAGCGATGATTAGGAGCTCTAGGACTACCTGTCGATATAGAACACTCGGAGAACTATTGCTATGAAGGGGTTTTCGCTTCCTTTGAGTTGTAGTCAGTGGACAGATAACTACCCTAGAGCAGTCGGTATGACATCGCGAGGTCTAGAATGTTCAATCGTTTGAACTCATCTTAGCCTTACTTAAGCCTTGAGGAATTTAGCAACACTATTTTTAATTTAGTATATAGCTTACAGCATTTAAAACAATCGCTTGGTAGCTGTGGTTCACGAAGTAGCAGAGCCCGTGGACAGCGTTAGTGTCGAGCAACTCGGCTAGGAACTTTGCTCTTCATTAACTTCGTTTGCGAAATAGCTGAGCGATCCACCTGCTCGTCTTAAGAACCATAAGAGAATTTAGGGCATTCCAACACTGAAGTAGTAGCTTCTAGTCCGAAGTGATAGGGCGTATTCTCTACTTGGCCACCGAGACAGGTAGTAACAACCCAGGAATTACTTGTGCAACGTATGCAAAAGGCAGATTACAATACGATGGGGTATGTACTAGCTATATTTAGAGATATTGTAAATGAAACCAAGAGGAGGTCGTGTCGTATAGGGCACCGCGAGTCGACTCGATTGAAGTGTCTCCTGCCAGCTCTCTCAACGAGCCTGTGACTCACTTACTATCAGTATCTCGAATGCGCAAAAGCGTCATGTGCACCCGTGGTTTGTAGCGATAGATAATATCGCTCATTTTCATAATCGAGCCTTGCAAGATATTCCTAGATAAAGCAGGTCAATGAGCATTGGCAGAATATGGCCGTATTGACCTGAGCAGCCTCCGACATTTTCAACTCCTTTTATTAATTGGCCTCTAAGCATATGTAATATGAAGTGACGATGAATCCTAAAAATGAGATGCTGAGTTCCTGAGGGCTTGTGATCATGCCGTCCGTGTTCTCGGCGTTGCTCTGCTGTTAAGCAAGCCGAGTTACACTTGTCACCGAAGCTGCGGTACCAGCACCGCGGGAATGATACCAACGAGTACGACACATTCTCGACATTTATCGATGGAAAGTATCCCTGGGTGTCTTGGCCGCATTGTGCATTCGGCTACTATCAGCGCTCGAAAGGGTAGCATCTACTTGTTAAATGCGACAGCCCCGTTGTCTGCTTGCTTGATGTAAACTGCTTAGGCAATTGCTGGAAATCGCTTTTGATGAATAGTATTGTATGTGTTTCGGTCCTCTGCTCGTATGTGAGAAGGCAAGGGGCAAGGGATGCGATAGCTTGACAGCATGGTCTCTTGAAGTGAACCAGGTCATTCATATATGCCCGTGAGAGTCGGTAGCCTCGAGGGCGAAGCAAGGTTTGCTTCGACCCTAAAGAGAATACGTGACGTGAAAATGTCAAAATACTTTATGGCACTCACCACTAACTCTGCTGCGGTGACAAGAGTTCTTTGCCGGCTGTATGGACTGAGATGGGTCTCCTGCCCTGGGCTACCGACGCAAAGCTTTGGGTTCATGCATAAAGCAAATGGCCAAGATAAGTAGATGCTTACTTTACTCTATGGTTAAGATTTCAATAGTATTTGCGTCAAATTTGCGCAAACCCTGTCTGTTTGGCTCTTTTGGTGTCTTTTCGCTGCGTCAACCCAAAGGCCCGTTCGGCAGGTGGCTGGTCACACATGAACCTGGAGACTAGGTACAATCGTAATTGGATAAGCTTGGCAGCAAGCGAAACCGATGCGGCGGAACCGTTCTTTACCTAGCCAATAAGCAGGCATGAGCTTATAGGTAGGGCCCAGATGCCGTTCCTGATGTTATCGATGTCTCATGTATCGTACTATACTTTGCGAGAGCACGTGGTTTTAACAGCATGGCAGCTTAGGACGTCGCCATATAGAACTGGTACACTTTCCTACATAGAGCGGGGCTCTCAGAAGTTGCGTGGTTTGACAATTATTCATGTCACTCGGTCGGGCATTCTGTAAATACCCGCCTTGATGGTCAGTGTTGTTGGATTCACAACACTATCTTGATGGGATTTGACAGGCAGCACGGGGCGCGGGAATGATCGGCTATCCGCCCGTCCTGTCGCGCGCCCGTGGCAGTGACCAGTCAGAATGAGAACGGGCTAGAGATGGCTCAGGCTGACACGCTTGGGAGCCAATCCGGGGATCCGCGGTGCTGCTGTGATTTGCAGCCAAGCGAAACACAAGCCTCTTGGGAGACCCTGGTCAAGATCCCGGCCTCCCCGCCTCTCTCTGACCCCTTGAGTCTGTGAGGAACGATGACATTCTGGACGAAAAAGCCGTTGAGGAGAAAGAGAGGGAGGGAGGTTGAGACGCCGGGAGAGCCCTGCGAAGGGCAAAGGGGTTTGCTGGAATGTCCGGGATGGCTTGACCTCGAACGGCCTCTTGGAGGGCTCCGGTGGCCGGAGACTCGCTGGCGACTGGTCCAGGGTCCTTTGGGGGGAGCGGCCCCACTGAACCTTCTAGAATGACGTCTGGCTAAGTGCAACTCCTCGATACTGGACTGCTGGGCAAGGCCTGTTAGCTTAATTATGCTTCCCGGAATGCTGGACGGGCACTAAACTTAGTCGAGTCGACGCGGGGGGATATGGATATTTTTTGCTGGATTTTTTATATATGGCCCTCGGATGGTGACATTCGGACATTGACTGATACGAATCGGAACGTGCCATTATGTCATGGTCCGTCTTGTAAACGGGGTTGTGTTGGACTTGTCATGATCAAGAGGCATTGGCAAATCCCAGCCTCCTCGCGGACGGATTGAGGTGGACTGTACTGTATGCACATCTTTCTTACAGGACACCTCACACAAGACCAACGCAGCACACTCCCCTCTCGCATTCACATTCACACGCAGCTGCAAACGCGCCTCAACACAGCCCGTCTCCAAATGATGAGCCAAAGGCCCCTTTCATCCTCCCTGCCTGCCCGTTGCCCGCACCCGGTCCCTGCTCCATTGGCCCTCATGGAACCTCTGCCTGGCTGTCTGGCGTCTGTGGTGGGGTTGAAGCGCGTGGTGGCCATGTCTGGGGCGAGGTACCAGGTACTCGCCGCGTAGGCAATCTAACAGCGTCTGATAAAAGTCGCGTAGACCTGCAACTGGGCTGTTCTTCCAATTTCTTGACGTGCCCCCCAGCAAGTCACAATTTCCTTCTCTCATCGAGCCCAAGCCAAGCCCCTCCGAGGTCAGGCCCATCAGCAAGACGCTCAGGCTCCCGTCCAGCCAGGTCGACAAGTCAGCCAGTTGTGAGCCCGTCTCCAGTCAGCCTGGGGCGTCCAGCCAGCCTTTTTCTTTTTCCCCTTTGGGGCTCTTCTAGTGGCCGAACTGCAGCGAGTGGACAGCTCAGCGAGGGAGCCGACAGGTTGAAAGTTGGGACGGACAGCCTGGTCCAGGCCGCGGGCTACCCGTCTGGGAAGTCGACGATATTCACACGTAGCCGCGCATAGTCCTAAAGTGCTCCCGCCCGGCTGGAAGACCCTGGAGAGACAAGGTGCCAATTGTGTTAATTGTGCAGGCCCAGCTGATAAATCGGTCGGCCGTCGTCGCTTGTCACTCGTCACTGACTGACTGTCTCCCAGTCACCGTCAATGGCCCAAGGTCCAAAAGCCAAGGATCATATTTCTCCTTCATCTTTTTCCCCTGCCCCCCAGTTCTTTTTCTCTGATCTCTCGTTGCCTTCCCGTGTCCGTCATCTCTTTCTTCTGACTTGTCTTTGTATTATTTCGTCGTGGGTGTTCGTCGTCTCTCGTCTCCTCTCTCGTCTACCTTTATCCACCTGCCGCGCCGCCAACGTCTCCCGTAACTTCTTTGACCTTCTATGGGATCCCCCTCTGGCCTTTGTCTCTTCCACCGCACACACACCACCCCCCCTTTTAGGTAGAGAGCCGCGAGCCGCAGACTGTTCCCGGAGCCACTGGAGACGCGGCCCCGAAAAAAAATTCGGTTTTTCTCTTAACGCCCGTTTAGGGCACTTGACTCGAGCAGTAAAGTATCCGGCATAACCTTGTACGGGGACTCTTGGATTCTTTCATCCGAATCCAAACTTTCCTTGGCCCAAATGAAGAACTTCTTTGGCAGCGGCAAGAAGCCATCTCCCCTCTCCACTTCTTCATCCAAGAAGCCCGCCAACGGTCATTCCGAGTTTGACGAGCCCGACCGTGACGACGTCGCTCAGACTCACTCGTCGGAGCCCGCATCGCCTGCCCGATCTCCAAGCAAGTCTTCGTCCTCAAAGTCTTCCAAGAGATCCTCCAGGCCCGCTTCTTACGCCGAGCCTAACAAGCCGCGGTCCTCCAGGCTCTCGAGGCATTCCACCGACCCGGGCCATTCCTCTTCTCGCCGGCCCAAGTACGAGCCCGACACTCACCCCCTCAATCTCCCGCCCGAGGAGCGCAAGCGCCTGTCTGCTCTCGCCGCCGCCATGAACGGCAACTCCATGGATATCGACCGCGAGCCTGTCAACGGCGCCCGCGCGACCACACCTCCCAACTCCAACTCGGCTCAGACCAACTTTTCCGTCCCAATTCAGAACGGATCCAGTCATGATGGTGCTTCCACGCCGCCTCCGCCGCCTCCCCACAAGTCAAACCCCTCCAGCCCGACTCCTACACCGAAGGATGACGCCGAGTCTTACAAGGCTGCCGGAAACCGCTTCTTCAAGGACAAGAACTACTTCAAGGCCATCGAGCAGTACAGCAAAGGTACGCATTTACCTTGGTGATACAGCTTATTTTTTTTTAATCGGCTTTATTTTTTTTTTATTTTTTTTTAAGAGAGCCTGGTGTCATGACCACAGTTTGCTGACAACTCCCTGCAGCCGTGGACCTTTTTCCCTTTGAAGCCACTTATCTAGGCAACCGAGCCGCTGCCTACATGTCCAATGGTCAGTTTGAGCATGCACTCGAGGACTGTTCCAGGGCTGCCGACTATGACCCCCAGAACGCCAAGATTCTCTTGCGTCTTGCCCGTATCTACACCGGCCTGGGTCGACCTGAAGAGGCTATGACGACTTTCAGCCGCATTGACCCCCCACCCTCTGCTAAGGACATGGCCCCGGCTAAGGAGATGCTGCACCACATTGAGTCCGCCCGCAACACCCTTCAACGAGGATCCGGGTCTGGAATGTCCATGGTACTTCATGCCCTGGATCTAGCTGAGCGTGGCCTTGGTTCCGGCGTCAGCAAGCCCCGCAAGTGGCAGCTTATGCGTGGAGAGGCTTATCTTCTGATGGGACGAGAGAACTCGCTAGGTGAGGCGCAGAACATTGCCATGTCTCTGCTCCGAAGCAACAACCAAGACCCCGAGGCTCTTGTCCTTCGTGGACGGGTGTTGTATGGCCAGGGCGAGAACGACAAGTCTATCCAATGCTTCCGAATGGCTCTCAGCTGCGATCCTGACTTCAGGGACGCTGTTAAGTGGCTCAGGATTGTACAGAGGCTTGACCGCATGAAGGAGGAAGGTAACGCCCACTACAAGGCGGGCCGTCTGCAGGAGGCTATTGAAAAGTACACCAATGCCTTGGACATTGACCCTTCCAACAAGAGCATGAACGCCAAGTTGTTGCAGAACCGGGCACAGTGCAAGATTAAGCTCAAGCAATACGATGACGCCATTGGTGATTGCGAGCGAGCCATCAGCCTTGAGCCTGGTTACACCAAGGCCCGCAAGACGAAGGCAAACGCCCTAGGCAGCGCTGAGAGGTGGCAGGAGGCGGTCCAAGAATGGAAGTCGATCCAGGAGCTCGAACCAGAGGACCGCACCATCCAGAGGGAGATCCGTAAGGCAGAGCTCGAACTTAAGAAGGCTGAGCGCAAGGACTACTACAAGATCGTGGGCGTTGAGAAGACGGCCACGGCTGACGAGATCAAGCGTGCCTACCGCAAGATGGCTGTCAAGCTTCACCCTGACAAGAACCCTGGCGACCCGCACGCCGAGGAGAAGTTTAAGGACTTGCAAGAAGCATACGAAACCTTGAGCGACCCTCAGTAAGTAACCTTAAACAAACAAGAATTTGATATGTACTAACATACTCTGCAGGAAGCGTGCTCGGTATGACAACGGTGATGACCTCCTCGACCCCAACGACATGTTCGGCGGAGGAGGTATGGGCGGAGGCATGGGTGGCATCGACCCCGAGATTCTCTTCAGCATGATGGGCCAGCAGGGTGGTTTCGGAGGTGGTGGCTTCCGATCGGCTGGCGGCTTCCCCGGCGGCGGTGGTGCCAGCTTCAGCTTCGGCGGCGGCGATCCCAGGCAGCGTGGTGGATACCCTGGCGGATTTAACTTCTCATGACCAGCCGACTCCGATGAAGACCTAGAGGATAGAGAGTACGACGAAGCGAGCTACGAAGAAGAAGAGGATGATGACGATGATGACGATTTTACAGCCCCTTTTGCCGAGGAGGACTCCCGGGCACGAGCTGCCAAGAAGAGCAAGCTCCAAGATCATTTTGAGCAGCGTCGAAAGGCCCATGACCGGCTTGTTGATACGGTACGGCGATACGGCACACTTGTCCTAGCCGCGGCTGTTCTTCTCCCGGTGCAATTGGTTCTTCTGGCTCTAGTGGGCATCGGATTCCTTTACATATTTATGAGACACGTCCGGCTCCGCGGCAGAGACAGTTCGCCGACGTTCTAGACGTGGTTGATCATGTTGCACACAAAGGGATACTTGCATACATGCTACACAAAAATACCATTGCCGCGGCGTTTATTCAGGGACTAGAGAACGAAAGAGATAGGCATAGGCATAGGAACACCAGGGGCCAACAGACTCATCTCTCTTGTGTTGGGTGCTACCAGGACGCAAGGGGCAGGGGCAAAGGTTCCGCGGACTCTTGAGATGGGTTCCTCTTGGAGTTGTATTACATCGTAAAGCATGTAAGCTGTTAAGATAATAGAGAGTCGTCCGCGGACCGCTGGTCTCATAAAATGGTTGTGAACATGATATATGGAACATTTGGGCGCCGTCCTGATTTCCCCATCCAACTTTTGGTTGTGTGAGCTTCCTTGGTCTGCTGTGACTGTCGTAATGTTGAAAGCAAACCGAGCTGTACTACATATACCTTGGGTTCCGTGCCACTGCACGCCCTGTCTTCGTCAAAGCGACTGAGGAATGTCAATGCTCGCAACACGAGCGGCGCGGTTATCTTGACCATCATCAAATTTCACCCTGGGATGATTTCCCTCAACCGGCCGTCCCTGTATGCGGCGCATTTGATCCTGCAGCAGCACTGGAGCTGGATGCGCCATTCTGCTCTCCACTCCTCCTGCCTGGCGGCACACCGCCGGTGGCCTCGACGACCTGGGCAACGTCTTCGCGCAGCTCGGGCATGGCTGAGGTCATGTTCTCTGCGAGAACGTCGCGGAAGGTGGAAAAAGCGTTGAGCTTGCCGCGCATGAGCTGGTTGCCATGACGAACGAGCTCGACGAACTCTCGAGTATAAATGTCCGGATTGCGGCCGTTCTCGACGTACTCTAGGAGCTCTGGGGGCACAGAGGGGAGTTGGTTTGGCGGGGCGGCAGAGGTATGGAGTGCGCGGAGGGATTGGGAGAGAGTTTTCCTAGGAGGCGTTTGTCAGTTCACTCCCAGATTGTCAAGAAAGAGAGGGAAGGTGGCTTTACATCTCGGTGGAGAGCACATCTCTGCTAGAGCGGCCCATAGAGTCGTAGGTCGAGACCTGGACCATGATCTGGTAGAGGTCTTGGATGATGTCCTTGAGCTGTTCTGAGAGAGAGTCAGTATCCATCGGTAGCTGGCAGGGAGTATGGGTACTTGCGCTCAAGGGCGTTGTGGTCCACGCGATCGACGGGCGCCATTGTTGGAGATATTGCGGTTAACGCTGATGATGATGGATTTGGCTTGTGACAGTTGAAGTTGTCGCGAGGCTGAAGTGAGCCATGCGGCAAGTGGGGGTGTCGGACAAAGTAGAGTGGTCCGTGCGGGGCATCCACTTCATACCGCATCTTACACTTGTTTGTCGTGAACAACAAATGTTGGAATGAGACAGGACTTGAGAGGTGAAGTTCTGAAGTCTTGATAATATTTGATTTATTTCATATCTCAAATCTTGATCTTTTACAGATATTTGTTAAGAAGAAGAAGAAGCAGACCATCGCTCCAAACAGCCAACATGGGCTCTGTACGCACTCGACCATAAAGTTATCTCGTTTGGCCAAGAGTCCCACGTCAACCTTCGTCGTCACCATCATCCACTCAATGGAACTTGTCTAGCTTCAGGCCATCAATGCGATATGCTGAGATCAGCCACCGCTCTGAGGACCTTCTCCAGCAGCAGCTCGAGCTTCGTCTCACAAGAACCGCGCCTTCGGGTGTCACAAGGCATGCGCCGCCAATGTCGAACAGTATCAGCACTCGGGTGTCATCATACTCGACCTGTCCAAAGAATATTGGAATCACATGACCCTGCGCGGGTTTGATCATCTCGTACGCTGCCTTTTCCGTCTCAAATTCATCTTCCCAGTACCTCCTAGTACCTCTACCGTTTCACCACGAATGCCCATTCGGGATACGGCGCCTTTACTGGTTGGTAGAGTAGAGTGGGAGCAACCAGAACAGTGTTTGCACAATGTACTCTACAACGGATGGAAGCGTGTGGAAACGGACGTTGGGATGCTCAGCGTCAGGTCAAAGGGGCTGGCTGGGAGATGGTGTTGAAATGGATGTGCCCAGGTCGGGATTTCTGGGCTCCATTCTCCTTCAAAAGCCACAGTGCCATCTAAGCGGTGAAGCGGAAAAGATGAGCGGGCGCCTGCAGATACACGTGCTTGATACCGTCTTGCTGGGTGCGTGTTACCATCAACAGGGTTAAAGTGGGTAGCGGCTAAAGAGGCTGTCCTACTACACCCAGGGTATCAAGGCAGAAAATGTCATGATTTCGCCGTCTTCTCTCCTCTCCGAGAGTTGCACAAGGGATACTAAAGCTAGGACATACCCCTCGCTTCCACAGACGTTGTTTGTTTCTGACAAGTCTGTCTATGAGTTCTACTCCTTGTGCCTACTAGCTGTGGGACCGATGCTCAGTGGGTTCCTTTCAATAAAGTCGTTAACTTTTGGCAAAAGGATAGCTGAAGAGTCTTGTGGCTTCTTCAGTGCCCACTTCTCATAACGCCTTTCCCTGTTCTTAGCCCTGATGGGCCAAACATGAAAGCATGCATGATTGCTACAAAACCTGGCTGTGCTCCCTACCCTGCATGGCTTTTGTTGATAAAGAGGCTGCATGCAGATCTGCTTTCCGATTGGGTCTGTATTATAATAGCATCTGTAACTATACATCTTCACATTATAGAACATTCTAACAGCATCAGGGGTGAGATGCAGCACCAATAACAAAGAACATATCCCGGCAAAACCAGGTTTTATGATCTACCCCCCTCTTTTAAGCGACGCCTTATTCAATGGAGACTGCGAGCTATATCACATATCACTTTCGCAGAGTTACCAGCTTTTAGACTAAAAATGTGGGCTCTGCAGAAGCATGTCGTGAAGTAAAGCTCTTTGTTCAACCCTTCGCTTCAGCACATGAGGCAAGTGTCATATATGAGGAGAATGAAAACGGGGTTTCTGCATGTATGGTGCAGCTGCAGATGCCCAGCAGCTCAAAGAAGTGGCCCAGAAGTGGCATTGGTTTGGATCCAATGGGTTGAGGCGTATAAGATGGCTCTCCTCCCTTCCATTGAGCATTCTCTTCCCTTCTTTACCAGATACAACCATATTATTTTCTTCCCCACGTCTTCTTGAGGCTCTACTCAGCCCGAGTTCAAGATTAGCACGATTCATCAATATGCCCACAACTCCTGAGACTCCGACCTTGGACTCCAAGGCCGTGTTCCCTACCGGCCACCGGAATGGCATCAAGTGCCTTGGCTGGTCGACCAAGAACAAGCGCATCTGTACCCAGCCAATTGGCCAACCAAAGTACAAGAAACATCTTGTTCTCATGGAAGAACTGAACAAGCTCCCCCTCGCTCAGCGTGCCGAGTCTTCCTTGCTCGAGGAGGCTGTTGAAATTCTGCTCTGCCGTTTCCACATCGGCAACGATTTTGAGACGGAGCTGGAGAAGGCTCAGCAGAAGTTTAAGGATGCTGCTGCCGCCGAGGCTGAGGTAAGTCTCAAAACTGGTTGAGTTCATCGTCTCATATTTCTAACAAGACATAGAGACAGAAAACTACTCGTCAGGAAGCGGGCAGAAGACGTACTAGAAGCTCCCAAGTTGAGATTCCAGACTCGGAGGACGAGACCCCTACCAGAACTTCTCGTGCCTCAACTGTCCGCCAGTCAGTTGATAGTGAGGAAGCAGGTAGACGGCACACCAGAAACTCCCAGATTGCGGTTCCAAACTTGGAGGAAGGGAGCCCTATCAGAGCTTCTCGTGCCTCAACTTCTCGGGTCCCGGCTACCCGCCCATCAGCTACTGGCGCCTCACTCGTGAATGCTCCGCTGGCTCGTGGAGCACCTACTCACACCTCAGCTGTGAGCTCTATTTTTGCCCGTGCAGCAGCTGCTAGTGGCCACGGAATTCGCAGCTCGGACAGCCGCGCTTCGGTTACTCGCTCGACACCTCGCCACCGTGAGGTTACCCTTGAGTATGAGCCGGATGAACACAAAGACGAGGCTCCGCCCGAGTCTCAGCGACGCCGCAACGGTCGTACCAACAGTCAGCAGGTCAAAGCCGCACTGACCTCCCCTCCGCCTACTCCTGCTACTCGTCGTGTCAGTGTTGCCGACAGTGAGATGACCCTTGGCCGCCCATCGGCTCGTCGCGCTGATGTCGTTGCCATTGCCTCTGATTATGAGGATGGGAGTGACACTCAGTCAGGGGAAGAAGACTCGGATGAAGATGAGCCCAGACAGCCGATCGGCGATGGAGTCTATCCTATGAAACTTTGGGACGTTTACGACAGAAAGTGGGAGGCCCTCATCAAGAATGGTCGTGTCAGAGGAGCTGTAAGTCCCGCCCCCTTTATTTCAATACTGCAAACTGTCTAACAAACCAAAGCCAATGGGGGAGCAGATTCCCTGGCCCATTTGCACTGCCAACCCACCCAGCGACGTCACAATGGACAACGTCCGGATCTTTTACATCAACGCCGGGCTTGGGTTTGCAAGCGGCTCGGAAAAGGCTCTCATGATCGCTGAGGAGTGCCGCCGCTGGCACCCCAAAAGCACCAAGAAGATCTTTGGGCGTCACATCTATGACGGTATCTATGGTCCGGCGCTTGAGACTATCTACTGGGCTGCTCAGAGTTGCCTTAAGGAGCTCCTCGCGCAGCCCCAGGTCTACTAGTTCCGGGCATTCAGCCGTGCGTTAAAAGAGTACATGGAGGGGAGTTGCTTGAGGCTGTTTCGTTTTGGATGTGATGATATTTCTTTGGGTTATGAGGTGTTGGCTTATGAACATGGCGGCTTCGAATGAGATTGTGAATGAAACCGGTCATGTATCTATCTAGAAGGTTCTTCTGTATTGAACCAATTGTTACCCAGTGTTGTTGGCTACGGCGGATATCTACACGGCTACTGTTTTGTCCTACCGCATTCCTTACAAAACTCGGGAGCGGGTTTATGCTGCCAAGAGTAACCTGCTGGAATGATTGATTCGCTCGTCGGGCCCTCCAAGTTATACAAAGGAGACGACAACAAAAATACTTGTCGTCTAGTGAATTTCTTTGGTAATATTTGGGACGTCTGGGACACTGGCTTTGCATGGCGGGTTCCATGGGCAGTGCCAGACGCTTTCTTTGTTTGTTTGCTACCTACCGTCTATGCGCGCCACCAACTTCGACCCTCCATCGACAGAATGTTCTGGCAAACTGTTTAGAGGAAAGAAACTCCGCTACTTGTAACTTTTGATCCCTTTGAGCACTGCTCTCTAATCCTGATCGACATTCAAAACAAAACTTCACTCGTGGGCCCTAGATGATGGCAGCCCAAAGATCCCCCAGCCGCAGCTCAAGGGCGAGCAGCAACAGAGAAACCCATATTGGGCCAATTTCACCGCGAAGGAATACAGCAGGCTTCAACGGTCGGTCTCGCGCCAGTCCAAATCTCATCGGGCAATCCCAGACTTGGACGCTTCCTATCGGATCCGAGTACGATACATGGGGCTCTGTCGAGGCTTTCAGCGAACTCATCCAGAACTGGTATGTGGATAGACCTTTGACTGCCTTATTTAATGGCCGGATACTCACTTGATATCACAGGAGAGACAATATCCTCAAGGCCTTCAACCTATCTGAGAAGCAGTTTGAGGCCACCCGCAAGGATCGCAACCGTGGCGCCGGCCATTATGAGATCATCTACAAGGCCTTGAAAGCAAATTCGGTGCCAGAGATATGCTTAGGCTATATCAGATTTGAGAGCCACGACGGGAGAGGCACAGTCGAGATCACAAGCCGTCAGTCATCGCTGAAGCTGAATCCACCAACCGTCCATGGTAGTCCCAGCAACAGACAAATGAGTGCTGTGCATGGAGATGGCCTCACGGCGGCATTCCGAATTCTCCAGCAAGATGGGCGGTGCCACTCAGTCACTGGTATTTCGAAAGGTTTCAATTGGGCTTTCAACTTGAACACCCAAGACGAACTCGCTGTACGCCGTAGGGGCATGACACCGGACTACGTCCATAATCTCAGGGTTAAGATATACAAGACGGTCAACACAACCCTGACTCCATTTGCGACAGACCCAATGTCGGACCTGAGCTTGTTTATAGGGGGGCCAGTCAAAGAAAGAGTGACAGGATCTGACAGTCAGCCAGCAAGGGAATTGGTTACCGTCCAAGAGTTCGAGTCCTGGTGTGAAAGTGTTCCCCTTCTACACCCATCTAAAGATGGCGAGAAGGTCTCTACAAGGTGGGGGGATTTGCTTCTACGCCCAAAGTTTCGTGGGAATCTTTACCTCGAGGGCATCCTACTGCGAAGGCCAACACAATCTCGCTCTGCTAGCATCACGGAAAACCCACTTCGATATGATTACAATTTTCTCAAAGAGGCGGTAAGGAGCAATGAAGTTAATCCCTTGAGCTCATGTGAAGAAGAGGGTCTGGCCATTCTCTCGATTTGGGACTGGGTTCTAAGACGTCAGCCAACATACGTGGCCAAGCTGAGCGAAATGCTCAACTCGCCTGAATCGTGGGCTGATGTTTTCATGGCCACCGAGTTGATACCGAAGGAGACGGTGGTTCGTCTCAGAAATTACCTGTTTTCTGATACTTCAAGGTGGTACTACTCGGCCAAGGAGAAAAGGGAGGTAAGGCAGGAGCATGAGTTGTCCACTGCTCTGCGAACCAAGCTAATGGAGCCTGCAGAACCCACGGATCCAGAACATTATCGAAGGCTTTGGTCTAGAGGGGTTCCAACTCCAAGACTCATACTGGTCCATTCTCGACAAGTATGACATGGTTCGAACCGTTTGGAACGAGCAGTATCGCCGCATTCAAGCTGCCGGCCCTACGGAAGTACACCTATCCGACGATGACTTTGCCATTCACGTTCAAAAAGCCCTCAAAGGCTGCCTTCGAGCTTGGCCACATACTGATAATATCAGTGTTGACTTTGTCGCAGCATGTCCCCTGTCATTCCAGACCCTGTACGTGAGTAGCAACAATGTGCATATGGTCAAGGTCCACGACAGGTGGTCCAACCAGGAGTCAGCGGCGACAGAACTTGGTCTCATGAGCAGAATAGGGAAGTGGGATATTGTATTCCACGCCGTTAGGTTATTGCTCAACGATATCTTGAGCCAAGTTCCTCATACCCAGTTCGCCGGAGTTGACGGGCAGCTCGACAGAGAAAGGGGCATTACGCTGGCAACCCACAGGCTCCTCGAATACACCCGGGACAGTGCAACGATCGACATTCAGGATTTGCCACTCCCAAGCTTGAATTCGTTGAACGTCAAATGGCGCGGTCTTAATATGCCCCTGCCCTCTTCTGATGACGCCGACAGGAATGGTGCTGTTCGCATCCAGCTGCACATGACTTCGACTTGCAAGAAATTTGCGTACGCACCAAGTTCAAGCCTCAATAAGTAGCTATCCAAGCCCAATTCTTACCTCTTTCGAGGAGTTGCCTGCTCATTTGTTGGCCATGGTAGTCAAGGATTCCTATTGCTGCAGTTCTCTCAACAGCAACATGACGTGCCGCGTATCCGATGTCAAGACAAGCTCTTCTGACGCTTGGCACTCGTTTGATGGCTTGGAGCTAGGAGTGGAATACTTTGCCATCATTTACAAACCTTCAGATCCCTGCTCGATACCCGTGATTACCAGACCATGTAGATGTGAGGCCGTCAGCCCCTCGCAGTCTGTTAGGTAAGACTTGAACCGACATAGCTGAAGAGTCCATTGTCTAAATACTCTATAGAAAGTCAATATCGACTCCTTCGACACAATCCACCCCAATCTCTCTGCCATCGGAGGTCAATAGAGAGGAGCCACTTGTTTTTGTCCCGGAACAGGGGATATATGAGCGCGGTGAGTAACTGCGAGAAGCTATGCCTTTACAATGACTAATGTCCTTCCCAGCCCAAATGGAGTCCTTAACCTCGTCTATTGATATTTTGGCCTTGCGGGATTGGTATGGGGATCCTTCTGCACCGCGTGGTGGCAGAGTGATTGTTGGAGTGGTGAAGAGTGACGGCGAAGATGCATCGTCTCGCAAGCGTAGACGAACTTGATTCTGGCAAATTGCCTCCTGATTCAGCGCCCTGATATCTCGGTTCGTAAGGGTCGGCCTGCGAATATGATGGTTTTCTGAAAGAGATTAAAAGAAGCAGGGCATGTGTGTACCTATATATCAAAGATTATCCACATTAAAGGCTTAACCACTGCTCCATGGCCTGGATACTTGGTACATAATCATAATTGTATGCTTTCTACCCGCAAAAAGGCTGCGGCTAGGCAGACTTGCCCGTTGGTTGGCTGGTTGTTGTTGTTGGTTCTATGTTTGCTATGCAGCAGCCACCGTTTTACCCCCTGTCAAACAGGCCCTGCGAGGGAACAAAGAAAGAAATTGTTGATTAGGCAGTCCAAGTGAATGCCGATCGGCCCAGAAAGTGCTTTTTTCGCGTTTCTTTCATAAACTCCCAAGTCTCCTTGTGCCAACTGGCTGGCACATCTGTTCTTTTGTCTGCACGGCAAGCGACAATGGCGTCGACTTACCCAAACGGCCTGAACGGCAACCCTGCATCAACACCAATACCTACGCCAACACCAGCCTTGAACAATAGCGAGCCTCAATACATTTCCGACTCTTCTTCCTCAGAGGGCGAAGACTACACTGACGAGGCTGAGGATAGACTAGAGCACATCAAAACGTCCAAGGTCATCAACCTTCCCATCAGATCAACCTATACGCGCTGGGGTCCGGTGGCAGCTTTCCGTGAGCTGGTGCAGAACTGGTCAGTAAACCATACCTAGACTCGCCAGCTCTTTAGTATGTTGTTTCTAAAGTTAGTGTAAACAAACAGGAGAGACGCCATCATCACGTCCTTCAACCTAGCCGAGAGCGAGTTCATCCCAATCCGCGAGGAGCGCTCAAACGGTCGCAACACCGAGATTATCTACAAGATATGGAAGCCCAACTCGGAGCCCAAGGAATGGCTCGGCTTCATCAGGTTCAACGCGCACGACGGCAAGGGCACCGTCGAGATCACAAATCGAGGAGGCAGGTTGGAGCCGTCTCATATGGATATGGGCGGCACCAGCAAAGCCAACGACAGCCACCAGGCCGGTGCCCACGGAGAGGGTCTCAAGATCGCCCTGCTGGTCTTCCAGCGAGGGGGCCAGAACCACGCCGTCTCGTGCGAGTCTGGCGGCTTCAGGTGGCTTTTCAACTTCACCACTCAGGGGAGGCTTGTTGCACGTCTCCGACGCATGACGCCCAAGCAGGTCCTGGAGGCCCGGAAGAAGGCCGAAAAGTTGCACAAAGAGTCTCTGGTTCCTTTTGTTACAAGTGCAGCCACAGATGTGCGGTTCGTCATCGGCGAGAAGCGGTCGGGGAGAGATGAGCACGGCCTTGAAGTCTGGCGCGACCAGGTTACTCGCGAAGAGTTCGACTCGTGGTGCACAACTGCCATCTTCCTCCAGGGGCTCGACGAAGTAAACAAGGTGAATACCAGAAACGGGACCTTGATAACTGACCCGAGATTCTCTGGCAATCTCTACCTCAAAGGCCTCCTGCTGGGTCAGTCAACACCACTTTCCTCGGCCAGTATGACAGGTAAGAAACTCAAATTCGGCTACGACTTTCTGTATGGCACCACGAACCGAGAGAGACAGTCCATGAACTCATCCAGAGATGAATGCCGGGCCATGCTTGCCATCTGGGAATGGGTTCTAAAGCGCCAGCCTACTTACGTGAGAGAACTAAGCGACATGCTCAACTCTTCACAGCCATCATGGGCTGATGTAGCCATGGCAAAGGACGTCATTAAGAAGGAGACGGTCTCCCGCCTCAGGGACCACCTATTCTCGGATAAATCCAAGTGGTACCACTCCAACGAGGAGAAAGTCAAGGTAATGCGCTCATCCAGGCACGACTTGGACGGGATTCCTAACATGTAATCCCAGAACCCCAGGTTCGACAGGATCATCGAGGGTCTTGGGCAGACGCCCTTCGAGCTCCAGGATTCCTACTGGAACATTCTCAAGACCTTCAAGATGGTCCGGAGCGCAGAAGAGGAGCAACAGCGCCGCTTTTTAGCAGCCGATACCCTCCCTGTGCCCGAGGATGAGTTTGCCCAACGAGTCGACAGGTTGCTCCGGGCCAGCCTGCTCGCCTGCCCGCAGACGTCAAATCTAAAGCTCAGCTTCGTCAAGGCTGGGAACATGACACTTCAAACTTTCTACATCCAGGAACAAGAGTTGGTCAAGGTTCATGAGAGGTGGCTGAACTTCAACGAGGCAACACACGAGCTCGGCATCGAACACGACGTCCTAGAGATGGACGCCCAGTTCCATACCGCCGAACGCCTCTTCAATGACATACTAGACCAGGTCCCGTCCAAACAATTTGCCGGCGATGATGGACACCCAGGCAACTGGCACAAAAAGAAACAGCTGAGCCTAGCCACTCAGAGGCTGCTCGAGAACAACCGGGTAACGTCGACGTTGGATACCGATGCCACAAGTCTAGTGCCGCACAATAATTTGCGCGTCACTTGGCGCCATTTTGGACATTCGCCCTTGCAGCGAGGCTCGACACGTTTCGAGATTCACCTCCACCAGGTTACTACATGCTCGCACCTCAGGAAACTACTCCTCTCTCAAGATGGTATGACGCCTTCCACTTGGTCTTTTGATCATTACAACGCAAGCCTAGATTGGAAATCGACGTACTGATGGTTATCTGCGTCTCCTTAGTCTTAAATTCGGCTATCAGCTGTACCTCTGATGCTCACGGTCATTTAACCCACCGCGCTACCGTGGACACGGCAGGCGAATCCTGCTACAAATCCACCGTCAAAACGTCGCTTGGGCGTTACTCTTTCCGCCAGGAAGCCGAATTTTATCATCTCAAAGCGGGCATGAAGTACTTTGCCATTCTGTTTCAACCCGACAATCCCTCATCCCTCGTCGTGGTATCGGATACGTGGACTGTTTGCGGTGATAAGTGTAACCAAGTGCTTGCTGGGTGAGACAGTTACTGCATCAGTCGAGGATTTGATATTCAGGATACTGACAATAAGTAGATATCGCAATCCCGAAAAGTCCTACGGTATGTTCACCATGTAGCTTTAATCTTGGAAACCTTGACCCTAACAGCGACCAAAAGCTCTAGGAAACCCCATGAAGTCCCTCGATATACTTACTCGGCGAGATTGGTTCGAAGCAGCCAACAGCACAGACGGAACGGTGGTCATGGGAGTCCTCAAGAAAGAGGAGACTGATTCTCCTCGGAAGCGTCAACGAACTTGACGCCACTTATCAACATGACCGAAATGCGGTGGTCCATGTCAATGGTTAGAGTCCGAGGAAGGAGAGCAACATGTAACAACAGAGCCAGATAGCTTCTATTTCATAGTTTGGGTGTATCTCAAGGTATAGCTCTTTTCTAATTGCAGTCTAACATGTAAAATTCTGTAGACAGGGGTGAGGTTTGGTCACTTGCAAATGAATTGTCCAGTTTGCCCATCTGGGCCTGTTCTTTGTTGCCCGTCTGTCTGCTTGCCCGTTTCTTTGTTTGTTTTGTTGTTGGTTCAGCTGTCTGCCACTGCCCCAGCTCAATATCTCAAGTTGCCTATTCAATAGATTTAACCCTTGCGTCTGCCAGCTCAATTTGACCTTGCAACTAAATTTACCAGGTGATAAATCACCGTGACTTGATAGACAAGATGGCGTCACAAAGCTCAGGACGGGCAACAACAGCCAGCGTGACCATGACAAGAACCAGGGAGTTGCTCAATCGTCATCAAATGAGCGTCACTCTGCTGATTCGCGCAGATTTCGTCGGCTGGGGTCCAGTTGAGGCATTCCGTGAGCTTGTCTAGAATTGGTATGTCGCCTTCCTGCCTTGTTGCGTAGGTAGCCCCAACGACGGCAAGGTGTCGTCGATATTACAAACCGCCTATCGATTCTGCAGCCATGCCATCTCCAGCTGGGCGTTACCACAAAGGCGAACAAGCCTCAGCTGGCTGGAAGACACGGCGACGGCCTCAAGCTTGCCTTGGCAAAGAGCACGACACTGAACAGTTAAATGGCACTAGTTCTACAGGCGACACAGACCATGGCCTACCACTCTACACGCAACGTGTGTTTCGCTGGGGAGAAGTTCATGAAATCTGACACGTCCAGAAATCACTGCTTTAACTACTACTCCTTTCGTTCCAAGTGATGGAGGGAGAACGTGTTCCGTATGTGGCCACCTGACGACGAAATATTTCCTTGTTTTGATAAATACATGTTGCTAATGACTCTTCAACCCTTGGTGAACATCTCATGTTGTTCGATAGAATTCCTCCTCGGAATTGGTTCAATGTGGCTGGCGTGCCCGCTGGTTCCGTCGTCATCGGCACCGCTAAAGAGCTAGAGGTGGGAGAGTCAAGGAAGAGGCCGATGCAAGCGTTCGACGAGTCGGATGTGAGCGAATAGAGCTTCATGATACTCTACTATCAACTACTGCAATGACTGAAGTGGCAGTCTCGGAACAATATGCTATTCAGACTGAAGCCCTGGCTGGCTCTGGAAAACTCTCCCCCGCCCACCTGTTTCAACATTAATTTTGCCGCATCTGGATCTGAACCTTGACATCATTTTTTTTCTTTGCAAGCCCTCGGTCTCCTCTAAATACATCAGAACATAGATGTGTACAGTCTCTATATCAATGAAAGCCCTTGAACCGAAATGTGTATATAGCCTCAACGTGACAACCCCAACAATTATGTTTATCTAGCAACTTCCTCCCACAAACAGCGACATTGCAATCTCATATTTTCTCAATGGCCTATGCGCGCTTGTAGTGTCAGCCATTAATTCCTAGTCACATTTCATTCACAGATTTCGAGGCAACGTAGTTCCAACAACGCAGGTCCAGATTCACTATCCTAGTTCCCTTCTCCTCCCTCCTCCAAAACAAGTACCACCCTCGCCATCCCCATCTCAAAAAGACTAATATATACACTAGAAATTAAAAAATTCGGGAATAAACCGTCCCCGCCTTGCGGCAGAAGCAGCAGTTGAAAAAGCCTCCTCCACCACCAGCTTTGGTGGTGTCACTGTAGAAGATTAAGTTAAAATAAAGTGTGAAGAAGAGAAAGAAGGAAAAAGGAAAAGAAATATCGACCCTCTCAT
Organism: Fusarium sp. JS1030; assembly: GCA_000966855.1. Lineage (NCBI taxonomy): Eukaryota > Fungi > Ascomycota > Sordariomycetes > Hypocreales > Nectriaceae > Fusarium > Fusarium sp. JS1030. The sequence continues at coordinate 323,774 of JWIW01000088.1, forward strand.
TCTACCCTGTCGTACACATGCGTAATATCATCTCTCTTGTTCCCACAAAGAGGTGGACGCTTTCACCTTGTATTTCCCAAATTTTCAATCGTTTCCAAAACGTCGTAAGGAGCGTGGTTTTATCGTGAATGCCTGGCTAGGCTCTGTTTGTGGTGTTATCACCGCCGTATTAAAAGTCGTGTCCCCTTTTTCTTCCGGACAGCCGTTTATCCAAAATAAGTTCAGAAAAGAGACTTGAAGGGAGTAAAAAACAAAAATCTGGTGGTGTTCTTTTGGTGTGATGACCCCACGCGGGCTCGATGAAGCTTAGATGAGAGCAACAGCACCGACAATACCAGCCATGAAGGCAAGGACAGGAGCCTTGTTGGCGGCAGCAGCGCCAGTAGGAACCCCAACAGGAGCCTCGGTGGGGGTAGCAGGGACAGTGACCTCAGGTTGAGTGACGACCTCAGTCTCAGGAAGCTGGACAGTCGTGGGCTGAGGAGCGACAGTCTCGTAGATAGTGCCACCACCGACGGTCTTGACGATCTTGGAGTACTGGGTAACAACCTCGCCCTGACCAATGGTCTTGACAATGGTCTCATAAGCAGGGATGGTAGTCTCGACCTTCTCAATGATGATCGAGGTCGAGGTGTAGACATTGGTGACGACCTCGCCCTCAATGGTCTTGGTGACAGTAATGGGGCAGAGGCTGTACTTGGTCTGGTAGACAATATCGGTCTCCTGCTTGGTAACATCAGGCTGCTTGACATGCTCGTACTCGGTGGTCTCGACCTTCTCAACGATATAATCGGTTGAAGTATAAACTTCAGTGATAACCTCGCCGGCAATGGTCTTAGTAAGAGTGACAGGGCAGAGACTAGTCTTGGTGTAGTAGACAACATCGGTCTCGTGCTTAGTGACATCAGGCTGCTTGACGTGCTCGTACTCGGTGGTCTCAACCTTCTCGACAATGTAGTCGGTTGTGGTGTAAACCTCGGTGATGACCTCACCGGCGATCGTCTTGGTGACGGTAACAGGGCAGAGGCTGGTCTTGGTGTAGTAAACCACGTTGGTCTCGTACTTGGTCACATCGGGTTGCTTAACGTGCTCGTAATCGGTCGACTTGACGACCTCCTCGATAACGCTAGTGGTGGTGTAGGTCTCGGTGACAACCTCTCCAGCAATAGTCTTGGTGACGGTGACAGGGCAGACAGTTGTTCGGGTGGTGTACTCGACGTCAGTCTCATACTTCGTGACATCAGGCTGCTTGACGTGCTCGTAGTCGGTCGACTTCACGACCTCCTCAATGATGCTGGTAGTAGTGTAGACCTCAGTGACAACCTCACCGGCGATGGTCTTGGTGATAGTCACGGGGCAAACGGTCGTGCGGGTAGTATACTCAACGTCGGTCGCATACTTGGTCACGTCGGGTTGCTTAACGTGTTCATAGTCGGTAGACTTGACGACCTCCTCGATGACACTGGTGGTGGTGTAAACCTTGGTAATGACTTCGCCGGCAACCGTCTTGGTCTCGGTCACAGGGCACACAGTTGTTCGGGTAGTGTACTCAACGTCGGTGTACGCCTTAGTCACATCAGGCTGCTTCACCGTCACGTCAACGGCCTTGGTCTCAGTCACCACAATGGTGGAGGTGGTGAGTTCAGTCACGCAGTAGGTTCTGGAGAGCGTGTAAGTCAACTGGGTTTCAAAGTGCCGCAGAAGGGTTGGTAACTTACGTTCCCTCCTTGGTGTGAGTGTAGGTGACAGGGCAGGTAGTGACTGTGGTGTAAGTCACAGCGGTCTTGGTCACACCGTAATCTCCGTGACCATAGTCGTCGCCGCCCGATCCATAGTCACCTGAATCGTCGCCTCCGTCCTCGCCATAATCGTCTCCGTTTCCATAATCATCTCCGCCATTTCCGTAGTCGTCTCCTCCATTACCGAAATCATCACTGTATTCGTCTCCTCTTCGGATGTTCTGAGCCAGGGCCGAGGTGGCCAGGACCAGGAGGGCAGCGCCGAACTTCATATCGAAGGAGGTGTGGGGGTCTGGGGTTCAACGAGGGTGGTAGAAACGAGTGCAAGCTGTGAGCAAGCGATGGAATGTTGGTTGAGCGAGGGTATTAAGTAACCTGAACGAGTTGGTTACTCAAGTAGACTCTGGGCCTGTATGGGGGTGGCCGGTTGGTGAGAGGCAGGAGATGATGCACGAGATGAAGCAAGAACAAAAGAAGGTTGTGAGTGAGGTTGGAAGGATGCTTATATCTGTAAGTTCTTGAGTCGAACCAGCCTCAGGAGAGCGAGAGAGAGGTCGGCCAGGTTGGCCATGACAACTTCCAAGCTAGTCCAACAGACTTCGATTCTCTCAACCCCACCTCGGGTTGCATTAGACTCATTCTGCGAGAAGACGAGAATCAAAGAGGAGGGAGGGGTGTGCCTTGGCCAAGACGTGATACGGACATCATCAGTCCAACCCTATTCCAAGAGATGAGAGGATGTGGCTGGAGCTCACTGGAGCAACAGCGGAGTGCATGAGAAGGTACATCGGTAGGAAGCAAAGCCAGCAGGACGAGGCCTTAGAGCTCGCGCGGATCCCAGTCAGAGTCGGTGCGAAGACGTGATGTCAACATCATGCAGGAAGGTCGGCCAGTCTCTCGTCTCTCTCGGCCATGGCCAAGGCGGCTTGGAGGTCGGTCGAGCAAGGTTTTGGAAGCTCTATCCCGGGCAGTCAGATCTGCACGAGCAGGGCCGATATGTCGGCCTGCCTCGAAGCTCAACAAAAGATCCCGTTGCACTCAGAGGTCGACGAGGCTGCCGGGCACCTCAGGTGATGCAAGGCCAGGTCAACCCGGGCCACTGACAAGAGACATCTGCTCAATTGATCACTGGATCAACCTGCCCTCCGCTTCGGGGAAGCAGTCAGACGGGAGGCAGCATGAGGAACCAAAAGCAGGGCCAGATACGAGCGAGTCTGCCATGTGCTCCTCCTCCTTACACAAAGAAGCATCACACAAGTCAGATAGGGCGGGCCCGGGGGCTGCAACTCTCGGACTCAGCTTCGTAACCATTGGTTATCTCTGACGTCGGGCTCCAGGAACAATGGCTTGGTGGAAAGGTAAAACGGGCCAGGAAGAAGCAGGGCGGAAGAAGAGGAGTGGGCTTGATAGCGGAGTGAATCAGCATTGGCGAATGTTAAACTTCGCTTCTGTAAGAAGTAGTTGAGGTACTCCACGGCAGGCAAGACTGAGCTGGACCAGAGCTGATGGCTTGAGCGGTTTGTATGGCCTGCGGGTCGGCCTAACCAGACAAGGACCGGCCATGCCGTCGGAGTTGGGATACATCCAGTGGCCAGCATCATCAACGATTTCTCCCCGCGAGCGACCAACAAGCCGTCAAGCCTCAAGCCAGGAACCCGGCCTGACTACGTGGACCCGGGGGGGAGTTGGCACCAACCAAACCATGACACAAGCAAGACGCATAAACATGCTCGCCATGACAGCAGGTTATCAGAGCTAGGTATCAGTTGTGGTTAGTGACTCAACTGCGTAGGCAAGCACAGCTGCAAGGCAACACTGAGCCTGAGCCTCCGTCAAAGAGGCTTTTGCTTTGCCGAAGACGCCTTGCTTGGGTGGGTTAGTCGAGATCGTCACTCCATCTGTCGCCAATCGACGATGGCCTCGATGGACGCCGGCCAGGTCCCAGAAGCGCGAGTCCAAAGGGTGCCATGGTTTCGGAGGGGTGGGTCTCTTCCCCAAGCGCCCCCATGTGCAGACCAAGACTAGGAACGAGGGGTTTGGGGTGGCAGATCCCCGTTGCCATGCTGTGGGCAGTGGCCAATGTCCAGACTTGGCGGCCGGGTCGATGGGCCGATGCTGAGAGCCAAGCGGGAGGCGGTCGGAACTCGTCTGTGCTTTCCAGAAGATGGGTCGACGGGCACGACCGGCCGAGAACTCTAGGCTATCTCTCTCTCTCTCGGCTCTATCATCACGATACAAACCACGGACGTGGTTGGCCTGGCTTGCGGCTGCTGTGCCAGCCCAGGTTTCCGGGGCCGGGAGTATGGGAGACGAAGGTTCCGGGCTTGTCTCGAGAGGCTGGCGATTCCGAGATACGGTCTCTCTCTTGTTAGATTGAGGTGAGTCGAGGTGAGAACTGCAAAACCCAAAAGGTGGATGGACTGGATGTTCTGATCTCGCCCTGGGCTGGTCTCTCACGGCCATGTGGTCTGAAACCCAAAAGTCAGCGGCGACGACGGGGAATCGGATGCAGCAACTTTGGAGACAGGCACGGCATTTTCGTCGACTGGACCTGAGCAAGACCAACAGCCATTACAGTACAGTACATACGAGATGGCGGCTGGTCGCGGCCAATCGACGCCCGACGAGGTTGAGAGCACCAGCCAAAGAGCCGCCTTGTCTGCCCTACCACAGCATCGAGCTGCTGCAGCCACCACGCGTTGTGTTATCCGAAGCCTGTTTTCGCTGGTCGGGCATCTGCGGCGCCAGGGCTCATCTCGCACGGGCTGGAGTAGGAGAACAAAGCGAGGCCTACAGACGCATCCAGTACATAATATTGTTGTGATTGCTGTGCAGGGCTCTGCGGGATCCGCGTCCTCTGACGACCAGATCAGCAAGACCTACAGGTTGAGATTAGGAGGATAAACGTGGGCGGTCCAAGTGCTCAACAACCGTCGTCGACGTAGCGGCTCTAGCGCATCGGCTCCGTGGCCTTAGCGCGTCAATGTTAAGCAGTTGAGTTAGTGCGGCTAAGAGACCAAGATGCTCGCTTCGGCGTCTTGTTGATGGAGGGTGGGAATTGGGCGTTGAATACGAGAGAATGCTGCCCTGGAGCTTTTCGTAGTGCGAGCTTAGGTAGGGATTGAGTTTTTGGGCGACGGGTGGAAGCCTGAGGAAGCAAGCCTCCATGTCTGTGCCATCACCGAATACAGGCATATCCAGATTGGGGCCGTGTATGTCAGCCAGAAAACCACAGCAACAAAATATTGGATTGCTATTATTACACCACAAGCTGCCTCACCATAATCTCACCTCAGGTGCACGCACGCAAATGTCTCCGAGATTGATAGAATTTTGTCTCTTTCGGCACTCTGCAGCACCAGCCGTGGTTGCATGGCCCGGTCTGGCTTGAGCAATATTGCCCTCTCAGCCATAAAATCCAACCCCGACGGGACGAACCAGCCAACCACTCACTCTCTGGCCGCTGAATTTTCTTTGTCGCATATGCTTCTTCGGTTCCACGACGCTACGGAGATGGTGGGTGAGCTGCAGAAGTAAAAAATCCATCCTGTAAGGGAAAGGTTGCCATGAGGATGAGACCGCCATGACATCAGAGAGAGATAAAACAGCCTTCAGCTAGAGAGAGAAAAGCCGCAACTGGGGGCTGGGGACGGAACAAACGCCGATCCAAGTCTGAGTTGACGAGAATTCGGATACGAAACAGCCCTCTAATCCAGCAGATGAGAAACAATCCGAGGGTAGGAGGAAGAACGAGAATCCCATGATCCAGAACCGAGATAATTATCACCTTCGTATCGCCGACAGGTGGTGTGGTGTCGTGCTCAAGCCACACACACCTCTCTTCTTTCTCGCTGCAGGATCCAGCCACAAGTCAATTTCCAAGAAGCAGGAAAACTCGATTCCGTCCTATCCGAGAGCCAAGTGCTGTAGAGTGCAGTGAGAGCGTCGAGCCAAGCTGAGCTGAACAGAGCTTGCCAGGGAAGTACAACACGTGTGGGTGTGCAACTCGGCCGATAAGATAGAGCTACAGTGACGCGGTGGGGAGCTGTTGGGAACTGCTCCTCGGCAGCGCGGGGATCCCCTGTATCTGCATCATGAGTGCCGTACCATTGGCTGGCTTGGTGCTGTAGTGCGGCGTGATTCTCCCCATTTGCAGACTGGGGCCAGGCACAGTCAGTCCAGTACCTTACAGCGGGCATCAGACAGCTCAGCGAGGTGTGCCTTCTCCACCGCCCATGAGCTGTGATGGCCGTTGTTGGTGTTGTGTGAGTTGGCCGATATTGTCTCTCACTTGCAGGAGGCAAAAACAAAGTATTGAATTTTGAACAGACGGCACGGCACGACACGGCACGGCACAGAGCTGAGCTGCGCTGCGCTGCACTGCAATGTAGTGCACACAGCATACATACGAAAAGCTGTAAGAGCAAACACACATACAGACGGGAGTTGCAAGTCAAAGACAGACAGCGTTGATCCGTGCAGGACACTACAGTGCAGTACGTATCTATGTACATTACCGGCCCCCGTCCCTCCTTCCTCCATCCATATCATGACTCTCCTCCTCCTGCATCCACGGGAGCTCCACCAATAATGGCTCCGAGCTCAACCCCGGTCAACCTCCTCACTTATTCCTCCTCCCCGAGACAAGTTGAAACGAAACGAACGACAAAGCCCACGAATTCAAGCTTATTCTCTCCAATCTCAACGTCATGACTTTTACTTTTCTTTGTCTCCATCCCCCAACCCCCTCCTTTCCCCGTATGTCGCCATCGCCGTGATCTCGTCTAGCTGGGAATCGCGAGTCAGAAGGGCCATCCTTCATCAGTACAGACTTTTCTCTCTCGGACCAGCCCACCTTCTTTTCATTTGCCGAAGCCTGCAGGAAGCTCTCGGCCTTGTCTCTCCCTGCGTCTCTCTTGACCTGCATCCTCTACCACCGCAACTCCTTGCTTTCGGCAACTTCCCTTCCCAGTAACTGACCAGATTCTGACCAACACAGAGCCCGCATGACAATGAACACCAATCTCATCATCCCGCGGGGGAGACGAGAGAAGGCAGAAGCACGCATCGTGGTCCCCTCCAAAAGCACAGAGACCAAGGTTTAATGCACATGAGAGCCGTTGCTGCATGCAAAAGCAGTCATCTTTGCCTTAAGCGATAAGACATACTCCTTCGCAAACCAAGACATTGTGGTAGAATGTGGTCTGCTTTCTCTTTCTCACGACATGAGTTCTTGCAGGGTCCTGGAAGACTCCTCGTGGCACCATGTAAGCAACTGGTGATTCCCGCATGGCAGTCTGACAAGACACAACGGCCTTCTCCTCACTTGATATTGGCAATTCTGCCTGTTGTAGAATGCAGTACGGGCTCAATGTCCGATTCCCCTTCAGCTTGCTCCATGTTCTTGCGTCTATTCCAATGCTGGCCGTCTCTTGGTCGACCTCTGTCAGTTCCCGTTACCAAGGACATCCCTGATGCATCTGGCACGGGACATTTCATGATGTGGCAAGTCCACAATTAACCGTAAACCCATGTCTTTCAGATGACCACGAGCATGTCCGGCCCATCATCTTTCGGGTTCCAAGTGTCCGGAAGTAAGGTTGCTCAAGAACCCAAGGCCGGCCATCTGCCTTGACTTGTCTCATGCAGGGTAGCATCATCTCACTCATTCTCCGACTCTGTGTAAGTCTAGGTTCAGCCTCAGTCCGTCACTCAATGGCTCGCTCATCGGTTCTTCAGTCATTTTACTGTTTCTTGCTTTTCAGACTTCCCGCCATGCTCGAGGCAGCTGTCTCGTTTTTACCCAGAGCGGCCACCCCCCTCTTCTGCCACTCTCGTCATAAGATGTACATAACATATTGCTCTTCTCCTTCAGCTTCTAACCACCCATGCCTTGGGGATCTTTGTGAGCTCCTTGACAACTGGATCACCAACCTCCTTCATGGTAGCATTGCCACCCGGGTCCTTGGTACGCAGGCCACCATCCAAAGCAACCCGCACAGCCTCGTCGGGCAGGTTGAGCGAGTATTGGAGCAGCATAGCAACCGACAGGATTGTGCCGATAGGGTTGACGATGCCCTTGACCGAGAAATCGGGGGCGGAACCTTACGATAAAATTAGCTTTCTTCGTGTCACAAGCATTTAGGCATAAACGGGTAAGAGACGCACCGTGAATAGGCTCGTAGATACCGTTACAAGCAGACCGATGCTACCGGGAATGACATTGGCCTCGTCACTGATAAAGTCGCCAATCAAGTTGCTCGTCACGACAACGCCGTTGAGGCCGGTGGGGTTCTTGACCATGATCCGGCCGCACTGTCAATGAGCTGGTGCTCGACCTTGAAGTCAGGGAACTCCTTCTCAAAGGTCTCGGTCATGACCTTGCGCCATAGCCGGCTGGTCGCCAGCACGTTGGCCTTGTCCAGACCTTCTTGTCGCCGCGGCCGCGGGCCAGGAAACCAGCCGGGCGGGCCACACGCTCAACCTCGGCGCGCGAGCAGGGCTCCGTGTCCCAAGCCGAGCCGTTTGCGCTCGCCAAAGTAGACGCCGCGAGTAAGCTCGCGGACAATGACAAAGTCGGTGCCGCGGCAGACCTCCACCTCGAGGAGCGACGAGTCGATGAGGGAGTCGGAGGCGAAGAAGCAGCGGCGCAGGTTACCATACGTGCCTATCTCCTTGCGCAGCTTCATGAGGCCCTGCCCAGGGCGGACGGCGCCGGTGCCCTATTTAGGACCTCTGATGGATCCGAGGAGGACGGCATCAGCGCCCTTGGCGGCGGCGAGGATCTCGTCGGTAAGAGGGCTGCTGTCGGCATCGATGGAACACTATAGGAAGCAGGAGGAGCTAGTTAGCAAGCTGGGCATCAATCTAGGTAGAAAAAGTGCAGGCCTGAACTGAGGCACGCGAGACCTACACCACTCATGAGACGCTAGCGCAAATACTCCCAGATTCTAGCTCAGGCAACGCACCTCGGGACCGCAGTGGTCGCCAGCCAGCCAGCACGACGATGTACCATTGTTTCTCGACGGCTTGCGGGCTTTAGAATATCAATTGATCTGGGGGCAAGAAAGGGAGAGCGAGAAAGCGACGCATATGTGCTTTCTGAATTCGAGCTCTAGCTGCCCCCGCCATCGAGATCGGAGACTCTGGAGCTCCGGCCGCCGGCTCGTCTCTCAGTGGCCGGCTCGGGCCTCACGGCAGAGCCAAGTGGGCAGCCACGGCATTGGCCAACGAGATGTAAGACACAGGCCATTTTGGGTATTCCAGGGTAGAAGACTATCTATCATTCCTAGTTGCGCCCTGGAACAAGTTGCTGGACCCTAATTTACCGCCCTTTACCAGCTTGATAGCATGCGCTGCTTCAACGACTTTCCATGAGCTCTCCTATGGGAGCTCTAACCCCTCCGGAACCGCATCTCTACCCCAGCCTAGCCCCTTTATCTGTGTCGATGCCTCTTTGCGCCACGAGCATGCAATAGCACTCTCAGGTTCAACCTCCTCGTGTTGAGCATGAGCCAATGCTTCTAGCCATTATACATCACCCGACAAGGTTACGAGCAGAAGAAACTTGATGACTTTGTCCTTATTTTCGCCTTCATCCTGACAGAAGCAGCTGATGCATGTATATTCAAACCAAATCCCTCCCCGAGTACTCCTCCCGGTGTCTACTCCCTCAGAAATGCTCATCCGGCCAATCCTTATCGAAACGCCCTTGTAAATGATTTGTTTGCCATCGGTGACGGTCCGGACCCGGCACCAGCCACGTTTCCTCGCCCCCTGTCTCGCAACCGACCTCCTCGCATGCTTGTGTTCGGTGTGTTGGCACAGAAGGCGCAGATGTAAAGCCTCGGTCGTGTCCGCGCGTTCAACTTGGTACACTTGCCGTGGAGCCACATTTCACAGGACTCACTGATTTGCGTGTCAGCCAGGAACTCAGTCACCTTTGTCGGATTGCCACCAAGCTATTGCTCTGGTGAGGCTGGGGATAACTCACCACTGAACCATGTATTCGGTTCCCCAGTCAGCAACCTTTCTGCTACAGACACACCTGATTTCGTGTCTCTCGAGGCTTGAGTCTGTAAGGGTTGATGGCGAGATGGTATCGCCACGAAAGGGGGCGTGGTGGTTGGTTTGTAGGAACCGATGTTGTCCCGCATTTCCCATCTGGCTCGACCTCTTCCTTCGGTCCTCCATCACCTTTCGAAGCTCACTTGCTGCATCTCCGACCTTGTCGTGATGGTCGTGCATGACCGTCTCAGCCTCGCTCTCTACATCATGCGGCGACCCTCCCATGCCATCATGTCCGCCGATGCTACTCGTACTTCTATCGCTGACACTGCGTCTCGAAGAGTGAAAGATGGAGCCCACAGGCCTCACGGGGTCCGGCAAGGCAAACGAGGCATTGAACGAGTTGTTGCGGCTGGGGATAATAATGGGCTCGTCGTCAGAGGACGAATCGTCGTCGTCGGAATAACCTAGGTCGCGTGTTCGGCTCCTATCACGAGAAGTTCTTTGGAAGCTAATATCGCCACTCCAGTCACTTTCAGTGCGTACTACAGTTGTTTCTGCACGGGCCCTGCCCCGCGAGTCGATCGTGAACTTGACAGCCGTCCGAGTACGTGGTTGTTGCAGTGGTGCCTGTGCCTCGGGTATCGAAGCCAAGCTCGATAGACGGTGTTGGCTCTTCATGGGGGACAGCCTTCCGGTTGGCCGTGCTATGGGCCGTCCGGTATCGCTATTCGATCCGTTGCTGGCCTGTGAGACTGGTCGAGCGGCAGGGGCGAGCTTGGGAAGTACTGGGCGGTTCTGAGTCTGTGTTCTCTTGCCTCGGTTCTCACTGAAGCTTCGTCCTAGCCCTGGCCGAGGATTCGACTTTACAGGCGAGGGAGCAAGGGCACGATCAGGTCCCTTGGGGACTCTCAAGTCCGTCACACTCGCTGTCCGTCGAATGTCATCTCCTAAAGGCGTCCTCGATCGCGACTGAAAGATTGTGGCTTCAGCTGATCCAGCCTGTGTCACGGGGATCAGAGCGGGGTTGTCAATGAAAGTACTCTGGGTAGATCCGAAGACCAGTCCAGGATTTACACCGTTTGCTGGTTGCGCAATGCCGAAGGGATCGTCCATGGGCACGGCAAGGGCAGCAGACATGGCAGCGCTTGCTGCTGTTGTACCGGGTGTCGGTCCTAGTGGCTTCGGGGCGATAGTGCGTTCACGTCTGACTGGCTGCATGGGCTCTGGGTTCGATTGGGGGAAGGGTGCACTTGGGTCCTGGAACAGTGGTATTTCACTATTCCAGTCAAAGGATCCAGTATGGCGATGGGAATGAACGGGGGTTGAATTGAAGACATTGGATGGGGAGGCATTAAAGTCAAACTCCATGCTCATTGACGGGTCCCAGAAGCTGCCGGGGCCGGTAACTGGGACCGTCATGGGATATCCAAACATGTCACCGGTAGCCATCAGAGCAGCAATATCATGTTGCTGCTGGGAGGCGCCGGTGAAGTCAGGCTGACCGAAGCTCTGATCATTTTGCATGTTGAGCTTATCAGTGAGCTTCCGCTCTCCCCTGCGTCCAGTAGGCGGGGGAGTCGCAGTTTGCGAAGGCTCTGCGTCCTTGACGTCGGCCTTCCTAGCCTTCTTGGACGACTGGGGCTGCTTGGATGGGTCAGGGCTTGGCAAAGGAGTCGAATCGGCTCTATATTCTTGAGGAACGGTTACTGAGTTCGGGGACGAGGCTAGACGGCGCGAGGGCTCGACCGGCGGCAGTGGTAGATTGGGATTGGGAGAAAAGTGATTCACATGGGCTGCAATCTCGGCGGCAGCTGTCTCGGCAGAGAGCAGCCTCTTGTGGCGGCTGGCGGGCGTGGCGGGACCAAAGTCAACGAAGGGACCCTGGGTTCCTCTGAGGTTCCCAGGAGTCGAGTTGAAGACAGAGTAGTCCTCTGCGAAGCGCGGCGTCCAGCCCCCGGCGTCGGCAAAGGAACCTTGCCCGGGCTTTGGGGTCTCGAAGACGGGACTTGGGAAGACGGCAGAGGTGGGAGTTTGGCTAGATGTCGGGCGACGACGATTCGAATCTGCAAAGCTGTGGGACGGCAAATCTGTTAGTGCTTGTGGGACAGACGACATGCTGCAGACGAGAGGGCCGAGGACGGAGGAAAGACGAGGTATTGTTAGGAATTAAGCTTGCCTCGTGGCCAGTTGATCTCCGCTCATAGCAACTTTGGTTGCTTATCATAAAGGCCAGATCGAATGCAGGCCAGGGGATGTATCAAATTCGAGGTTGACAAAGTGCACGGTCAGCCTTGGGCGGTTGGAAAGCTCCTCAGCAACGACTGTGACACATGCAAAGAGCCGGAAAATTACAAGGTCGAGGAAATATTTGCGGTCAGCGGAGAAGGAATACGAGAAACTGTAGTTCGTGGGTCGATGTCGGGGTCTGTGTCTGTTGAGCTCGGCGTGGGCAGGCTGTAACAGGTGAAGGTCTATTCGGATGTCGAAGGTTGGTGCTCGTGGGTCATTATACAAGGTCGTAAACGATCATGGCAGGACGGAAAGAAGGCATTAAGGTCTAAGACTGTTTGTTTGCACAACGAGGGGCGTTTGTTAGCCTTTGTTTGTAGCGGGACGGGCGAGACAACGGTGCAAAGGGAGGAATGAAGTCGGAATACGGACCATAAGCCCCGATGAAAAAAGAGGAGGGGCAGGGAACGGAAAGGGAGAAACAGCAACGGCGCCAGAGGGACGGAAACCCCGCTGGATGACGCCGAGAAGAGGAAGAGAAGGAGAAGGTTCTTGAGTGCAGAGCTTGAGACTCGGCTGAAGCCTTGTCTCGTTGCCAATGGAGGCTGCGGTCGACGCAGGAGATTTGATGCTGATACCGAGGCCACGGGTAAAGGCAGAGCCAGAGGACAACGAGAGAGGCTTACCTTGGACGTAAGAAGGGATTATTTCATCGAAAGCTTGGTTCCTTCTCCTTGATCCAGATTCTCCTCTACCGCTTCGCTTCGCTTCTCCTCTGGGTCGTGCTCGTTGATGCCGTGATCGCGGGGGCCGGCGTCGATTAGTTTTAGGCAGAAGGAGGTCCAAGGTCCGTCCGTTTGTCGTCGGTAAATTTTATGGAGAGGATGGATGGGAAGCCCGAATGATGAGATGGATGGATTGGATGGACGGATGCAGTGGATACGTACCCGACCTTCCTATTTACAACATCTGTCTGCTTGCAGGACTTGAGAGAGCCGAGTCACCAGTGATTGCCATTAAATTTCGGGAGAAGCCTCAAAGGGGAAACAAAGGACGGAACGAATATCAGCAACACGAGCTCGCAATTCAAACAGCAGCAGCAGACGTTGAACCTCGAACCCTTTGAGGATCGCGAGCTCGGTGGTCCATCAGGCAAAGGCGCCGGGGCTCACGCGATGGCCTGTGGCTGGTTTGGCGGTTGTTGGGCAACCAGAGGTAGGTGGTCCGGGGGAGGTCTTCAGGGGCCTGCAGGGGGCTAGCTTCAGTGGCGAGGGCAGCTAGAGAGCGCTGTGGGCAGCTGCCAGCCAACCACTGGAACCGACCTAGGCTGGAAGAGGCACAGGCCGAGCAAGCCAAGGGCTGAGCTCCGACAAGATGCGAGCTGAAGAGGAGACGGCAACAAAGTATATGATAACCGCGGATTTCCCTTTTTCTGAGAAATGATGCTGCTGAAGGTCAAGAAATACAGTTGCTGACATGACCCGTCGATGAGGCAAGATGAAGCGACCAGAGTAACCTCGAGCTGTCCCAACAGAGTCAAGTTGAGATAGATGGCTTTGCGCTATGACTCCCCCGACTTGACCGAAATCTAGTAGCGGCCGACCGATTAACATTAAGATGAGAAAGCCGCAACTAACTCGAACCATGACGGGCAGCGATGATGACAATGTGAGTTTTTCCCTATCAATTCCATGTGCGTCTGCGGCTCTGTCACCGGGCTGCCTTATCACCCCCTGCGTCGCCTGGCGTTGGCTGACAGCCAACCAACAACGGGACAAACCAACAATCACCTCATCACCTCATCATTGTCGGAGCCTGTCGGTTGTCGGGCAAACATTGTCGAATCAGCCGCACCATTCTTGTCCCTCCTTTGTTCTGTTCAACACGAGACAATTGTCTTGTTGTCGAGGCAAGCATGTTTCAGGACAGAGTCTCCTATCTCCATAACTACCTGGACGTTGCTCGAGAAACACATCACGTCACATACCCATCTGGACCATAATAGGAGTAATAATCCCCCGCCAAATCGAATAGTGCACACTCACTTGCACTCGTCATCGAGGGGTTTCGCTGTCTAAGCCACATTGTGTTAACCCGGGGAGCCCATTACCTGAGACAAGAACTCTCTACTTTGGAGTGCATGGTGCAAGTGGTGTTGGCGCTGTCGCCGCTGCACTCCCGGGACATTGAAGTTGTCCTGGCTTGCAGCGTCCTTCCTATGCACTTTGGGTTCAGAATTGCGCCTTCAAAAACTGATTGATAAAGAATTGAGTTTTCTCTTATCGATCACGGGCGGTTTCCTTGCTGGAAACTTTGCACCGGTTAGGTTTGGTTTCAATTGTAGTCTTGAATCCAAAGATTCTGGTTCTCTGTCCCTTAGCAACCCGACCGAAGCCCACAGCCGCTCACTAACACCTATCGTCCCTGGTCCAGGACAAACCTCAACCATGATAAGGGCTTGGGATGAAATCTTGTCTCACCATCTCAGACAGAAACTCGGGCAACCCGTCAGATTGACTCGGCCATTCTTATTAGACTACTGCAGCTTGACATCAGACTCTGGCGGTCACGGAGGTTTCCATCTCTCCAGGTTTCGACGGGACGGGACGGATAGTCGAGCACGTGAAAGGCGATATGCACCAAAGTCCCTTAGAGGCCTGTGGGTCCAAAAATACAGGACTCTTTTATCTTACCACAACCATTGCTCTCAATTGACTGCTATTTGGCTAAGGGCCTAAAGATACCATCATAAGAGAAGCTTAAGTCTTAGCTACTATATGCTTTAAATCCTTTATAAGATATGCCTAAGCTTAGCACTACTATGGTATAAGGATTTATCTATAATTGTCATATTTTCATAGACCCCCTAGAGAGGCTACTTGTGTCCTGAACCAGAAGACTTGGGTTGGTCAGGCTGGTGTCTAGGCAACATACTACCTAGGGAAAACCAAACCCTTGCACTCTTCTAACCAACAAGCTCAATGCAAATAACTTGACAACCCCTCTTGTACAAGCTCACATGCTCAAACACGCACCGTCGTGACTATTCACGTGTCTCGTATAGCTACCCTCCGTCACGATCCAGCCAGACGGTACTGTAAGGTGAAGCACCATGCGACACCGGAGCGGCGCATGATTGGCCCGCCCGAGACGGACGGGATGGTGGTCTGCTGTACTGTAAATAGCACCAGCGAGACGCCTGACCAGGGTTTTAAGTGCTTGCAGGCGACATTTGAGGGGGAACTCTATCCAGCTCTTTGCTCACCCGTTGTCTCTCTCTTGGGCCAACCAGGTTGGAGCTGAGACAAGTCCTGTCTTGGAATCGGCCTCTTTTTGGCCAGTCGACTCATTAGGGCATGGCGCCATGATAACGAGGCATGCAGTATCACCATCATCTCATGTACGACATCACATCCGCATTGAAGGGTTCTTCCCGGCGCACGTCTAGCGTTCGCACTTCTCACCATCGCTCAAAGCCTTTACACAACCCACACACTTGACGCTCGGGTCCCTTTATGACAGAACAACTGCCGAGGATAAGCTCAACTCTACCGCACGAATTATCCCCCTCCCTCGCGAAACCTCAGCCCTCGATCCCGAGCCCACGACAACGGCTCGCGCCCTGATGCCCACCACCCTCGGATAGGCCGAGTTTATGCACGGGGCCCAGTGGAACGGAACCAATATATCCATTAGACGATAGCAACTTGTCTCTTGACGCCTAAGCGAAAGCGACAACTCAAACTCTGGGCTTACGATAATCCTATCCCGCTCGGGGCCACAGCTTAGAGAGCTCGCCCTCATCCCGTTTCCCCACCTCCCGGCACTCCGTCTCCGCTCCCGGCCGGCCCCATCGGGCTCTCCTCCGCGCCGCATGAATCTGGGAGATTACCAGCGTTTCTCTCCGCCCACACCCTTCCCCCATCACCAACAACCAACATCCAGACGGAGAGATCCAGATCTTGCCCGTTTCTCTCTCGTCTCCTCCCCCCCGGCGGCAACTGTTTCCTCTTTCTGTTTAAATTAATAGGATGGCTCTGCTAATGCCAGGGAATGATGCTGGTTGACATTTTGCTATAGCCCTGCCGGGACAGGCCCCCGCTGCTCTGGATGAGTTGTCAAAAACTTACTTTGTGCCTTCAGCCTCGCGTTTCCTTGCCTGGCTCTCCAGATTTCCCGCCGGGGTCCCAATGTCCCCGATTACATCGTCTGATGCCGCCGTTTCAGCCCGTCTAGCGAGCCCTATGCCGGCGGGCCTCCAGTTCTCTATTTCTCGTGGCCCACTCAAGAATTCCAAATACGTCCGCTTCCAAACACCGAGTTCGCGGGTCCAGGTCCGCAGTGAGAGCCGTTGCAGCCCGCCGTCCATCGTACGACCCCCCGGCCTCTCCGGCTTGGGACCTCGGGTACCTGCGTCCTCCCTGGCCCTTCCTCTCCCCAGGGTATGCACCAACGGCGCGTCGCGATCCGACAGCCTTGGGGAGGAGGCCTGTGTACTTGGACGCAACGTGTGATGGGAACGCTTTGCGCGCGAATGATGTGCTTGCTTCCTCAAGGAATTATACAGCCGCCTGCTAAGAAGTGACATGCCCTTGCATTGTTTCAAGAGCTGTATTCTTGGTCACCCGATGGATTTTTGTGTACCTGG
The DNA here is from genome assembly GCA_000966855.1 of Fusarium sp. JS1030. Lineage (NCBI taxonomy): Eukaryota > Fungi > Ascomycota > Sordariomycetes > Hypocreales > Nectriaceae > Fusarium > Fusarium sp. JS1030. The sequence continues at coordinate 340,400 of JWIW01000088.1, forward strand.
GTTTCAGTTCCTGATTCCTACAAGCCTTGATTGCACTCCTCTCCGTATGCGCTGCAACTTGACAGCTCAACAACCATCGTGATCAACATAGGGATCTTCACCTCCCGTTCCTAGGCATCAGCAATACAGTATCCATCCCCAGGGCGTAAGCTCTTGGCGGTAGTAGAAAAAAACATCAAACATCCTTCCATCTTCCCTGAAGGCTGGCTTGCTGCTACATACCCAAGTTGGCTGTCGATCACCTCTATATCCCTGGCGTTAACAGAGCTATAACACTTTCCAGCAAGACAGCGCCTCTGGACTCGCTTCTAAAGAACCGCCGAGCGCCACGCCAGCATCCCCTCGTCTCTATACCAGGCCCTAGCTCTGTGGTACCACTTCCCCATCCCCAAAGATACATTGCATAGTTACAACGGGGGGACCACCTAGTAAGCCTGGTGTTTTAATTGATGTCACATCGGGCCTCGCCCCGTCGAAACAAAACACACGCGACGATCCTCCTTCACCAGACGTTTCACGCGTCTGTTGATTGTTGCCGTGCGCCGTCCAATACGCCCACTGCCGGAATGACACTGGGAGTTCGAGTCTGAAAGGGCCCAAGTATGAAGCGCAAAACGAAAACGACAGTGATATTTGGGTGACCGTAACCATTTCTATCTAAGTAAAGCGTGCATTGTATCCAACTGGCCAGCAGCATCGTCCATCTTGCTCGTTTCAATCATCACGCTCTTCCTTGATTAGAGGGAGCTCCCAATCCTAAACCAACCATTCTATCTAGTGCAATAAGTATCAAAAAAAAGAAAACTCCTGGGTATCCCTCAACTAAGTGAGCAGATAAAGAAATAAGTAATAGTAGAAAAAAGAAACCTGGATCGTTGATGATTCCTCCACGTATATCCCATCGGCGTATTCTGTTACGCACTTTTCCCAATAATTCAATCTGAGGCCCAGCTTTAAGACCTCCGAGATCAACCTTGTAAAAAAAGAAATCGCAGTGCAAGCCTCGAAAGCCGGGCTATTTTCTTTTTCTCCCAATTCCCAACAGAAAGCCCAAAGGCATGAACAAGAAGCAGAAACAAACAGAAGACTAAAAGCGCAGTAGGGTCGAGAAACTATCTCCCCTTCAGCTCCAACTGGTATCAAGTATTCATCCCCGATTTTTATCTTCATAACATAACGAGTGTGGGGGCCATCCGCGGCCATGCATATGCTGTCGTGAGATGGCAAATTCAAAAAATGACGTCTGAAACATAAGGGAAAAAGAAAATCGTGGCGAGTTAGATCATGTTCGGAAACGGTTCGGCCGTGGCGAGGACATTTCCAGACATTGGGTCTAGAGTGTATGGTTCCTGAGTGTGGACCATAGACGTGAGTTGAGGTTGTTGTTGAGGGTGAGAAGTGATTTGAGACATAGTAGCAGGCGTAGGCGTAGTGGCAACATCCATCGAGGACGTTGGCATCTGGGGCGTCATGGGTCGTTGAACTTCAGTCTTGGGCTTGTTCATGGTCGACATGGCCAGCGCCCGAGCGTTGCTGCTTTCACGGCGACGCTTAGGCGTGTCTTTAACCTTGAGGTGCGTGTGGCACTAGAATCTTGTTAGTGGAGCTTGGCTTGGGAGACAGAATTTCGCTTACCTTGTATGCGTGCCTAAACCAAGTGGTTCCCTTCTTCTTGCTGCTCACAAGTGCGATCCACTCATTGCAGCTTCCACACAATCCCTCCCAAACATCCGGGTTGCCGTCCATGCGTCTCTTCTGCTGGGGCTCCTGGAACGAACTTCCGGTTGCGGCGCTGATACCGTGGGAAAAGGACTTGTCGTACCAAAAGGCCGAGTTCTTCAGAACAAGCCACCTTCCAGGCTTGCAGATTCCGCACCAGCCCTCACGCTTGTTTCCGTGTCCTCGGACCCATCTGGGGGTGTAGAGATCGCCCTCAAAACGCAGTTCCTGCTCCCGGGGAATCAAATCGGGATCAGAAGGGTTCATGTCCTCAGGAGGAGGTGGGATCTGCTCCTCCTGGAGAGCGGCATACAGATCCGGTGGGTCGGACAGGTCAGCATAGTGGCTGTTCAGGGATGTCGGGTCTCCGTTGCTCTGAAGCATTCTGAAAAGGCCGTGGGACAGAAGAGGCGGAGGGGGGGCGAACTGGTTCGCATCGGTGTGCCATGGCTGCGATGTCATCTGAGATGGGAGCTGAGTCGGAAGTAGCATGCTGTTTCTCTGGAAGACAGGTGTGCTAGGCACCACAAATGGCGCTTGCTGAATTGCCTGCAGGTTGCCATAGTTGAGGGGCAGAGGGGCTGCGCCAACGGTTGGGGAAGAATGACCGGAGCACATGTGCTGATGAGTGTTGAAAACATCCGGACAGGCGTGGTAGACATATGGGGCAGGCTTTCGGCTGGAGGGTGCTCCGTAGGTGCCAGTAGACCATCGCTTGAGTCTTGGTCCCTCAACGCTGTAAGGAGCAGATCGCACGCCAGGTCGGGGAGAAGGGGATGCGCCGCGGCCGCGGCTCTGAGTCCTGACAAGGTCGGTTCTCGACTGAGGAGCCATGCGGGGCGAGGCTACAGGTGAGAGCTGAGTAGAAGACATCAATGAGTTGCGGTTTGAAGGCGGCGGGTAGTCGGAGCTGAACGAAGGAGCCTCGGAAAGCGCAGTCGAAAAGTCGTCGTAAGAGGGAATGTCCGATAGAGCACCGGAAGTCGACATAGAAAAGGAAGAACCGGACATGCGACGAGGGTTCGAGGCGTCATCCATAGCCATGAGGTCCTCATCCATAACCGCACCCTGATACTTGAGGTCAAGAACTGGGATGGCTTCATCGGGAGTGAAGGTGTGGCTCATTCCCATGTTCATATCATGGTCCATGCCATGAAGATCGAAGTGATCTTCACTTGACTTCTCCATCCAGGAAGCTGTTTCAGAAGTTAGTAAGGTGACGCGCGTCGAGACTCGAAAGCACTTACAATTATCCATAGGCATGGGAGGGAAAGGCTCTTGGTGCATAGACATAGGGCGGGACATTGTCTCGCTCGGAGTCTGCTGGAAGGAAATGGAAGATGAGTCCCAAGATGGCACTGAGGAGAAGTCCTCAGCACCGCAGAATGAAAATCCTTGGTAGATTGGCATAGGTCGAGGTTTCGACTGAGTTGTGGGTGTCGACCAGATGTCGTCCGAGCCCAGCACGGACTCGTTCTCAGTAAATTCAGTGGCATTCATCTTGTCTGTAGGTGTTGACCTCGACGGATATTGAAACCGGCCGTTGAGGCAGTCTTCAGTGAAAGTAAAGAAAAATAAGTTTGAATGCTTGTGTTTGCTGTGGTCATAGTCTGTAAGTATGTGTATATAGGAATGGTCGAAAGGAAGGACTATAGTGTGGCCTACAGCAAGGTGTGACAAGAGTTAAGAACTCAAGATCCCAGGTAAGGGAGCGCGTCGTTAAACTATTATGCAGAATGGATCTAACAGGGACCGGGCGCTTGTCAGCATGATTCCGCGATGACGGACAGCCTGGTGAACTGGCTAGGGCGGACGGCGCCAGGTCCACATCATATCTGGATCTTCGGGAGTGCCGCGGGACATCTCTGGCTTACCTGGTCAACTAAGGCCGCAATGGCCAACTCGGAAGTGGGAGTAATTTCCGGGCTGCCAACATGCGTTGTAATGAATGAGTTGTAAGGAACGAGTAGATTGGTCAGGGTATATCGGCAGCTGCTATGAAGAGAAGGTTCCCTCAGGCTGAGAGTGGCGGGTGTGGGTGAGGCTCGAATGAGGCTTGAGTGCTGCGTGTATCGATTCTTTGAAATGAGAGCGAAGACAGTTGGCGGTGGCAAAGCTCGTGGGCCGGATGTCGGATAGAAGGAATGGATAAGCTTTAGACGTTGAACGGCGGGTGAGCAAGCTCGATGTGTATTATACGCTGAGGGTGCTTGTGGGAGCTGCTGTATGTAAACGGGCAAAGGAATGACTGGAGATTGGAAAGACAATCAGAGCTGATGAGCGGGTTAAGTCGCGCAGAAAAGCAGGTGCGAGAAGAGGCAGATGGAAGGGCGGAGCCGGAACCTGGAGGTATAAAAGAAGACGTGTATGGAGGACAAGAGGCATCATCCATGGGGAGAGGCAGGCTCCGCAAGCCAGGGACGGGCACCAGGGGAGAGGTTTGGAAAGGCGGGAGGGGCTGGGCCGAATAGGTCGAACACAGACCGATCTGTGAACTTGTGCAAGAGAAAGCGTCGAGGAGGGGGAGTCCGGTGCAAAGCAGAGTAGCAGTGATGCTAGGATAGAATGGGCCCTGGTTGCGAGTATGTTCGTCAATGAGATGGGCGAGGACAAGGAAGTTGAGAAGCCAGTGGAGTTGGTGACAGGGGCAGGGACAAGGTCACTAGGGACCCCGGACTAGGGATAATAAGGTCACAGCTTTCAGGCGACAGGGCTGGAGAGCGCCCATGTGGATCAAGAGATTGAGAAGAAACGGCCTTGCCGAGCTTGTAGAGCACAGCAAGGGCACAGCAAAGTCACATAGCAAGCCATGGGAGATAATTGCCGATAACAAGAGGGAACCCAAAGCGAACAGGCCATCAGATTAAAGTAGGGACCACTTAAGATCCCAGACGGAGTCCGAGACGACCAAGGGCGGCGCAGGCGTCAAGAGTGTATCGCCAAGGGGCTCGATCGGACCAGTGGACCGCCCAGTCGGGCTGCACAACAGCAACTCGACGGAGGTGGCTTGTCTCATCCGGCGCTGAAGAAACAAGAGTCGACGGGGGAGGTGGTGTGGGCGGGCGGGTGAGTGAGTCGACGACGACCGAACATGAGCGTGTCGACTCAAACTGGGCCACGTTAGGTCCGTCTGGGGTTGACAAAACTTCCGACGACAGCGGAGCCGAGATGGAGCCACACCACCTCCGTCTCTCAACACCCTCATCTTGGACGCTGTAACTCGGCGCCTCACCTCGGCCAGTGAGCGAGGCACCCCTCTGGGGGTCGGCCGGCACGCCCCCTGTGACCCAGAGGGAAGGACTGTGCGCTCTGGATGGGCAAGGGTGAATAGATGTGTGCTATTTTTCACAACAGGCGAAACAGCTAAGACTCGGGGGTCCAAGGTCGATGCGCCGTAATTGCTCAATGGTTCCGGCTGGCAAGGGACATTGAGGAACCGAGCCGTTGGGGATCACTGAGCTCCCGGGCCAGGAGCTGCTTCGGGATCGCCTCGAGACAGAGCGCAGACCATGAGTGCTTCCCGGCGCCACCAGGTAGCAATATAGCACACCCGTCAAAGACTTCATCCTCTCAGATCCCCCGCATGAGGGGCGACTGCTCGAGGGCGAGAGGCAGGCGGGAGAGGGTATCTCTGTACTCATCATCGTGCGACGACGGCTCTAAGTGTGGGTGAGCTTGAATCGCTATTTTGGGGTTGGCATTTAGCATTCGCGCGCGCACAGGCGAGACGGCAGTTCCTCAACAGTAACGATGTTTGAGCTTTGAGCTTTTTTGCATGATGGGTCAGCAGAGGATCCTTTGCTCATGAGCTTGCGTGTTGCGTACTCGGTAGAGGGGACAAGAAGAACAACCCGAGTGAGTCGGAATCACGGCGGCAGCCGATACGACTTCAAGTCTGGATCTGCCCTGTCGATGCTGGAGGCAAATGTGACCGTTTAACGAATGGACGAATCGGAATCCCACCTCACCTATAACACATGGGCTGCCGCTGATATAGCCTCTTTAATGACTTTGCTGTCAGGAGCCTGGATCCCGATAGCCAGTCGCCCGCTGCTGGAACTTGCCGACTCTCAGCTTGGTAATCCGCTTCTGGCATCTTGATGGAGGGTATAGACGGCAGAGCAGTATAGCGAGCGGCATCTGTGATTTCTGAGCTGTCGTCACCGGTGTCTTTTTCGCCTCACACACGCTGGGCCAGCAGCCACGCGCGGCGGTGCGCTGGAAGAGGTTGCGATTGTGTGAGGAGGAAGCTGGACTAAGCGTGTTTGAAGTTGCCATGGGGCTGGTCGTGGGACGCATTCTGATTTGCAGCAAGTGGGGCGTGACAGGGGCAAGGGTTCAGGGTGTGGCGCGGGAGCCAGCGGAGCCAATGTCTTGTCTGCCCCGTTTTGGCCTAGAAGCCGTCTTTTGGTCCCTCCCATTGGCTGTACCCCTGTAACTCTGGGGCTGTCTCAGGGGCTCTTGCGTGTCTCAGATCTCCAGGGCCCTGTCGCAGGACCAGGGTTCTTGTCAGGGCTGCCCAAGCTAGATACCCATCCACTGATCCCCCGTCACGTAGGTCAGGTCGCTGATTTCCACTCAACGTCCACTAGAAGCCCGCTGGAAAAGTCCTGTGGTCCTTCAATCAGCACCTGGAAGATGGGGGAGGCTTGGACACGTCAGAAGCTCTGGGCTGCTACAGCTTCCAGTGCCTTCCTTCCGGTTAGTGGGAGAGCTCGGGAGATGGAGTGGCTGAGTAGGTAGGTAGGTACCTTAGGTACCTACCCAAGGCAGTAAGGCAGCTTCCACGGGAGTCTCTAAAGAATCGGGCATTTTTCCTCTTTTTCCCCATTCGGCCTTCGTCTGTCTGTCATCAGAGCATCTTCGAATATTTACTATTTCCGGAGTCCATCTATCTCGATCACCGTTAGATCTAGCGCCTACAGCACCTGAACGTCGAACAACGCCAATGGCTCCTTGGGTGAGCCGTCTCATGCACGATGGATTTCCCCTAGGAAAACCACCTGCAGCGTCGCAGCTCATCTGGGCTTCCAGATGATTTTCCATCTTACAGCAACTGCCGGATCCTCGGCGGCCAGCGCAGTAGCCCAATCGATACTGTTACATCGCGTTTGCAATTGTTTCCTTCTGCTCATTATCTAGCCAGTCCTTTCTCTCATCTCATCTCCATGGAGACAATTCTCATTCGTGGCAGCGCCTCGTTCGCCCATTTGTTGTTTACCGCAACTCTTGTCGGGCTCCAAATGTCGTGCGCAACGCGTCATCTCATTGCCATCGCGTGCCATGAGATTCTCTCATCTTCTTTGCGCTCTAGGTTAGCTTTGCGCTACCAGTTCTCCCCCTCAGTTGGGTTGAAGTCGATGAGGCCCATCGAGGTCCGGTAACTCGGTAGCCATCAGGCGCCTTGACAATTATGCATGACCACCCATCCTAGCCGTCTTCAATGCTTAAACAGCTGAGAGAGGGTTTGCCTGCCCCCCACGATGGCCACGGGCATGGGTTGTCTGCCCCTTGCGGCCGCCAACCTCAGGACGCCGAGCTCATGTAGGTCGCCTATTTCCCCTTTGAGACAAGCTGCGCCTCGTATCATATCTAGGATGTCCAGGCGTTACAGGAGACCCAGAGGCCCAGGATGCTAAGTCTGTTGCGCACTGACAGCGCCCTGTGCTAAGTTTCCTTTCCCATCTTCTATCGTTGTTCCATGATTTGTTCTGTGGACCCCGGTAAGGCCGTTTTCCGACCAGGGTCTGCGACCTTCGCTCCCTAGCACCACTTGAAAGGGAAATTGGATCACCAACGTTGATGGCCGCCGTAATTCACGTCGTCTCTCAAAACGGACATCATAAACCAATAGTGACGCCATATTTGCCCCGCAGATATCCTTTTGGGCCTTGGATGCTACCTAGAATCCTGGGCGGCCTCGCGGGAGACGTTTCTGACGTTCGGCAAATGCTTGTGCTAACACGCCGTTTCCCATATCCTCTCCAGCGCTTCTGGAAATAGAACAACGGAAACACCATCAATGACGGGTCCGATCCCCTTCAAACATTAATTTATTTACATTGAAAGAAGCAATCCGTCATCCCAGGAATAGCCCTACATGCCATGCTGAGGCAGCTGCATTCTGTCCTACCCTGTCTGTCACTCCTTGTTGATCCTCTTCCAGACCTCGTTTTCTGCCGCGGCGAGGCTCTCGCCGGCCGCTGAAGCCCACTTCTTTGCAGCCTGCCACACACCTTCGCCGTCTTCATCTCCCAACAATGACGGCCTACGCCCTTGCTGTTCAACCGAAGCTTCATGTGCCGCCCGCTGGGCACTAGTGAACTCGGATGCGTGCACGTCCTGGTGATATCCTGGCGGATGCGAGAAGTTGTTCCCGGAGCGTCCGGCCTGCACGGGCGTCGATCCCAGGGCTGCCATCGGGGAAGGACCTGGCGCTGTTGTCGTTGACGAACGTCTTGCGGCGAACTCCGATCCACCGGGCGGCGCATAAGACATCTGGGGAGGCATGGGCACTTCTGTAGCTTGCGTCTGGGCGTTGTGCTGCGTCTCACCCGCCTTGGGCGGCGGCGGCAAGTGGCCTCCGCTTGGAGGAGTCGGCACTGCTCCCGGCTGCGGGGCCGGAGGGCTTACGTCGACGGCCGTCCGGGTCGGGGTCGGCTGGATGTTTGCGGAAGGCTGGGGCGCTCCGGTGGGTGCTGGCATCGATGGACGAGCCCCGGGCTGCGCAGCTGGGTACGCGCTGGTGGGCGAGTCTGCACTTTGCGGTGCTCCCGCCGATGCCTCCGGGTCTTCGGGACGCGCTGTTTGGGGAGTGGTCCCTGATGGCTTGGCCGCCGTGATAGGACTTGCCGTGTAAATGGGAACGGGTGGCATCGTGATGCGATGATTGGATTGATCCTAGGCTTCTGGCGTCGGATAGGTATTCAGGTGGGTGTCTGTCTCTTTTCTCTGATTCCGGACTATGTTCTCTTGTCCTTCCAATCGGCGATCTATGATAGGTGCTCTTAGCTCCCGTCTTTGATCTTTTCAATGGTGCTTGGTGGTGATGTGGTGATGTTGGAGTAGAAGAGTGGCAATGGAGACCAACTACGTCAGGTGACCGTATTTGCAGGTGCCTGAGACACGATTACTTGCAGCGGGGAATTGCCGATCAGATTCCGACGCAGGTGCAGAGCTTCAGCCATTTCCTGATGCGGAGAGCAAGATTCACAGATAGACTTGGCCTAGCAACGGCCGCATGCTCTTTGTTCTAGTGGACGATGAATGAGGTATGACGTAGTTGGGCTGTTTGGCTGCCCAGTTACCCTGAACCTAGGTGGGCTTGTCGACCAAAAAATAGGGCACCACAAACATCGGAAAGATGTTCTTGAAGTGAGGAATAATACCAGGGTAAATGAGATGTCGTGGGATGATATTATCGAATTTTCAACATCTCCGCGTTGTCTTACCTCTGATGTTTGACCGAGTTCGTTGTTGAGCATGGGTATCACCTATTATCAGTGCTGTTGAGCTAAATTCGACGTCACTTATTATCTGACTGGCTGATAATCCACAAAGTTAGACCAAGAAGAAAAGAAACCACTGAGCTCGAAGGTAAGCAATATGAGAGCAATTGACAAAGCAAAATGCCACAAGCTAAACCTTGTATCAAACTATTCTAGGCCTGTCCTGACGTGTTGAATGGACACCCGGCCGATGCCTTTTCCCTCACAGCCTCCTCCATCTTCCTCGTATCTTCCACACCCTTTCCAACGAACCTGGCAGGGCCCAGATCCTCGAAGAGCAGGCCCCCGGGCTTCATGTCCACACTACCATCACCAGGAAGCAGATTGCCAGCCAACCGAGTGACGAGCGCCTCAGGACCCCAGCGGGTCCAGAAAGTCGAAGGGACATACCACGGCTCCTTCATATAATGGCTCGAGGTGATGCGGCCGGTCTGCTCGTCTGGCTGGGAGATATACTCCGTAGGGATAATTCGAGGGAGACAGAGGTATCGAACGGCGAGTTTCCGGACGAGTAGTAAGCTATACGTTAGGACCGTGATGCCGAGGCCAGGCTCTGGGAAGCTGCATAATCGTAAGTATGTAGTGAACTCGAGCGGTATGCTATTACTCTCGAGTAACAGAGAAACCTTTACTTACCCGAATGCTCGTCTCAATCTGGGACCCATGAGAACACAAGCTGCCGGATGCGCGAGCGGACTGGCAATCTTGGGATGTGACTGCAGCAGCAAGTCCATCAAGACCTGGCCTAGGTCACGAACCTCCTGCAACGGACGCAGATTCTCGTCTTCGTAGTTCTCTCCCCAGCGCGACACATCCTCAAAGAACTCGAGGCCATCCACCCACTCCTCTTTCTGGAGCAATGTTTTGTAGTCAATCTCCATCATGTCACCAACGTACTTCCACATAGTTGCCAAAGCTGCCACCTCCATATCTGTGAGTTTGCGCCATTCGTACTGGGCTAGAAACCGGACGGGCTCAGCCATGGATGCGTAAAGAACATAGAGTAGATCTTCCTGGAGGATCTTGCCGCTTTTAATGTAAGGAGCATGAAGGTAGTTCATCCGCGCTACGGCTTTGTGGAGACTAGTCGAGGTGGGCGAATAAGCTGCAAAGCTGTAGAGAGTCAGCTCTTAGTTCAAGAACGGCCAGATACAATAGTCGACAGTACCAGCAATAGACTATCTCCGTGTCCGCATATCTACTATAGTTAGCGAGAAATATGAGAGTATTAAAAGCAGACCACTATACCTCTTCGGGGCCTTCTCGCGAATGTTTAGATCGCTGGCAGCAACAAGGAGCTTGGCGATGTTCTTAACAGCGTAGGTCTATTTAAGAACGTTAGTATCCAACTTAAAATCGCACTACGACATTCCGGCGTACCTCAAACAAGGCCAACCTAACAGACAGGTCGTAAAAGAGAGGGAACTCAAGTTGGGCAATGCTCTTGACAATCTCTTGGGCTTGTTGGTTCGTCATTCGACCCAGAGACGTTCGATCGCGGAAGCCATATCGAGATTGCATCGAGTTGATCCTCCAGAATCGAGATAGGGAACAGAGGGCGACATAACCAAGGAATGCTGCTAGTAGAACGGGCCCTGACCACGACGACGGTCGTAAGCTAATGAGAAGTTCTGGCTGATCTGCCGACGAAGTTGACAAATTTGAGCTTGGCTCTATGATCGTCACATGCGACTCCATCATGGCATTCCCCAGTGTCGACGTGAAGATGGCTGGGTATAGAGACAAATCAATGCCCAATTGACGAGGTGAAAAGTCACGAGTAGCGACAGGACACGGGGTTTTATTCCAGCCCTATCCTTCCAAGGAATTCAGCCAGCGTGCAAGCTGCGGTATCGTCTGGTCCTGTTTAGTGCCACATAGCCGAGCCCTCCCACATCCCCGCCACCTGACGGGGATGGCGCCAGGAGAAGCCCTGCACTCGGAGCCCAGAGCCAATGAACGACATGGCGATAAAGAAAAAGCACGATGAATTGGTCTAGTAGTTGCAGCTGTGCCCAGATTGGTAAGCTGCCCGACTGCTAGTGGGGAGACATGATGCGCCATGAGCCTCAGATTCCAATTGCAAGACAGGCCATTGGTAGAGGCCAATCTTCAGTAAAAGGCCTTGAAGACGGAAGCATAGCTGGCGGGAAAATCCGTCCTGATATACATCAGAAGAAGTCTCGTGAGCTTCTGCAGCAACCTCTCCGAGCCACCTCTAGTGCCAGGGCTAGAGTCTTTCGTATTGGTGGTTGACGACGAGGTTCTAGACGACAGAGGTGTGCTGTCTCCACAGCGGGAGAAACGCCCTGCGGGGAAGCAAGGGGCTAATTCGGGCACCGGATTATTTGAGAAGCCGGGTGTCAATACTGCGCTAATCCTAATCAGCACAAGCTGCACGTCCGCGATCACGGCCGTGGACGATTGCGCTCCTGGAGTTTTCCAGGTCGAGCTTCAAGGCGAGCAGCTTTCGCTTCTCCATCCCCTAACATTCATGTGAGCTCGCCTTAGCCAGTTGTCGCCACAACTTCAGCAAAGGTCAAGTCGCTACCATGGTCGGCAAAGTCAGCGAGAGGGTCCTCCTCCGGGAAGGTATGGTTTATTGCTTGTCGGATTTGTTGATCAACCCGGCTGTTCCTCGAGACGTCGATGCTGACGATTTTATTTGCAGGCCTGGAGAGGACTGACAATGGTATGAAACTGACAACCTGGCCGGATGTTAGCGCCATCAACCAGAAGAACTACTACACGTACATCAATTCCTTCCCGCTACCCATCGATACTGTGCTGATACCGCGTTAGCGATTACATGAAGCGCGATGACCAGGTTCTCGCTCTTCGTCTCCAAAGCGACGCAACTCGCGACCGACTAGTACAGAGTGCCCGGGACCGCGATCGCGCCTTGTCCAAGACCGCTAATGGCGAGTTGCCTCTTCCTGTCGCAGAGTTGGCCGAGGAAGATGGCGCCACGACGCCCTCCGCCGGCATGGACCCCTCGAGGGTCATTGTGATTCACCCTGGCAGTCAAAACCTACGGATAGGCTTTGCTAGTGATGCGCTCCCCAGAACAATTCCCATGACTCTGGCCACCAAGTTCCCGCAGACCGAATCCGAGATGTATGAAGCCCTTCCGCGACGGCAATTCGAGGCCAAGACTACAGACCAGCAATACGGGGAGGAATGGACAAAGAAGTATCAAAAGATGTGCAATGACCTCAAGGTCGAAATGCGCGCAAATAAGCGCAAGGTTCTTCCTAACTCCAAGGAGCTCGTGCAAACTTTCAATCGCCGCACGGAACCTGAGGTCATCCAGAAGCACAACGACCCTCTTGAGATCGAATGGACCGATATCGAAACTCTTGAGGACCCAGAATCGCTAGCATCATGCTTCATCGGAAACCAGGCGGAGCGCGTTCCTGATGATTCAAACCCCAAATTTAAGCTTTGGTGGCCGATTCAGCACGGATGCTGGAACGAGGACGGCTACACGAGCCAGGAGCATCTTTACGACGATTTTGAGACTCTACTCGACAAGGCCTTGAGGCAAGAGCTAGGTTTGAAAACAAACAGCGAGTGGCAACAGTACAGCTGCGTGTTTGTTATTCCCGACCTCTACGACAAGCGATACGTCGAGCAAGTGCTTCGATCCTGCATGACCTGGTTTGAGTTCAATAGGATATGTTTCGTCCAAGAAAGTTTGGCTGCAACATTTGGTGCTGGGTACACACAGGCCTGTGTGGTTGACGTGGGAGCTCAAAAGACATCCATTACTTGCGTGGAAGACGGCCTTTGCATCGAGGACTCGAGAATCAATCTCAAATACGGAGGATATGACATTACCGACACATTTTTGAAGATGATGCTCTACGACAACTTCCCTTACCAGGACATGAATCTGCGACGACGATACGATTTCCTGTTGGCTGAGGAACTCAAGATCAAGCACTGCACCATGTCACAGGCGGACATCTCTGTCCAGCTCTACCAGTTTCACGTTCGGGCGCCCAACCAACCAACCCGGAAATACCAGTTCAAGACCTATGACGAGGTTATTCTCGCGCCCATGGGAGTCTATGATCCCACTATCTTCGACAACAGCGCTAAGCTTCGAGGCCGACGAAAGCTGGTGGATCGATCCTACAACGCCTACGACGTGGATATCCCCGACGATCCATCATCTGCCGCCCAGCTTGCAATCCTGGCACTTGTCCAGCCATCCATCACGTCAAACGCGAATGGTTTCTCGCAATCGCAGCCCGAGGTGTCGACGCCCAGTAAGGAGAAGGCGCAGTTCAACTTCCTCGGCAAGGACAGTGTTGCGAACGGAACCCCCATGGGTTCTCATGCTGGCTCACCCGCACCTGAGGGAGCTAGCACTCCAATTCCTCCGCCCGCATTTGTCTTTTCAGGCAAGGACAAGGATGGCGTAAATGGAGGAAGCCCGGCACCAAATGGCACCCGCGCCGCGGGAACCCCTATTCCTGGACAGGGCGCACAACCACCGGCCGGTATGTTTGTTGATGCTGCTGCTAGAACCGCCAAGTCCATGGCTGCCGAACGGGACGCTGTGCTACCTGTGGCACCGCTCGACATTGCCATCCTTACAAGTATTCAAAATGCCGCCAAGGGTGACGAGAAGAAGCTGCGAGATCTGCTGGGAAGTATTATGGTCATTGGCGGTGGCGCCAAGATTCCTCACTTCACTGTGGTTCTGGAAGAGAAGATCAAGGCCCGACGGCCGGACCTGTATGACCGAATCCTGGTGAGTCGCAGCGCAAGAGACATGGATGAGCAGGTGGTTACTTGGAAGGGCGCCAGCGTGTTTGCCAAGCTGTCGACCAACGACTCATGGATCACGCCTTTTGAATTTGAGCGTCTGGGTGCAAGGACTCTTCACCACAAGGTACTTTGGGCATGGTAGACTGTTAGTTCCATAGGGTGTTTGCTCTGCCAGGGCATGAAGCTGGATGGGTCGTGGGTTTCTTGGAGTTAGGGCACGGGTATGGAGTCTGGGTCAGTTTGTGTTGATGACGCAGCGTTAGCAAAGCTTGAATGCATCCGCAGAGATGAGGAACATGGGATGTGAAGCTACTAGATATATATTCACTTGCTCTCTACCTGTAACTGGGCTGTGGAAGATGGACCAATCGACGAGATGACAGTGCAACGTTTTTGCCAGGTTACACTTCTCACTTACGAAACCTGATGGACACACAACAAGACACAAGCATGGGATATTTGTTATATACGTGACAATCGGATGTCTTTTACATGATTGCAGCCCATCTTGATACCTGGTTAGCAGCGATATCGGGCTTCGAGGCTTATGTAATGCCGCCGTCATTCCCGACATCCGAGCTTCAGTGTCAGCTCGCGCGAGCTCTCCGGCCCGCGCAATCCAATCTCAGTTATTTACTGCCGTGTCTTCCTAGCTTAGACAGACCAACTACGTCAACATTTCCGTGCCCGAGTCCCATCGGCATCGCGATGTGATCATTCTATCATTCGACCTTTTCTTGATATCTCCTTTCCAAAACCATAGCTCTTCTCTCTTCACTAAACCGTCTTCTGACCAAATCTCGCTCCGTATCCGCGCAACCGCGTCTGCCCCGCCATGCCGTCCCTGTTGCGATACCTCCCTTTTGCGCCGTCGACGACGCCCCTACAGGCGCTGACGTACCTGCTCGGCATCTCGCTTTTCTCCATCTCGTTTCTCGTCTTCTTGAATAGTTCTGTGTCATTTGTTATTACCGACTTGATTGGGCAGAAGGAGGGAGTCGGCGATGTTGTTGGAACGCTAGGGTTCGCCGACGAGCTTGTTGCTCTCGTAGCCTGCCCAGGATGGGGTCTTGTGTCGGATCGCCTCGGCGTGAGATGGGTCGCCGTCATTGGATACGCCATTATTGGTGTTTCGCTGGCCTTGTTCGTCCAGGCGCGTGCGGTATATCCGCAATTGCTACTGGCGCGCGTCTTGTTCGCAGTCGGCGCCTCGGCAGCGTGAGTCCAACGTCCTCCAGGTTCAATTGACCAGATGCTGACCTTTTGTAGGGCTACCATGGTGACCGCCATCTTGCCTTCCCTGACAGATGACAGCCCCGACGAAGAAGATGAGGCCCAGGCTAGACTCAAGGCTCTTCACACCGGGCGCAGCAGCGTTTCCTTTTCCGTCGAGTCCGAAGCGACAATTACACCCGAGCGATACACGCGGTCTGCTTCCACCGAACGGAATTCGACCGATGACAACGACAAGGCAGGAAGACCTTCAAAGCTGGCGGGATTCGTGGGACTTTTTACTGGATGCGGTGCTCTGGTGGCATTGGTCTTGTTCCTCCCTCTGCCCGCGCGCTTCGGCGAGAAGAAGGATGTTACCCCCGCCGATGCTGTTACTTATAGCTTCTACGTTGTCGCCGTCGTCGCATTCGCTGTAGCTATCTTTGTCGCTTTTGGCTTGCGCAACATCAAAGGCGAAGAAGGCAAAGGCTGGGGTGTGCTCTTCGGACTGAAGCACGAGCACGACTCGGGCTCAAGGTCCGGTCCGGATGGTCACCAGCGACGAGTGAGTGCATCGCATTATTTAGCCGAGGCTGCTTTTGCTAACATCAAGTAGAAAATCGTGCCCTATCTGCACCTCATGAAGGATTCGGTCTTTCTCGGATTTACCGACTCGAGGATCGGCCTGGGATATCTTGGCGGTTTCGTCGCTCGGGCATCAAGCGTTGCTATTTCTCTCTTCATCCCTCTCTTTGTCAACACCTTCTTCATCAGCAACGGCTTCTGCAAAGGCTCACCACATGATTCATCTCCTGAGCTCAAAGAGGAATGCAGGGCTGCCTACGTGCTCTCCTCCATCCTGACAGGGGTAGCGCAGCTGATGGGCCTCATCTGTGCACCCATCTTTGGATACCTCGCTAGCCGAACTGGTCGCATCAACTACCCCATAGTAGTTTCGACCGTCTTTGGAATAGTGGGCTACGCTCTCCTGCCGCAGCTCTCTAGTCCAGAGATCAAGAATGTAGACGGCCGAGGTGGTAGTCCTGCAATCTTCTTTGTCGTCTCCCTCCTTGGTATCAGCCAGATCGGCGCCATCGTCTGCAGTCTCGGCTCCCTCGGCCGCGGTGTCCTCGCCGTAGAGCTACCCCGAACAGCGCGCCGCGAAGCCCTACTCCAGCCAGACGAGCACGAGTCCACCGATGATGAGAGCCGGCCTCTCATGAGCATCACGACGGATCAGGATGCGGCGTCACGCATCCGTCTCAAGGGATCCATCGCGGGTGTCTATTCTCTCTGCGGCGGCGTCGCCATCTTGCTACTTACAAAACTGGGAGGCCTCTTGTTTGATACGCTCTCCAACGGAGCACCATTCTATATGATGGCTATCTTCAATGCTGTCCTGTTAGTGGCTTCTCTCGGCATGGACGCATCTCACACATTTTCAAGGCGGGCATAGAATTTCTGTTGGTTTTGATTTCTCTTGTTTATTAGTATTATGAAGAAATGAAAAAGCATCCGTACCCCGCTCTGCGTTGTACTTTTCTTACGGCATGTTGGGGGCTTGGGTTTGTCAGGGAATAGTTCTCTTTACTTTTGATGAAAACGATATCAAATCACTTTGTGCATCTAACAATCAGTGTACCTACCCAAACTGGACCATAAACCAACTCCGTTGCTTCTCCGTATCCGCTTCCTTTTTTTCTTCTTCTTTTTCGGATGCCGGGCCTTCAGTCCTGAATCCAGTCAGTTTTGTTTCCCAGCTCACCTCTTCTGCAACTATCAGCGCTGCCCCGTGAAGACGGCGTGGCCCTTCTCCTGGTTGGGCCTCGTGACGACTATCCACGGCATGATCCTACCTTCTGCCGTCCTGTCTTCAGCGGTTTCCTCCTGGGCTTGCTGTTTGTAAAAGTCCTTCAGGACATCATCCAGGGGGTCGCTATCCGAGTCTCGCTCCCCCATCTTGTGGACGGGACCGAAGTGGATGGAGGACTCTCGGTGGAAGAAGAGGTGAACGCGTATCTGGAGGAGGGTCAAGCGCTGCGAGATGCGTTGACGACGGAGGCGGAGACGGGAGGAAAGGGTGCTGGGGTTAGCTGCGTCCATGTTGGGTGGTGTAGGGGGTTTAGGGTTGTGAGGCAGGGTGTGTGAGAGATGTACCCTGGCTGAGGAGTATTGAAGACAGGCAAGAAGAGAAGAAGAAATAGGATAAGATAGGCCGGTTTTTATACTTGGAAGATGGATTCCAGGCTTCACTCTCGCCACATTCACTATCCTCCTCCACCAGAATGAACAACAATATTGGTGAATGAACACTAGTGGCAGCGCAGAATACTGTTCCGAACACCTCTGTCTTGGTGTTGTTCAGACCAGTTCGGTCTGCTGGGAAAGCTGGGCGCCGCCTTGCGCTGCTCAGGGGAAGACGCCCGGATATAGGACAAAGAAAACTTGTCTCGTGACAGCAGAATGCATACATAGGTCTTTGTGACTCGGCTGTAGGATAATTGCCAAGCATAATACATTGCATATAGAATTATAGATTCGAGAACACTGGTTCAACTAGGGGTGTTGAGTGGGCCTGGAAGCATCCAAGAAAGGAAACTTGGGGCTGCAATTTGGAATTTAACCCCGGAACAAGACACTGCCTTTGTGAAAGTCCCATCTTGAATATCTCTTACCAGTTTAACAGGAGCCTGGAGGGAAATGGAGAGCCAGACGGCGTGTATGCAATTCTTCTCGAGTATCTGTTTTCACTTATATCTTCACTTATAAGACTCCCCTGGTCCATACACGCGTAAAAACATAAAGGTCATGAAGCGCATTTCAACTGAATTTTGTACCAAAAACCTTTGAGAAGACCTAGAGGGAGAAAAATTCCTGGGGTACAGCCGAGATAGTGTAGAGAGATATCACGCACTTTTGCCCAGAGGGGACGCCAATCCGGCCACGGTACCAATGGTCAACTTTTTCAACCTTTCAAACAACGCATATAGTTCCCTTCAACCCCTTTTGTACCCGGGGAGACGAGGTATCACACAACGTTGACCCATGTGCTGCTGCTATTCGACATGCAAGGGATTTATGAAGCTCTCTGATGTACGAGGGCTGGGCAAGCGTTTAGTTGCCGCCGAGGCTGGGGAAAGCCGACTGGTCGCTGGTGTTGATTTGAGCGTTGCCCTCGCGGCCACCGCGACCGCCGCGGAAGTTGCCTCCACGGCCACGGTCACCACCACCACGCTCGCCACCACGGCCTCCACGGCCGCCTCGACCGCCGCGGCCACCACCTCGGGTGCGCTCAGGCTCGACGAAGCGAGGGTCGAAGTCGATGGTCTGCTTGACCTTGCGCTCACGCTGGCGCTGGGCCTTGCCGCCGGAGCCAGCAAAATACTCCTCCTCCTCGTTCTCGAGGGGCTTGGCGTTGGCCCACTTCTTGTCGAGCTTGCTGCCCTCGTTGGCCTCGCGGACCTTAAGGCCGGCATCGAGAGCGGCCTTCTTCTCGGCCTGCTGAGCGATGTAGTCGGTGTAAGAGACCTGCTTCTCAGCCTCCTCCTCGGCAGCCGCCTCACCAGCGGCATCCTCGGCGAGAGCGTCCTTCTGCTCAGACTGGGCAATGGCGTCACCGGCCTGCTCGTCCTTAAGCTCAGCAGTGCCCTCGGTAGCGCCCCAGGACTGGGCAGCCTGCTTATCGCTGCCGCTGTAGACTTGTCGTTAGCATATCTAGTGAATAATGAGGGCCTAGAGGAAAGCATACCCATGGGTAATCGTGCGGCTGGTGTGTCGGTCATCGCGGTCACGGGAGTGTCGGGCGCCACGGCCTATAGAGCGTGAGTTTGAGTTTGAAACGATACTGAGACGGGTTTTCATAATACTCACCACCACGAACACGGGCACCAGCACCGCCTCGGGCACCAGAGCGGGGAGTCTCCTCAGTGGATCGGCCGTGGTTCCTATCGCTGCCAGCACCACGATCCCGGAAGGCTGCCACGAAACGAGTCAGTAATGCGAGGACTTCCAGAGGAAACGAGATCAGGAATAACTAACCACCCTCGTTGCCACCAGGACCACGGCGGTTGCCGCCAGCACCACCGGCCCTTACGGGAGCCTGGGGCTCGACATTGCGCTTAGAAGTGCGAGGGGTGTTCTTGTCGACAGTCTTGACAGGGACAACGGGCTTCTCCTCGCCGTCGCTGTCATTGCCTGGATTGAGGTCGATAGGTCAGCACGAGTAATTTGGGATGCGTTGGGCAGCGTCGGAAGGAGTCGACCGAACGAGGGCTGCGTTTCCCGTGGGGATGGACCAAGAGGGAGGGGTTAAATCGTACCGAGGTAGGCAAAAGGGTTCTGGGAAATGAGTTAGCATGATTGAAGGCGTAGTCAACAATTAACAAGCGCTGCGAGGAGGGTGATTGTCTGGTAATGGGAGGTGCTCGTCGTCGTCGCGTCGAGTTAGGGCAAACAACCTGACGGGCGATGACGAAGGACGGGAATGAGGGGCTGGTTTCGGGTCGACGGCGAGGGCAGACGGCCCAGGTCGGTTCGCGGAAGATGATGATGAGGCAATAGAGACCAGGGTCAAGAACAGTAGAGTCGCATAGCGGTCTTGGTGACGATGCTGTCGAACCAACGGCAAAGGGCAAGAGCTGAGGGCACCGAGGGACAGGACAGGGCGTGAGGCCCTACACGCAAAATGGCCCAGCCAAAGGCAAAATACAGGGAAATGCTGCAACAGCAGCACAGTAGAAAACGCCCAAAACAACAAATAACAAGCACAGCAGATAGACAGACTCGAGAAGAACGTACCTTTGTGACAACCGACATCTTTGTCGTCGCCTTGGGCTTATCGCCTTCCGTCCGGGGCGTAAATCAGATCTTGAGGGCGACAAGAGGTAGTTACGGTCGCATGACCTTGTAAGAGCGAGCTGTGCTGGAGGGGGGAGGGGCAGGAAAGATTTGGTCCTGCTGGTGTTTTTTTTTTCTTTGGTGGTAGTGGAACTTGTGACCTTGGGTTTAGTTGGTTGGGTTCTAGGTGCCCTTCTCAGCCCGCGTGCGGTTGAAAGAAATTCCCGGCCCTCTTTTATTTTTCTGCCCTTTTTTCTACTCTGTTTTTTCCTCACAAATAACAGACTGAAAGAAACCCACGGCTCTCAATGACTGGCTCGTTGCATGGACTGGGCTCTCTTGGGTCTGGCTTCCGAGTGGGACGGCACACTGGCCGACTCTGTGACGCACGCTAGAGTGGCCCGTCTCGCTTAACAAATTGTTGTGAATTTTTTGTGGAAAATTTACCATGATCTGTTAGGGCATGAACATGAATGCGGAGACGCCCTTGGGAGGGAGCTTGCCTGCTGCGCTAGCAAACATGCATTGAGGGCTGCCATGGAAATCTCCCCGCAGTTGAGCTGTGACTGTGCCATGAGCTTCAGCCATTCAGCATTCTTCTCTACCAACAGCATTGGATACGAGGTGCCATTGCCTCCCCTGCCCTGCCCTGATTATTTCTCACACAGCTCGCAACAAAGTCAAAACAGGTACAGCACACCTTCCCAGCAGAGCTTTGTCAAGGCAAGCAACTGTCCAACTTCCGAGCGTGATGGAACCCTCCGATTACCCCGCCAGAGCTTAGCGCTTCCAGAGCTAGGGCTCACTGTGGGCGTGGGAACCTCCATCCTCCCTCCAACCTCCAACGTCACTGGGCTAGTTGCAGCACCTCTGGCCTACGTAATGATGCTGCTGCCCTGACTGAATTGCCTTTTCCCCGAGTCGTGCGTGTTATTTGTATTGGTTCTCGGGACCAATCACCAAAAGCACCAGACTCGGGTGCCCAATTGCACCACCATCACGCTGCTTTCCAGCTCCTTCTCGTGGTCTCGGAGCTTTAGACAAACCATTCCGGGGCTTAGTCAGTTCCAATTGAGCCAAGTACAACCAAGCCGGCTATTAACCGACCTCGGCTTCCTCCATGCGGCCTCGGTCATCCAGTCCCGACACCGATCTACTGTACTAACACGACGGCGTGGCTTTCAGACGGCTCGACTGGCAGACACGAGGCCATCAACTTGTCACTTGCCAGCTAGCACTGCACAGACTTATTAGACAGAGACGCTTCCGAGTGTCTCTCAAGCCCTTGCAGGGCGAGCTTACAGTGCCATCTGATACTCCAAAACCGTAAAACTATTCCTTCAACTTCATTCGTTTATGGTGATACAGCAGGAGGCTTATACGTAGGTCTTGTTCGTAATAGTACACCCATCGCCATCTCACCGTCTTGTAAAGAAACGTCTCAGCTCAGCTCCAACCCTTCCCCAATCGCCCGCATCATCACTCCACATCTGCTCTGACCTCCCCCTTCCACTATCCTCCTCGCTCAAGCTCGCAGTGACCCTCCTCAGTCTTCTCGCCTCCGTCGTTCGCACCGTCGCCGTCAATGGCTGGTACCGCTCTAGGTATTCCGACGATTGTGGTGCAGCGTTCGCAATCCGTTGTGAGTGCGACGTGAGCTGCGAGGGTAAGGGGCTGGCGGCCCGGACGGTCGACAGAGGCAGCGGATACGGTATTCGCATCACCTGGTCGGGATACTCGGGAGGTGTGCGGTAGGCCGACGAGTTGGCGTCTGAACGTCGGCGGGACGGTGCGAGTCTTGACGAAGGCCGCTTCAGGGGTTCCTCTTTGACCAAGGTGAAAGCTTGCTTGTGTCGCAGATCCAGCGACCCCGTGTCAGTGATGTATTCGGATGGTGGTGCAGGAGGCAGACGAGCATCATGTCCACGAGATGGAGTCGGTGATCGATATGCTGGACCCGCGGGAATAGGAACGGTAGGTTGACTCGTGTTGTGTGTGCGTAATCTCAAGCTTGTGACCGACGAAGCTGGTGGGTAAACTGAGCACGGCGCCGAGGCCGATTTGCTCAGGGGCGGAGGAGTCTGGAGATGAACATCAGCAGGATGTGGTTGGTGTTGAGCAACGACTGCTGGGTTCGGCGGTCGTTGCATGAACAACGGAATGGGCTTTAGGGGACTCGGTTTGAAAGATGGGCCGTTTATAGGATCGAAGATGTCGACCCATATGACTGAATCCGAGGGGTCTGTTGGCTTGGTCGCAGTATTGCAAGCTTTGGCTTCTTCGCCAGCAGTTCCATCTCCGCTGCTCTTGTGTGACGACGCCCGTACAGTAGAAGACTGCGATATATCGCCGTCAGCACGTGGCCAATACCCAGAATAACCCAATGTACTCACTGTCAGCCCTCTCTTCTCGCCCTCTTTCGCCTCCCATCTTCTCCTCGTCAACCCGCCGTCCACTCTCTCGACTCTCCTCAATCCCGTCTGCACTATCACGCTCTCCTCCCTCACTCCATCAACCTCGGATTCGACGACACAAGCGGCACAAAGCGGTACCTCGTAAACCTCCTTCCCTCCGCATCTACTGCTCTTCGCTCCCCCAGTTCCTATCGTGCCCCCTTCTGTTGTCCCGTCATCCTAAAACAACGCCTGCACCGACACTCCTCGACATATAGCCCTGCTCCCGCACAGCAAGCACCCGTAACATGCCCGATGCCAAAAGCACCATCCGAAGCTAACACATTCATCTCCTCGGTATATGAGCTCTCCACAGACCCAGCAGATGGCGAGATCGAGAAGGGCTGCGTGACATGGTGAGCAGGCGAGGCGCGCTGAGCGACCAATGACATTTGGGGGGCCATTGGAGAGATGGAAGCAGAACGTGCAGGTGAAAATGTTGGCTTGGCTGGCTAACGGCATTGTCCAGGCCTTATGGTCGGTCTATCTTGCTCGCGGTTGGCATCTTAACGATGGTGTAAAAGGTGATGGATAAAAAGAATTGACTCGAGGGTAGAGAGTGATGTGGAAATTTCCTAGAGGGACCTTGAGGGAAACATAACTGTGACTTGTGGGAATATACGAGGGAAAGAGCGTGGATCAATCCATGAGGAAAGTACAACAGAGCATATTCACGATCGTCACAATGGCACAAGACTCAGCCTTGAATAATCAATCTTTACAATCAAACTACACGATGAACTCATTCATCTGATTTTAATCTGACAGCCTCGTCCGGTTTGCCGTAAACGCCCCTGAAAACCTTGACCTGACCCAAATCCGTTACCGTGTACCGAAAAAAACAAGCAAGTGAATCAACCCTGTCGCTCCCAGGTTCCATACAATCAACTATGCAGACCTCTCAGCCTGGAAACAAAAACAATCTCAAAACTCCAGCTGAACAAAGCCGTGGTTCGTTATTCACTTCCGCGTGTACCATTCAAGGCTTCAGCCAGCAGACTTGTTGACCAAGATATCAATAGCCAAGGCTGCCAACATCAACAGCCGCTCAAAGCTGCATTAAGCCAAACCCCGGGGTCGTAGACGCGCGGGCGTTATACTGTACAATTACTAAAAAGGAGGCAGCTCCAATCAACTGCCAGCCTTGGTGTTGCTTCGCTGTATATAGAAAAGAACAGGCCTAGGCGCGGTTCTTGGGACGAGCGAGCATGTTGAGCCGACTCAAGCTCAACACAGAACGCTTCTTGGTCGGGCTAGCCGAGCCAGGGGTTCGTGGAACTGAGCTGCCAACCTTGAGCTTCTTAGCACTGGGAGTGCTACCAACCAACCGAGGAGCGAGGAGCGCTTCCCCCTCGGGGACGTGCTCGTTCTTGCGCTTCTTGGCTGTGCGTTCTGCATCCTTCTCTTCGGCCTCTTCCTCATCCCAGCTAGCTCGGTGTCGCTTCTTGTTGGACATACCATGAGGAGCCCCAAACAGGATCTTGTTGGGACCAGCGTCGTTGTTCTCCTTGTTGGGATGGGATGTTGGGGAAGTGGGAGCAGGGAAGCTACCAGGCATTTCGGTTCCCGGCTTGATGGACTGGCGGACGTGGCGGACACTCGACTGGCCTGGGGAAGCTCCAAAGCCAGATGTAGGGGCATCTCCGAACTCGATGGTATGGTCACTGCGGAATGTGAATTTTCCGGGGACGGAGGGGGGCATGAGACCTTTGGGCTTGGTGGGAGGCTCAGGTAGAGGGCGGAAACCGGACAGGTCAGGGTATACTACATCGCCCGAGTCTGCCTTAGCTAGCATTCCGTCAAGGCCTTGGAACTGTTCATCAGCTAGGTTACGCGTCGCCTGGGCCTTAAGCGAAGACTTCTGAGGCGAAGGGGAATTCTGCTCGGCGGCAATGCGAGTGACCTCGGGGGTGAAAGCGACACGCTTCGTCACCTTCCGTCGAGGAGTAGTCAGCGGAACAGGTGGCAAGGCCTTATCCTTGTCGGCCTTCGGAGGGGCGGGAGTTTGAGAGATCATTGGTAGCGGGATCGCGGTCTGGACG
Organism: Fusarium sp. JS1030; assembly: GCA_000966855.1. Lineage (NCBI taxonomy): Eukaryota > Fungi > Ascomycota > Sordariomycetes > Hypocreales > Nectriaceae > Fusarium > Fusarium sp. JS1030. The sequence goes on from JWIW01000088.1 coordinate 364,949, forward strand.
TTGCCGGAAGCTGTCCTGTGTCCCCGCAAGATAGACTTGACTCTCTCAAAACGGCCTGGGCTAATAACGCGGGCTCGAGGAGTGGCCGACTTTCCTGGGGAGGTGAGGGTTTGAGTACTGGCCGACTTGACAAGAGTCTTGAAGTCAGGCTTGGAGGGAGACTTGACCAGGGTTATTGTCGGCTTGCCTGTGTGAGCAAGGGAAGACTTGGTAGGGCTCAGGAGGCGAGAGAAGCTAGAGCTTGAAGGAGGTGGTTTAATCGAGTCATTTCCGCTGGACTTGGGTCGAGGAATTGAGGTCCCGTCGCGCGAGACGGGTCTACCGGCTGACGCGTCATCCTCCATCCGCTGCTTGAATCTCTTTGAAGGAACACGCTGTTGAACATTGGGGAACAACTGGGCATTTCTTGGTGCAGGGATAGCAGACTTCTTGGGAGATGGGGATTGCTGAAGCTCGTCCAAGTTGGCACGGGATGACTTGCGCTTCAGACTCTGTGTGATACGCGGTGTTGATGGTGTAGGAACGTCCAATTCCGCCTTAGAAGGCGAACGCTTGAGACCAGACTTGTCGGGGGAACCAGTGGGCGTCGTGTCCAAATTGGCCTTGGAGGGTGATCGTTTGAGGGATACCACGGGCTGGAATCGTCCGTTCTGAGCTCTCCAGGCCGAAGCGTGGTTCTCGATCGAATCCATCTTCTTGAACTCGGCCATATGGGCCGCGCTGAAGCGTCCAGATTTTCCCTTGGGCTTGGCAATTTTGCGTCCGTGGCCGTCGGTATCGGAGCCCTCCGCCTCACGCTGGGCAACGAGGTCGGCCTTGATCTTTGCGGCCTGCTCGCGGAGCTCATCCATCAGTCGTTGAGCATCGCCACTCAGTTGGGTTTCGGCAGCTTCGCGCGCAACTCGGAAGGTGAAAGAAGAAGCGGGTACACCAATCTTTGAGGGGGTATCGGGCAAGATGCCGGGGCGGCTGTTGTCCTTGATGTCCGTGAAGCCCAGTCTCATGGCCGATGAGGGCTCTCCCATGGTCTGGTGAGCCTTGCTGGGGTGCATTTCGTCATGAGGAGGCTTCACCGCCGATGAGGCTGGTGTCGACGGCGCAGGAGCAGGTGAGGACGGCGCAACATTCTTCTTCAACTGGGGGAGACGCTGGGGGGATTCAGTATGTTCGCTGACGGACGACAGAGTAGGCTTCGCGGCTTTGCTCTGCGCAAAAGTTAGTCAGGTGGTTGTCTCTTTGGTGATGCCATCACCAAGCTCACCTTGGCAGGAGTAGCGCCGGCCAGCCGAGCTGAGCGACGGCGCGGGGGTGACATTGTTAGTACGTGGTCAAAACTTGAATGCTATGCGGGTTTTTGGCAAGCAATTTTAGCAATTAAAGAATCGCGATCCTCTTGAGGGGATGTCTTGGGAGACTTTGGTATGATGTCAAATCTCTGATGGCGCGTGTGTTGCTGGTGGGGTTTGGTTTGTTTACTTTGATCTTGGTGGCCCAAGCTTCTTCATAACAAGCTGGGATGGGCGGATATACAGTGCTATTACACAGTGTTTATAAGTCTGTGCGTTCTAGCACTGTATAACATCACCTGACCTACCCTGTGGCACCGTCGAGACCTAAGGTGATCCGTCACGAGGTCAACCTGTTCTTTTACGAGCACGATACTGTCGAAATAAATCACCTTTCCGGGGAAACCGGAGCTTTTAAATCGTATGTATGCGTTTTTCTCGAGAAAACTGCTGTTGTGGCGAGGAATGCATCATCATGCGTATGTAGACACTGACCGGTACTCAAATAGTATGTCTCATTTATCATGTCCGTGTATCAAAGGCCCTGGAGTTTACATGCCGGCTGGAACAATGCGGAGTGAATGCAGAAGGATACCATCCATAGAATGGTCAGGTAGCGCTAGAAGACCAGATGATAGACAAGAAAACCACCATACAGCATACAACACTCCTGACAACATATGAGAATACGTTAAGGCTGGATAGATCGCGGCTTCATATACCCAAGTCTTTATCAAATCTAGCGCTGGAAGCGCCAGGATAATATCCCCCGGATCATACTCCATCCGAGGGAAATCCCCGAGATACGATGACGAGTTAATGTCCACATAGATTACTCGCGGACCCTACAGTGGGGATATACTGGCATTGCTTGGGGTCCCGAAGTTACGTACGCTCGTAGATCTCAAGAATAGGTAGCTACCATCAAACCGCGATCCAGCTTCTGAAGCCAAAACGGAATACCGCATAGCAAGTCCGATTAGCCTAGTGCAAAGATCACTCACTAGAACCTGATTAACTGAAACCCGAACCGGCCATCGGACTGGCGTGGCCGGCCGTCTCGTCATTGCCAAAGAAAATAGCGAGAGCTTCACGTGGAACGGGGACTGTCACGTCCACCCCCAGCACGACGTAACATCGATGGGAGCGGCAATCGAGAAGTTGGATCCCGAAGCAAAGCGCGATGAGATGATACGGAGCAATTTTGACGGAGCAGCTACGGCCTATGCGTACGCATTGACCCTAGAGCTCATGTTCTTTTCCAGGGGTTTAATAGCATCGTTATTGAGGTTAGGCGATTTCTCATCAGCAATTCGACAGAGGCCTGCCCGAAACGGAATCCATAGGGATCTAGCCAGAAAACTGGCGAGAAGTGCTCACGTCATGTCAGTGAGGAGACCTGGCCAGGAACCACGAGACAGGCGAGAAGTCGCTGGCCAGGGGCAAGGTAAAGAAGCCATGGGGTGAGGTTCTTTTGGATCTGGCAGTTGTGTTCTGGAAAATGGCCCAAGCCACGCTAGAAAATTTCCAGAAATCAGCCATGCCCACTTTTCCCTCGGCCCACCGTTTAGTACCACACGGCGACCGGGGTTCTCCGACGATCCCGGTCTTGAAATGTAGAAGCCAATTCGAGGTCAGCTGAGGTACCAGTGTTTTTCACGGCATGTCCAATAAGCCTCCTCCTCATCGGAGTAACTTTGTTTGTTGAGGAGAGTGGAAAGCTTCGTGGAAGTCTCGGGAGCACATCGTATTGGCCCGTCTTGACTGGGCAGCCGGAGCTCCTGGCCTGTAGTTATATGTAGCTGTCTAGTGGTGGTCTGATGTACTGCTCCATCCCCATCGTTGATCTCTTGTATCGCTAGGAAGATCGAGGTTCAACATCTCGCGGAGATAGATAACCAAGTTCACAAACCTGCTGGCTTGAAGACGTCCTGCAGCACTGATACGGGGGGACTAGAGGCAAGCCTCTTCGACTTGGCTTGTTACGCAAGGGCGGAAGCTAACACCCAACAAAGCTAGATGTAAAGACAAGGCTGTTCGGAAATGCAGGGCGGGTGGCTTCAGATGAACTGCTCAACTACTTTGGACCTATCCTGGTAGACAAGTGTCTGTATCCTGCAGGGGTGCGATGCGTGCCTGGGATCGATCGTCGACAGGTACAGTAACCGGTAGGGCGCAGTTGACACCTCCTTGAAGATGCTGTAGTCTCGCGAACTGTTTCGCCTGTAACACGCCATCGTCAACAACGCCTCGCTTCTGAACTATGTGGGTTCCCCAAAGCTAAAAGAGGAGCGATGTGAGGATATCCTCATTAATTCCGAAGGCGGGTGATCTGGGGTAGTAACCGTCATTCCGAAGTTGAATCCACTGTCAGAGCTAGCATTAACACCTACCTTATGAGGCGATCGACGACGGGTTCGGTCCCTTGATCTGTGGCAGTGATCGGCTAGCCGTAGACCATTGGCGGGAAATGAACAAGCAGAATTTTCAACATGGCTTCTGGACAACGTGTGGAATCCAACGCTGTCAGCATGAGGCCCCACAGGACCAGGCCTAGGTCTTTGAAAGGAAGCTGAGCTTGGGCACCTTGCATGGCAGTGATTCGTGATGACCAGAACGATGGTGATGTGATGCATCGTGGCATCTCAAACAGGAACTATTGATTGGGGTTGTCTCAGTTGCTTCGGCCACTGAACAAGCCTTGCTCAGGGCACCGTGTGTCCCGGAAGAGAGGCACAGCCGTCGGCATGGCCGGGCACCGAATGCTCTGTTGGCTCAGCGTTCATGCTGCCAATGGTTCCTGTCCAGTCGTACTCCATAGTTGATGAAGGTTTCCACCGCACGCATGGCTTTGATGCGAACCCGTCTCGCCAATAGTTATTGTGTGCACGTTTTATCCAAGGATCGATAAAGAACCTGCTCAAGATCAGGTCCACTGCGCAGGTCAAAGCTTCCAGCTTTCAAGTGCTGAGTCGGCGCAACGTCCGGTTGGTAGGAGGCATGCCAGGATTGTGTGTCAAGGATGTTGGCTTGTCAGGTCAGGTCATGGCCACGCGCCTGCGTGGCCATGCCTGAGTGAAAGGGAGGTGATGAGTGGTCTGTTGGGCAAGACAGGCCAGCAGACGAAGACGGCAAAAAGGAAGCTGTTTCGCTTATCTGACAGAGCAACATGGTCGGTTAGGAGCGAGCCGCGTGTACAGGCTTATCTGGAAAGCCTCAGCTTGTGGCATGCTCAGCCTCAGAAAGTAACGGATTGTTGGTCTGACGGGGTTGTACGGTACGAACGTGCCCGAGCGTCATGTTAGTTTCAGGCACTTGACTGCCATGAGAAGCTCGTGAAATTGGAGCCTGGTCTGTGAATTTCTCAAAGGGACACCCTGCATGGAAATGAAACGTTGAACAATACCTTTGAATTTGAAGGCGCCAAAGGGAACTCGAGATCTATTGGATGTCCGTTAACGATGTTGAAAGTTCCGAAGCCGAACTGAGACCTGCGAGACATGCGGCGGCAATGTGGATCACGATCATGGGACCAGGGTCGACGTAAGGTGTGTCGTCGAGTGTAAAAGGTAAGAGCATTCGGCCCTGCGAGTTCGCTTTTTAACGATCTTTTTTGGAGAGCGTCACCCAGAGGAATTTGCGTATGAATAGTGTTTGTCACAAGGGGAACTGCTCGGTGTAAATGTCGACTCGTAGCATCTTTCGGAACATCGGGGATCATGACGCGACGGCCCAGCCAGGCGGATGGCTATGATGGCCAGCCACAGTAGCACAAGGCTTTTGGCAGACTGGCCTCTACTGTAGATGCATGTTGGCAGAGAGACATGCTCCATCGCTGGGTCCAGAATATTACAGCTCTAGAAGCACAGGGTAGAGGAGGCAGTTTCGAGACGAGTGCTCGCATAATTGACCCGACGTTCGAACGGCTTGACACATTCTGCTGATGAAACATTGCCCTCGGTGCGGAGGTTTCGGAGACAACAAAGCTCCAATCCTGGGTAGAGTTCTTCAGGTCAAGGATCAAAGTGCCTCAAGCACGGATGAAGCGCTAATCGAAATACGGGCCAGGTGTGGTGCTGGCTGCTCCACCCTGTGCTTGTTGTCGTAAGCCATACTTGGACATTGCGGTGCTTCCTCTTCAAGGATCTTCGAGTTGGCCTTTGCGGGAGAGAAATGATAGAGGTAGGCCAGTGGCGTGCGAGGCGGCGTTGTAGCTGAGCGAAGAGCTGAAAACAAGCCAAGGGGAGCGTAGCCAGCGATAAGTTCCTTGCCGTGATAGACCATGACGTACCGCGGCATTTGGATCGAGGCTCATCAGGGCCGCAGAACGCAAATCTTTCGGCACCAAGGAAACGAGCCTGGAAAGAGGTACGTATCGAGCAGCGTGACGAGACCTCAAGGTGCAGAACAGCGGGGGCAGCAGGGAATCCCTGCGAGTGGATAGCGCTCAAACGATGGATCGTTCGCTGAGTTTTCTAGAAGTGCAAGGTTGGGAAACAAAAGAAACGGTGTAAATAAGCATGAAAGGACGATCAACTGGATCGAGCGAAATGACGAGCTAACGTTGGCACGATGGGACGATGGGACGATGCGGTCATTCCAATTCCCAGAGAGGCCCGACAAGGGAATTTCTGCCCGGAAGACGCAAGCGCTGAAAATTTTGACAGCCATGTTCTGGGCTTGTGTGGCAGGCAGAGCGGCGATTGGAGAATGGGGTGCGAGATTTGATGTTGTGAAGAGGCACATTTTGGCACCTGCCACCACCACCACCAACTCCCACTGGCGGTTGCTTTCTTCTCCCTCTCTGTCTGTCCGTCTTCGCAGCTGGCAAGCCTTGCAACGGGAGCATCTCCGGTGTGAGAAAGAAAGCGGGGGCTCCGATGTTGCAGCCGACCTGTCCAGTCGAGTCCAGTCCGGGCAGCCAGCCAGCCAGCCGTTGCACTGTCTGTCACACGTACTCGTGAGGGAAGGGAGATACGGTCGAGTATCTGCTCACATATCTTTCAGCCGAAGAAACGATTCTTCATGATTGCTGCATCAGGGCATCGGCGTGGGATGGCATGCAAACAAATCGCTTATCAGCCGCCATCTCGGCCATGACAGATCCCTCGCCTTGGTCTGCCAGGCGCCATCAGCTTTGGCTTGGAGAGTGGTGCTATCCAGGAGTGGTTAGGCTGAGTGGGATGTGGGCTTTATGGCTGCGGCGTCGGCGGGTGGGCTGCTGCTAGGTAGGGAGCCTAGGTTTGGATGGTAGCCGGGAGTTGGAGGACGGTACAGAGCGAGACGGGAGGCTTGGTCGGGTCCCATGCTCACCGTTGATCCCACCGAGTCGACCGAGATCACGATTGGCCTGTGCGCGTTTCTCTCCCGTGTCTCTTGGTCTCTTGGACCCCAAATCTCTCGTCGACGGGGCGAGAGAGCTCCGCCTGGTGGACGACGACGACGGTCCTAGCTCAAGTCGAGGCAATTCATGGTGGAAAAGGTGAAAGTCGGCTGGTGGTGTCTGCTGGGTGGACTGGTTTTTTTTAGTGGTGGTGCCGCTGGCTGGTGCGTGATCCACCACCAATTCCCACCCGGGCCATGCCTGGCCATGCCTGGCTCCAGCCCACTCCCATGTGCCTTTCATTGGCTCAAGGGCTCAGGCCCTCGCAGTCGACAAGAGAAGAAGGAGTGCCCTTGGCCGCCCCCTCTCGCAATTCCCATTACATAAAAGAGTACGGGACGCTGCCTCCCTTGCGCGCGCTCTTCCTGTTATCTTACTTCCCCCCCAAAACCCGACGCGAATTACAGCCCGTTTTTATCTCTGTCGTAGAATTTCTTACGTTTCCAAAGCCCTGCGACATCCCACTGAACTGATAGGCGCTCCTTAGACGCGCTTCTCCCAAGGAACTACTATCAGAGAGGCCAAGCAGCGCCTATCGCTCACTGTTATCGCCCTATTCGCTCGCAGCTGAGCCGCCGCCCGCTGTGACCCCGTACAACCCCCAACCTTGGCCGCATCGACTTATCATCTTGCGCCCGCTACCACGACGCCCGCAACCGCAAAGCAAAAACCCAACGGGCGCACGCTTGCTCCAGAATCGAATTTGCGCCCGTCGTCGTCTCGACGTTCCACCTCGTCACGTAACAGAATTCCGTTTTGCGTCTCTGGGGCGTTTGCCGCCGTGCGGCAAATCGTCTCGTAGCCCGATCTGGGTATGGCAGACAAGATGTCCATCGATAAGGCGGATCCGCATAACCATAACAACAACAACCATCTGAACGGCCTCAACGGCCATCGTCGAGACGAAACAGACTCGCCCGTCGGCTCTAGCCCGGACAGGGACCAGAATCCGACGACAGCCTCAGCCAATGCCACCCAAGAAGCCCAGCAGCCCAAGAGAAAGGGCGGGCGCAAGCCTGTAAGTACTGCACCTTTCATATCTCACATCACTCTTTACCCTCTGCCATTTGTCTTGTGTCCATGGGATCGACTCCCAAACGACTCAATGATAACGATGTGCATCTCTTGGACCTTACCAGGGAGGCTCCCTTCATGGTCATCTTCCCCGCTCTCCATTCCTCCATAATCGCGCTTACTATCGACGCCCTTCAACAACACAATGTCAACGTACAACCATTGTCAAATAGCAATACTGACAGACGAAACCAAAGATCTATGCGACGTCTGAAGAGCGAAAGCAACGCAACCGACAGGCCCAGGCTGCCTTCCGAGAACGTCGTACCGAATACATTAAGCAGCTCGAAGAGACTATCCGCGTCCATGAGTCTAACCTTCACAACCTGCAGGCGGCGCACCGCACTGCTGCCGACGAATGTTTGATGCTTCGCTACAAGAACTCGTTACTTGAGCGTATCCTCCTTGAGAAGGGTTTGTCCAACCTCACACGCGTGAACTCCCGACACATTACTAACATGCCCGCTAGGAATCGATGTTCAAGCTGAACTTCGTGCAAAGACGGGTAGCCCTAATCTTGGGCCAACCCATATGCCCCAGAACCTCGTCCAACCGCCGCCGATTCAGCGAGCCATCATGAACCGGCACCATCAGTCTCGCCGATCGAATTCGAACATTGCCCCGAAGGCCGAGCCCGGCCCTGTGCTGCCCCCTCCTTTGCAGCCACATTCGACCGCTACCTCACCTAAGAACCGACCGACTCCTTCGTCGCATTCGAATTCACCGAGCAACACGGGTTCAGCGTTCTCGCCTGCCGCCTCAGACAACATGTCGATGCGAGGCTCTATGACTAGCATGTCTCGACAGCAGATGCCTCAGCAACCGCAGCAGCCCCAGCAGCAGATGCCTCAAACCACTCAGGCACCCCGACAGCCCATGATGCAGTCAGGTGTGCGAGGAGGCCCGGCTGGATCGGGGGCGTCGTACTACCCCACCCCCGCCTTCCAGAATCACATTGAGCAGCTAGGTAAGCAGAATGTGCCTTGTGCACTTGACCAGGCAACGTAAGCTGACAGTGGATACAGAGCAAGAATACGATGCTCAGGCCGACATGATCGATGATTCCGAAATTGAAACACCAGCTGGACATGGAGGTTACCCCTCTGGATACAATGGCGACTCTCAGCAACCGATGATGATGTCGCCAGCATCGAATGGACCTGGGCACCAGATGACGCCGTCACACGAGCCCGTCCAGCAGCCCCAGACCACACACTCTCAATATCCCTCGATGACCCAGCTGTTGGATCAGAATGGGCTTGATTGGGACCCGTTTGGATTGAGTGCTAGCATGGCATTCCCTGCTCAGCAATTTCAATTTGATCAAGCGAATATGAGGTGAAGGTGCATACCGTCGAACAGGGCCCCAGCACTTATTCCGACGAATGCTCCATTCACCGACAGGCGCCCGCAGAGCTGACGCCGTAGGAGGTACGGTCCTCCTACCAGCTCTCGTTTGTCCCAAAATCGAGACTCGCGGCTGATGGGGGTTCCTGAGGGGTCGAAAAGCCCAACTCAGGTAATCTAGCATGCATTGGCATGATGCGAGAAGACGCGAAGCATTTAACGATGGCCCTTGATTGGAAGGCAATCTCGCCGCGATCGACTTGATGGCGCTTCTCAGCCGTCTTTGCCCAAGGAGTTGATGCTGCGGGATGTGCGATAGATATATCCCACCGCAACATATCTCGACAAACAGGCCACCTTCGGTCCTGGCACGCAGTTTGCATTGAAGCGCAGCTCTGGCCGTGACCGGCACTGACTGTCTATTATTATGACGGCAGGTCTTGTCGACGGACACATCATGACTCAAATCATGGACGGAAGACTTTGATTGATTGTTCATGGACGTTGTCTATTGTTGAACAGCTCTAGCAGTATCTTTATATAAAAGTTCTTGATGGTTCTTTTTGGAATACCCCAGCAAAAATTCTTCTCGACCTATTGGAGATGACTTTTCTGACTGATCGAGGGGATTTGGTGGGGAATACGACGATGTGGAAAAGAGGAGAGATACCCGACATTATGAAAAGATTTCACACGCAAAAAAATGGATTGGAGATCACTGGGATGGTTAGACGATGGGAGTTACATCTAAAACGTCTCGGGTTTCTTGGGGGCGTTTGGAGGACGGAGGTGAACAGCCACTGAGGCAGGTTTTCATGCCTAGCAGGGATGAGATGATTACAGCCCACCTGTTGGTTGATCACCATGACACCCCGGGCTATGATGAGTTTACAATTCAATAGAGTAGTGGCTAGCGCGCTGCGAATGTACCTGGTTTGCATCACATCTTTAGAACGTCCACCAGCCGTGAGTGAGCGCTTCCTTGGTTTTGGCCCGTAAGATGTGGGACAGAATTGACCCAGTCAGGAGTCTTACCCCAGAAACGGGCTCTTGCGGGCTTCTGTACTTTGGTGGATAGCGCTTAGTTGACATAAAGAAACTGGAGCAACAAGGACTTGGTGGAGCAAGACGGCGGATCATGGATGCTGGCCAGACCATGTGGGACGGGAGGATGTTGCGAGTCAATGGCGATGCTTGGCGTGATGCCGGATATCCATATGGCTTTTTTTGCGTTATTTAATCTTATTCCGTATTTTTTCTTTAGTCATGTGTTGAGAAACGTATTTGATCACATTGCAAGACGTATGAAAGAAGCGTCAGGGTCAATTCGCACTTGGAGGGGTGAATTGTGCCATGGTGTTGGAGTTGAGTTGAAGTGAGTGGATGTCGAGGAGGCTCCTTGAGCGGGTCGGAGACGGGATACTAGATTTGGATAGACCGGTGGGGAGGGACTTCTCCTTGATAGTTCTTGATGTGGGTTTATGCGAGCCGGCGCGGTAAGGGCAGAAGCAGAGAGCATTGCGAGGTCCTGGGTCCATATCCTTATTACGTTCTCATGATGGCTGCGTCCAGCGCATATGCTGCGCTCCATGTCCCGTGTAACTCTAATACCCATCTGTTCAATCCAAGGGCTTACACAAAACTCGTCATAATCATGATCCCCATGACCAACGCCGTCGTCCATCCTCCAAGGCAGCTTGCTGTCGCACAAGGCGCTGCGCTCTTCCAAAGGACCTTGGTCGTGCCGGCTTCATCCGCCTCGTCGATACTGCATACGACCTTGCACCCATCCTCGTCCTCACGGCGTGCCAGCGTGCTCTTCCGTACTGCGTCTCCTGAGAGCGGGCGACTCTCCGAGCTTCTCTTGTCTTCGTTAGAATCATTACTCTCTTTAGTGGCATTGTACACCATTTGGATCCACTGTATCTGCATGTAGGCCGCGCCATTGACACTCATGTTGCCGCTCCACGAGCCTCCGTCACTCCAAGCATTGAAGACGACTTGTGCTGGATCCTTGGGTGTTTGGAACTCGATGTTGGCAACCTCCTGACCCGCCGCATACCATACGGATCGCTCAGGCGTCCAGTCAAGCCGATGTACAACCCAATTGTCCCAGCCAACACCATCAGGTAGGGTTCCGTTACGAGTCGCCTTGGGCACCTCGTCGCCGTCGTCCGTAAAGGACGGCTGATTGGTGTACTGGATCCGGCTCTTCGGGTCGCGCGTGAGGATCTCGATGTCAGCCTCCTGCACATCGGCGAGCTCCTCGCCCTCGAGGTACGTGAACATGGCCATGCAGGCGCCCGGGCTGCCGGTGACACGGGCAAGCATCCTGATGGAGAGGTAGTGATACGTAGATACGGACTCGAATTCTGCCGCACTCTGGAAACCCGGAAGCCGTACCGTGCGCATGGTGAGAAACGTGTCTGAGGCTGCGTCGTCATCGTCGTTCTTCTCGATGTAGACATTGTTGGGCGAGTTGACCATCAGCACAGCAGCATCGCCCGAGAGGCTCACCCCTCCGCTCTTGCGGTTGCTCCAGTCTTGGATGCCCCATGTGTTGTCCCAATCCTCGCTCTTGAAGTAGTCGCTGGTCACATCCGCTGTCCGCGAGGCGTTCCGTATGGGGTTTGGAACTCCGGCATACTTCCCAAGGTCCCGATAATCGAGGAACATGTGCCGTGAGAAGTAGGCAGAGTTGGTGCCGTTTGTGAGGAAGCAATCACACTCATCATCATTGCCTGCTGAGGTTCCATGGCTGACGGTAGCTAACAAAACAAGCTGTAAGTAGAACCAGCGGATCGACAAAGACATGTCTGTTGGTTAATGACATGGCAAGAAAGACTTGAAGACCAAAAGATGAGCATTGCTCCTGATCAAATAGCTTGTATCAAGCAACCTATACCATCGCCTTATGGGGCTTGACAACGGTCCATGCCCACTACGGACGGTCTAGACTGTGCTTCGCCTCATAGGAGGCCGTTGAGTGGTTGAGCCGTACATTAGGGAAGCTCATGGTACGGGAACTCGGCACGCGTACTGTCATGAATGGATGCAAATCCTACCATATGCATGATATGAGCCACGCTGAAACTGAGTCGAGTAGAAGTCCAGCGAGGGATGTCTCTGTTATTCAACATCCAAGAGGTCGGAGATACCGCCCTAGATGAATCACTGATGTGATCACGTGACATGGCTTGGCTTCGGAACTTGCCAGCCCTGGTCCACAGTCGGCGTCAGAGGCGCATGAATTCAGGTTTCCATTCTTGCAACAGAACATCGTCGCCTCTGCTCATCTTCTGCAAATCACGCAGCGCACTTCTGATATGTGAAGCGCAAGCCAGCGACTATCTCTGCTCACAAGCCCCTCGCTCTGCTAAACCACAGGTGCATAAGTATCACGATGACACTCGAGATTTCCGCAAACTCACCTTTGGGATGATAGACGCTCCAACAATCGCATCGCCTGCAACTTTGCCACCATGTCGTCGCCCAAGCCCGAGGCTGCCCTAGAGGAACCTGTTTCCCAGTCGCCAACTGCGCAGAAGCCAGACACGCCCGGCCAGGACAGCGCGCCCGAACCGGCGGAGCAGCAAAACCCCAGCGCCGATCGCGAACCTGGGGAGGCTTCTGAGGAACCCGAATCTCCGGCTGATCGCAACAAACCCGCCCAGGATGAAGATGCGCCACCTCTGCCAAACGAGCCGACTCCGGATGGACCATCGTTGCCAAAGGAACCCGTACCTTCTGGCCCTCCGCTTCCAAACGAGCCTACGCCCCAAGCTGAGGATGATGGTTGGGATTGTCAATGGGACCCGAACACACAAGCGTGGTTCTTTATAAATCGCTTCACTAGAAAATCGCAATGGGAGAACCCGCGCGTCGCCACTGCTCCCGTCGTGCCACCAGCCCCCGGCACACAACCAAGCCTCCCTCAACCTCCTGCGTCCGAGACGCCTGCAGCGGGCGGCTACAACCCCGCCATCCACGGCGACTACGATCCCAATGCGTGGTACGCGAAAGGAAACGAAGAGGATGAGGGACCATCTGCCAGTGCGGCTCTTACTGATCCGTCGGATATATACGCTGCGACGGCCTCCTTTAACCGCTTCACTGGGCAATTCCAAGCAGCTGGAGCAGGTCCTGAGCGCCACAGCGACGAGGCCAAGTCACGGCGCCAGATGAACGCCTTCTTTGACGTCGAAGCTGCTGCTAATGCCCATGACGGACGTAGCTTGAAGGCTGAGCGCTCAGGGAAGAAGCCCTCCAAGGCGGAGCTCAAACAGTTCAAGGAGAAGAGACGGGCGCGGAAGGAGGAGAAGCGGCGCGCGTGGCTGAGAGATTGAGCATGATACCCATATGATGGGGCATACATGCGTCCCTACGACTAAGAATCTTACACCACGATACAGGGGGGCAACATCATCACTGGAAGGCGTTTTTGGAGGGAGTTGGTGGCCAATATCCGTATGTTTCGCAGGGGAAGTTGGCTGTGGATCGAGTTGGGAAATGTGTTTCCACCTTGCGGTTTCGATAGATACCACCGTAACGGCAGCTTGGATGCGGACTCGCCGTCTCGCATTGAATACGAATCAGATTAGAGATCCAGGAACCAGATCCTATATAACTTTATATACCCCCAATCAAATCATTTTTGTCCTTATCAATTAGTTTTCTATCTTTGAGGCATCTATTCATCCTCTTCATCTTCGTCGTCATCTTCTAACTCCATGTTCAAGTGAACGCTCTCGTCATCATCGTCATCGTCGTCGTCCTTTACATTCGCGGTCGGAGCTGGGGCACTGGGGACAGGTGCTGGCAGTACCCGATCAGGAGACGACGACTTTTCTAAGACTTGTCTCTTTGGAGGTGTGGGATCGGAGCCTTCGTGCTTTCTTTTGGGCGGAGAGCCAGCCCGAGCATCTCTGGCTGGTTCTGTTGTGGTGGATTTGATGGCTTCACTAGGCGCAAATGGGTTGCTCTGAATGGGAAGACTCTTCTCGCTCTGGGATGCAGGGAGCGTCCCTGGCTTGAAAAGCTCGCCCGTCTTTTCCGCAGCTGGCTCTTGATCGTTCACGTCGCCATCTGCCATCTGCTCATCCTGGTCTTCCTCTTCCTCTTCCACTGGAAGCTCCTCCAGTGGTGGCTCGCCCTCAGCTAAGCTCTGAGCACCAGCACGGAGGTTAGTGCGTAGAATCTCTAATCCTTGGTCGTTGGGGAATTGCTGGGTAAGGTGAGGTAGAATGCTGGGATACACTCGGCCACGTTGGTCCTTGTACGGGTTCAGAACGCTCGCCAGCATAGCATCGCGATTACCCGTTACGATGGCTGTTTGATCCACGAGACCGCGCAGAGACGGCTTGAGGTATCTCTGTGGTAAGCATGATGGGATGACGGACAAGAGAGCTGAAGCGGCGGCCTTGTGGACCGGCTCAAGAGGGGGTGTTGCAACGACAGCGGTGGCTTGGGGCTGGAGGAAGAGGTCAGCATTTGCGGCGATGCTATTCTTCTTGGTGTCCGCAGCAGAGGTTGTTGGCTTGTCGGCTTCCTTAAGATGTCCGGCATTTTGCTGCAGATCCCGACAGCATGCGCCAAGCAAAGGATCCAAGCTGTCGACAGATGACTTTGACAGCGTCGGCCCTGACAGGACGAGAATCTCCTTGAGAAGAGTGTATCCCGTGGTTCGGACTGCAGGGAGGTTGATGCCCGACTTGAATACTCGGGCGAGATGATCGAGAACCTCGGGGCCAAGAGCTACTGCATTTTGACCAAGACGCTGGAACAGGGTCTGCAAAAGGTGGAGGGCAGCGATATGAATGTCTGACATGACAGTCCAAAGTTCCTCTCGCTCTTCTCGGCTGATGGCAGCAGCTGTTGGGAGCGCCTGGTCCCATGATTGGGTTTTGGGGGAGAGTCTGGCGATCAGTAGTAGTCGAGACGCAGTGTCAACCAAGGCGCTGGTGGGTATAGTGACAGGCGCCTTGGTAGGATATCGCAAGCAGTCAGAGAGATAGTGGTACAGACCAATCAAGCGATCAGCGCCGGCGTTGATACCCGTCCACGCGGGCAACTCATCTGCGGACGAGCCGCCACCATGAGGTTCTCCATCCAGCTCGACTCGTGATCGGCTATAGCCGTTTGAACCTTCCCAAGATTCTTCGACGGCCCTCAATACCTGATCAGCCGTGGAGTGCAGGTCCTTGAGAAGAGTATCGACCAGTTTTGCCCACTCATCGCTGCCCCCTGATTTGGCGGCAACGTGATGAAGGGAGATGACGAGTCTTCGAGAAGCTCGCTGCAAGCTTCTAGGGACGATGAGGTCGTCTGATTGCGTGGGAACTAGGAATGGTCGGGTAGCAGTCCTGAGTTGAGCGCTAGAGGGACGGAAGGTGGTCGGATAGAGCGGTATCAAGGTAGCCAGGGCGTCGCAAATGGTCTCAACCACGGACAGAGGGGTTTGGAGTTTCTCGCCAGCCTTCGGCTGTTTAATGAGCTTGATGCAAGCTGCGATAAACGTTGGGATAGTGGGAGTAGCAATCTCCCTGACCAAGGTCTGATATGGGTGGACGAGCATGTAGATCCGTGTCAGAGTCACCACGGCCAGCTCCTTGGAAGCAATTGGATCGCTTTTCTATACCTTGTTAGGGTAATCTTGACCAGAAGAAGAGTTCAAACTTACTTCGACAACAGATAATATGTTGTTAACCCAGGGTCCACATCCTTGCAAAACCTCCCATCCGCCAACGTCTACCACAGCTTTGACAAGACCAATAGCTGCGAACCTGGCCTCGCGGCTACGTCCCTTCAAGTGGGTGGTGATGCTGGCTTTGAGCTTGTGAACGAGTTGACTGCCCTCAGACGAGCTGTCCTTGACTTTTCGTTCTTGAGGGGCTGAAAGAGGTTCTCTGCAGTGCAGGACGTGGTTGATGAGAGACGGCAGCGCATGAGAGAGTTGAGTTGGCGGTATTGAGGTGAGTTTGCGACAAAGAACCCGCAGGTCGGGAGGTAATGAAGCCGCCATGAGGGTATGATTCAAAGCGAAGGCTGTTTGGATGTTTGTATCGTCTTGGAATGCTTTGCGCCGAGCGCGAGAAAACTGGTTGGTCAAGTTGCTTAGACGAGGATGCAGGCAGACTCGAGATGGATCAAAAGTTGATATCAGGATGCTGCGCCGTCACGTGCAACGCTCCAAAAACAGCAATTCCAGCCCGTTCTTGTCTGTTACCGCAGAATAAATGCGACGCCGGGAACTGTCGTGTGAGATGGAATTGTTGGCACCTTCGCAACCTCATCAAGCAATGAAGCTGTGGTTTCAATTGGAGACTCTTCCACTGAAACTTTTTTTTTCCTCATCCTCTACAGCAACAAGCTTAGCTTGATTGACGGGAAGACCCCTGACGGCGGGCCCTGTCGTGCCGTGGCACGAGACGCTGATTGGCCTGGCGTCAGAGTTACGTAGCTCTCATCTCCACGGGCAGCTTCCGCTTCCAGTGGAAGCAAAGACGGTCGGTACACGGCCCTCCTTGTGAATACGATCCATCCCATCATCATTAGCACGGCGCATACAAAGGACGCGAGCGGCCCCTTTGGCCCTGACACGAACCAGCCCTCCACACTAGCTACTCACCACCTAGAGCCTCCGTTCCTTCTCTCGATAGCCTCAGACGCGAGGCCTCGCACGCCCTTCCTCGTCCGAACCTCTCTCCTCGCCATGCGCTTGGCGCTATCCGGTTGCTAGCTCGACAACCTCCTGAACCCTGAACAGGCCGAACCATGGGTGTAAGACGAAGAGCACGACGCCGTCATCGATTGCCACCAAGCTGACCCTCTCTTGCTGCTGCTGCTGCTGTAGCCCAAGGCCGTGCAGTACATCAACCAGTTGGACCATGCCCGCTGCGATGGCAACTGGGATATCGTCCCCGAACTTGTTCGCAAGGTCCGCAAGCATGCTCCTGAAAGGGCCTGTACGACACCCCCTCCCATTGCCTGCTGCGCTGGACCTCCGAGTCGACGGTTTAATAACACTTGACCAGGCCTTACTCTGACCGCCGAAACGGAATGCGCCATTGCCAAGACGACGACTGCTGCCGCCGCCGCGGCAGCAGCTGGTAGTCGACCCGCCACCGCTACGAATATAGGCGACGTCAACGTCACGGATCAGCTGCCGAAACTTCTATCGGCGATCGAGGAGGAGGCTTCTTATGAAACTGACGTGTTCCAAGCTCAGGTGTGCGCTGGCTGGCTTCATTGGGTTATGGGCGAGTATGAACTTTGTACTGGTCGACTGCCCGAGAATCTCAAGGTGGAAGATGGCGAGATCAACCCTGCAGACAGAGGCGCGGAGTGGACGAGCGTCTGTGCTCTCAAAGCCGCGTATCTCAAGGCTAATTGCCTTGCGCGCGGCGGCGAGATCAAGCATGCCTTAGCCGCGTTCCGATCCGGTCTGCCGTCTCTCGCACGAGTCTGGGCAGATCAGGGTATGGGAAGACAGTTGCGTTATTGGTCGGAACTATTCCTCACAGAGTACTGCATGCTGTCCAGCCAGGCCTTCCAAGACAGCGAGACCTCACTGAGCGAATCCGACTCGCTGGCTTGCTACCGTTCGTGGGCAAGATTCTGGGATACCATGGCCACTCCGGTTACTGGAGGATATGGATTCAAGGGCTCGGTGCCTCGACGGAGGGTGTGGAACGAATACTACCTCGCCCTTTCCCAGATTGTCGAATTCGATCTACACTTCCCAACTGGGTTTGTGAGCAATACGGCAGGCGATCTTTCACCACGAAATCAGCTCCGCGTGGAACTCAAGCATGTCGAAACGACTTACCAGGCCCTCTTGCTCGGAGAAACATCCTTCCCTAGAGCCGACGAAGAGCGAGAAGAAGTCGAGGCTTTTGTTGGCCAGGTAATTCGGAACTGGTCCGTCCTCTGTGGGCGAGGATGGAAGGAGGAAGATCTCGGTCCCGGTGGGCGAAGCAGCTTAAGCCGTGGAGTGCTCGACACCCTCTACAGCGCCGCCATGAAGACCTACCACTCGACAGCTATCTTGCGCTCACTCTTTCTCGTTCATCTCTCACTTGCCGAGTTCGACCTTGCATTCAAGGCTTTTGATTCTTATCTCGAGATCGTCAAGAAGGGCAAGGCCCGTGTTGACAAGACCGGCCACCTCGAGCCTAGTTTGGACGATGATGCAACAGTGCTTGAAACGATTGCGCAGTGCATCATTGCTCTCTGTCGGTATGGCCAACGACCCGCCGCGGAAAAGGCACGCCAACTTGGATCCGAGTTGGAAGACTGGCTAGCCAAGTTGCCGCAAGTGCACTCTCAGGAAAGCTCGACGCCAATGATTTCAGAGCATGACGAACTCAACTCTCCGCATCCTCCCGTGCCACCTCACACTGTGGCCTTGGCATGGCAGGCTATTGGCCTGTCCCAAGCGCACTGGTCGAGAGTCACCTACGAAGCCGCGTCGAGAACCGAGATCCAACAGAAAGCTATCCGATGTCTGCGAAAGTCTCTCGCCGCAGAGCTTGGGCGGTCGAAAGATATCCGGAGCTTCTTTGCCCTTGCTCTGCTCTTAGCTGAACGAAGAGAACTGACAGCAGCGATTGAGACCACCAGAACTGCCTTGACTACGAGCAAAGATCAGGAAGAGAATTATGACTTGGTTTATGGCCCGTACTGGCAAGAGCGTTCCCTCATCCCGGTGTGGCACCTATTGGCTCTCCTCCTCAGTGCGAGACAAGAATACGCCATGGCAGCGAGGGCTTGTGAAGGTGCCTTGGAACAGTTCAAGGACCCGTCTATTCTCTTTGGAAAGGCAGATCATACTTTCCGGAGCGAACATCTCAACGATGCCGAAAAGGGTGCCGCAACAGAGGGCCGACAGGGCTTGGTTGATGAGATGGATGACTCGGAGAAGGAGAGCATCCTCGAGGTCAAGATGACGCAGCTTGCCCTGGTCGAGCTGCTTGAAGGCCCTGATGTGGCTGTCAACGCCAGTTTTGAGCTGCTGACTTTATTCTCGAGACTGTTTGGCAACGTCGCGGCGCAGCCAGCCCTAAACCCTCCCAAAGCAGTAGAGCCACCCAAGACCTCAGGCACGCTCAGAAGCATCAGGGGAACCATCTTTGGTGGCAATGACCGATCTAGGCCGCCCACTAGGCAAGTCTACACATCGATGTCCAGCGAGCGTTCTAGGCCACAAACTGCCCAGACAATGCGCAGCAGCGCACCAACGATCCAGATAACTGGCGAGAACGGGTCTTTGGCTGATTCACGCCCACGTACCTCTGCATCTTCCGTCCGCCGGAATCGGAGCGCCACAGGCCGGAGCAACAGTCTTAAGAAGAGAGATCGCAGCATGAGCCGACCTAGATCATCGAGCATCGGTGCGGTTTCTCACGGGGCGACTGTCGTTGACGGCGATGTCTTCTTTACCCCTGGTGGTGCCGACGATAGCGAGCAGTCAGATTTCTTCACCTTCTCAAGCAAGCGACAACCTACATCGAGGGGCTCGTCGTTCGCCCGGGCACGTCCTTTAGGACACTTGAACTCGTATCTCTCGACTCAGTCCAAGTCAACTGACTATTCTGAGCTCTCAGTTGACAATGCCTACGCGTCTACTTGCATCCTACCCCTCATCCAGTTCCCCAAGGATAAGGAGAGGTCTCACAGAGTTACGATCCTGGTGAGAGTCTGGCTCATGATTGCGGGCTTCTATCGCCGAGCTGGCATGAAGGAGGACTGCAGGGGGGCTGTCACGGAGGCACAGCGACTTATCCAGAGCCTTGAGACCGATGCGACCAGAGATCCCTCAGGCTCGGGCAGCTTGAAGAGTCCAGGCTGGGCCGAGAAGAAGGGCATTGAGGACTTGTGGAGTGACCTGTGGGCCGAGGTAAGACGTTTTTCTTTCCGCTCTGTTTTGGTATAGTCAACTAACACACGACATAGCAAGGACAACTATCTCTCTCTAAAGGAGCACCCTACGCGGCTCGCAACGACTTTGAAACCGCCTTGACACATGCTCCTAACCATCCTGGCGCCATAGTTGGCCTCTCCAACATTCTGCTCGACATCTACAGCGAGAACCTGCTTCCCCCTCCCCCAATACCGCCTCTGGAAGACTCTTTCCTCCACCTCGGTCTTAAACACTCCCACACGAGTTCAAATCCCAACGGCGTCACCCCTCTCCCTTCAACGCCCCTGGGTCTTGGCCCCTCAAATCCCGAACTCTCAAGACATCGTCACACCTCTCTTGATGACGACGAGTTACCCGCCGCCTACAAAGCCACCTGCCTCCCCCTCGTGGACCGCATCGCCGCCCGCGATCGCGCGTACGCCCTACTATCGACCCTTACCAAGCTCGGCTCCAGCTGGAACTCGTCTGAGGCCTGGTTCACGCTGGCTCGCGCCCACGAGGAGAGCGGTCAGCCGGACAAGGCTAAGGAGGTGCTCTGGTGGTGTGTTGAGCTTGAAGAAGGGACTGGCGTGCGAGACTGGCGCTGCCTGACAGGCGGTGGCTACATTGTCTAGAACGACACGGCGCTTTATAGACGGGGAGGGATCCTTTGTTTGTTGTGGTTGCGGGGTTTTCAACTAGAGGGTGGGGGGAGATTGATAGATGAACATTTCGGGACTGAGCTTTTGCGCTTGCTTATACCAGCCAGCATTACGTTTCTCCTGTTTCTTCTTCGATATACATGGCTGCGGTGTTCCTGCTGGGCATGGTCGAAATACCTTGGTTGAGCTGCTGACACGAGCTGTCTAAAATGATCCAAAAGTACCATTTATAATAGGTAATCGAGCACTGAATTCAAAGACCCTGACCTGTCGCTGTTTTGTTCAAAATACTCGTACCAGAAAAAGTCCCAATTGTGAAACCAGCTTGGAGGTACACCTCCGAGGACCACTAGGTGCCGTGCCTATGTGTTATCCCCTCACGATGCATATTTGTTCCATTGTTACCTCTTCCTGCCCTTCCTGTTCCTCCCGTTCTTACCCTTCTGGTTTCCTGTGTTGCCTTTCAATCCTTGCACCTTCGGAGTCTCCGCCCCCGTCTTAGACTATCCTGTGAGTACCACAAGACTCCATGCATTACCTAAAATAGTTGGAAGCCTCAGAAAAGTGCAGTAAATACTAGATAAACATAACCCTACGACTGGGTTTACTTACTGCTTATGCAAAAACTGAACGTAGGCGAGGTATCGGCGTAAATGGCGACGTAGTGGCCGGCTTGAAACTATTGACAACCATGGGACAGGCAGGATTATGCCTAGCTTTTCTTGAACTGCGCGCCTGCATATGCAGAACGGCACAGCATGCACAATGTATTTGGGCAGGATAGTTTTTGTACAGGGTTAGGTAGGCGTATTTCATCTAATCTTGAATCATCTCCCTCCCTCCCTCCCTCCACCACCCCGCGACCTCCAAATGAACCGGCCGCCCAAAAGAAAATGGGGAATATCTGTGACTAAAAATGACAAAGAAGATGGTTCTTTTTTAGCTCTAATGTCTGTCCTCAAAACTCCCTGAACATGCGCCGCGAGGCTCCCGTACACCCTTAGCTCATCCGAGAACTTGATCATAAGCTTCAATTCTTCCCTCCTCAACAACTATATCCTCTTGCTCAATCATGCGCCCCCTACATTGGTGATCAAGCTTTCCCGTCTACTGCCGGCTCTTCAACATGTTCTGCAGGTACGTCGCGAAATGCCTCTTGTCCGTTGACGTTGTGAGAGACCGCAAGAAGTCGTCGCCGTCAATACCCAGGCTAGGGAAGAGGCCGGTCTGCAGTGATTGGATAAATACCTCGCCGGTCTTCGTGTAAATAGTCTGCTCCAGACCCGCAATCTCGGTCAGAACTTGCTTCGTCTGGGCATCTTGAGATGGCCGGAAGTTGGGGTTCTTCATCACCTCCCAGCACGTCGAGTGGAACCGGTCAATCATGAACTGATCAAAGCCGGGGAAGGCAGGAGAAGGCCCACCGGTTGGAGCGGTTGGATTCTGAGAAATAGTCGCGATATCAGGACCACCCCAGATGGCTGCCATTCGCGTCATGAGCGTGAAAGCGAGCCTGCTCCCTCCAATGTTGCCTTCAAGCGTTTTAGCCAGTTCGATGATGGACGAAATCATGGGCTCAAAGAAGCCCTGGTTGGATTCGCTGACGAGGACACCGTCCAGCCCGTTGTTAAGGATGATCTGGAGGAACGAGAGATATTCCCTTCTTAACTCAGCCAGTTGGATCTCATCATCGGTTCCAGCGATGGGCTCCGTAAGCCCACCGAAAATTCGCTGAAGCAGTGGAGTCAGGAGCATGTTGAGAACGTCGTAAATCTCAGATTTGAAGCCAAATACCACTTGGTCCAGCAGCCGCAAGAACATGGCCATCTCATCCTTGGACGAGCTCTGAGACAAAAGACCTTCAATCCACTGAGGCAATTGTGGTAGGACGGCAGATCCCAAAACACCCAACAACTTCGAAAAAGCTGATCGACAAGCAGTTCGAATCTCGGCAGACGAGTTCAACTGGTTGAGAGCAATCAAAATAGCCTCAGCTGCGCGAGAGAATTCGTCCGAGACGGCCTTGTCGGGCGGCCCATGTGCATTGCTGGAAGTGATACCTGGGGTCCAGTCCGAGAAGCCGTGAGCCAAAGTGCCCAGGGCCATGACGATATGATGAACCTGAAGTGTGGCCTGAGCATCACCAGACCCCGCTCGTGAAAGATGTGCCTCCATATCTGTGAAGAGAGGATCCATCACGGACCTGGCGTACAAGGCTTGCTTATCAGGTGGTGTGCTCTGGGTCGATGAGATGCACCCGATGGCTTCAAAAAGATATAGCTGGCTGGTGAAGAGCGCATCCGCCGAGTGGTCAGACTCATCCGAAGACATGTCATCATCGGCATCTTCACCAGGGACTTCAGCCTTGATAGGCAAAAGATCCCCAATTGATTGGATGACAGTTTCTGCAACGTTGCCGACCTGAGCTCGCAGCTGCTTGATGAACCGGTGGAAGAGATACCACGACCGTGTCTTGATACGAACGTGCTCGTGGTGGACCAGACGCACAAAGTTCTCCAAGACCTGCGGGATGTACTGTTGGTGGTTTTCAAAGACGACGCAGTAGCGGACGCAGATCTCCATGTACTGCAACAAGATGGCTGGATGAGAGAAATTGGCAATCCCTAGGGCCGTGTTAGAAGCACCGTACTGTATAAAAACAATATGAAGGAGTACAAACCAGATTCGACCATCTTCTGCATCATAACCACCAACCTCTCTGAGGCTTCACTTGAAGGTTGATTCTTAGTTCCCAGTCCCTGGTTGGGCAAAGCAAGCTCGCCAAAGAGATACATCTCATACAAGGCGAGGTCGAGGTCCCGCCAGTCCATCTGTGAGCCTTGCTGATCAAGAGTCTGGAACGTGGTGGCAACTAGATTGCTAAGCATATCCATGTACAATGTTTGGTTAATGGCAGCGATCGACTTCTGGAGGTTCTGCAGTTTCCGTCGCAGTTCCTGGAATTCGGCCTCGTCGGTCAGCTCATCCTCATTGCCCCAGTTAGAGGTCTCATCGTATCTCATTTTGCGAATGATGGCATCTAGGATGGGTGCAAGCATATTGCCGTAGTCTTGAGGGAGCTGGCCAAGTTTACGGAGGAAGGTGAGCAAGTCTGTAAGCGCAGGGATGACGGTCGAGCAGATTTCATCGTATTCGTCTGAGAAGAATCGCAGAAGAAAAGGGAGGAACCCATTGAGGTGCTGGTTCGCCCGAGCGCGGGTGTCATCACTGATCTGGCTGTCCTCGAGAGCCCGAACAATGTCGGAGAGGACCGTGTTTACTAGCTTGGCAACTGCCTCGCCCAGATCGGTGTCGTATCGAGAGGTTCCCTTGAACTCGCTCAAGGGAGGGCTAGCAACTAACTGTTCGACAATTTCCCGTAGATTGATAAAGGAGATCATCTCCATCTTGTCTCCCGAACGCATCTTCTTGCCACAAATCTCGTTCAGGGTGTCGATGGCGGTATCGCGGACTTTGTCCTCCCCACCAGAGGTGTTCGTCCGTCCAGCAACTGGCAATATGAGGCTGAGCATGTCCTGGCTGATAACCAAGGATATGTCCATCCAGCTGACCCACTTGCCCAGGACCTTGAGGACGAGTTCCACGACGGTATCGTTGTTCGCATATCGAGAGAGCAGTTGCTTCCATGACTCGGAGACCTTGTGCATGTCCTGGGCTCGGAGCTGGTCCTTGAGCTCTGTATTTCGCTTAGTGTCATTGCTCTGCCGTGTCAGAAGCATGTCGGCGATCTCGTCATGGATGGAGCCGAGAACTCGGAGGTAGAAGACAACGCCCGCGACATTCTCAGCGCTTGAGGAGATGCCCGTCAACTCGAGGAAGTCGTCGAGGAAGCTCTGCCATCCGTCTTGGTAGAGGAACACAAACAGGTACGTCAACGTCTGAGTAAGCTTGTTCTGCAGATGCGCAGGATCGGGTTCTTGCTGGGCGTTGGGGCCGTACGTCTGGCGGCAGTACTCGAGGAGGGTGTCTTTGAGGAAAGAAAGACTTGGTGTGTCAAGGCCCTGGGTGTGCACCGCATAGTTGACCACCTCGAGGCAGACGAGACGCACCACCTCAGAGGTCCGCGGTGTTCGTGCGAAGAGCGTGGTGCATGCTTGCCATGCTTGAGGGTCGGTTCTTAGCTGGTTTAGGTATTCGAAGGCTTGCTCTTTGATGGCTTGATCGGAGGTGGGATTCGAAAGAATGCCGACGACGTTCTCGACCTGGGCCATTGGATAAAATGTTAGTATCGACACTGATGATGTCTATGTTTATTTTCTTTACACGTCGTCCCCATCGTCAGGCCTTAGGCTGTTGGGCGTTGGGCTTGGCCACGGCCAAGAGTGACGACGGAATGGCGGGGCACGAGAGCACCAGCGTCATGGGACAAGCCAATAATTGAAAGGCATGGAATCGACTCACCTGAGCCTCCATGGTCAAGATTCAGGTGCAGTAGACACCAGGGAGAGTAACAAGATTGTTCAAGTACGTGCGATGCTGCTATAACTCGGGCAGCCTTGGGAACACAGCATCCAGCATAGTTATGATCTCAAAACGAGGCGGAACAAGGCTACCGAGGGGTCATGCCTAGGTCGGGATGCTGGTGAAAAAAGACCCTGTGCGGTGAGCCGGGGGGTGGTAGAGTCGTCGAGGGGTTTCCCGTGTCAGTAGCGGCAATGCAAGTAGCGACAGGCTCAGGTGAGGGCTCCGCAGGGTGGCGACGCTCGTTTTGAGGGTGTATATTGTGTGCAAACTGCGTTTTTATCTCGAGATGTGCTATTTCCAAAAGTCGGTGCGGTGCAGTTCTTGTGTCAATGTGGGGTACTTCTCCAGCACCAACCACAGCCGGCTGAACCTCGGAGAGGGAGCTAGTCCCGGTAGCTTGGGCCGTGGCTATTGCGCCCCGGTTCGCACTTCACACGTTGACTGAGCGGCCTACGAGATGGCCTACATAGTAGTATTCGACAGCCGCAAGATCAGACATCTCTACACATGGTTAAGAGATATATCTTGAGGACACGCATCAAGTCTACAAAGCCAAAGATAGCGGTAGCACAGAAGTACCCACGTCGGAAACCCGCTTTCGCTCAATGGAATCTGTCGAGCCTGACAATCTGGGAGCGATTTGGGAATAGCCTCATTTTCCAGCCACAGTAAGCACAAAACATCCCAGGCCAGGAAAGCATATTGTGACCAATACGCACACTCGCAAACATGTAGACTCCGTGACAACAAATAGGATAGCCACAGTACCAGAAACCTACCTTGTCGGCATCCCAAACGTCGAGTCTTTGTCCCGGTGGGTGATCCAGTTTCTAAACCATGTCAGTCGTCCAGAGAAAATGTTCGAGGCGTGTCACATATAGCTGACACAGCATATCGAATCATGACCTACTTCGTCAGAGAGACAGTCGTCGAGATACGACCAAGCCTAACCAAGACTCCAACGACGCTGAGCTCGGTACAATCGAGTCAATATAGTGATCGAACTTCGATCTTACGGAATCGAGAATAAACGACGACTCGAAGCTGAATCCTGAGATAAAGCATGGTACCCGATCGCTCATGTCATTAGTATCAGGAATCGTGGGTGTGCGTTCGCATAAAAGGTGTGGTTTCCTTCAAGCCCATCAGAACGTATCGATACCACAGTTTGCGAAAGGACTGGAACAACGCAAAAGGTCAAACGTCAAGTGCTTCATGCCCTTCGAGTCGTTGCTCCAACGCGGCTGTGTATGTCCATGCAACGTATGATGGACTTTGTTGCATCCAAGTATTCATCATAGAATGTATAGTAAGAACTAGGGAGGTCATCTGAACTGACAGACAGAAAGTGTCGGAATATTGAGGTGCGAGGACAATCCGTTATGAGTGAAGCATGGTCCTGGCGAAACATTTGTTTCTACCCAAGAGCATGATGCAAGATTCTGGAAGGTGTTTCATCGGGAGCGCGAGCCCTCCAGTGGAACCCACGACTTGGCCGATCAAGCGACGGGCACTGGATTCATTGTTTCATTCGGAGAATACTTCGGCAGTTCTGCCGCCTTGAGTTGTGAAATGAAACAAGTCTCCAACGAGACGAGCATCGTTGGTCGATAAATTTGGCCTATGACGAAGTTGTGTCGAGCGGCTGGCCTTGATCTCGATGAGGTGACGATCGTCCACTTGCCGCCGAAACTATCTGAGATCGTCAGCGCTTTACACGTGCAAATCCATCTTTGGTGCACAACGATGCAAGGCGGTAGTTTGCGGGAGATGCAGAGCAGTCGTCAGCTCATTTCCCCCGGAACCCTCCTTCGTAGCCAAGTTTGCAACTCAATCGCCAACGCCCACATGGCTTCCGTCTGGCCTCTCGAAAAGATACGTAGTTATCCCTTTCCCTCCTATTGCGGAGAGATAAGTGACGGCGCATTTGTGGGGAGCGGAAATAGGGGACCTTGTCACCCTGACTCCGGCTTAAACCCCAATCTCAAATCTGGATCGTTGATTTCTTGATACGAACAGCACCTGGCCGCGGCAGCAATTCGGCGCCAAGCGACGATGGCAGCTTTGGGCGATCGTCAGGAGAAGGCGGCAAGCCACTGCCGGCTGGGGGGCGCGACGTGGCGCTGACGGCTTGAAGTGGTTGCAAGGGGGCCGCAGCCGAGAGGCCAGGGGTGGGTGCTGATTGTTTTCTCTGGTCGATATCTGCGGTCACACGAGCTGGAGCGGATCACAGGGCCGGTCGTTGCTAAAAGAAAAGATTCTCATCAAGGGAATCAGGCAAAATTTAAGAAATTCCAATAAGTCTTAATTACCTTTAATTAAAGTAGAGTCAGCTTCTGCCTGTTTTGTGACATGTTGTGAATTTATTGGCCGTGTTTTGCTTAGACTCTAGGTCTGGGCGGATATGAGTTCACAACCCACCCAGCCAGTAACCGATAGATGTTCTTTCGAACTGCGTAGAAGGCTCTATGACGGAACACGATGATGATCTCCCCGTTCCCTTACGACTCAGCCGCTGAATCAGATACTTGATGAGGTATTCCGTTGCGCTCAACACTCGGAGCTGTGTAAACCAACAGTGGATACAGGCCTAAGCTGCTAGTCTGCTGCGTAAGACGCAAATTTTGTGGTTCTTGTTGTTTCAAAAAGACATTTCGACGTCATGGGCTTGGAAGAACACTCTGATCAGCAGCAAACTATGCATGGTGTGACAAGTGGGCGGCCGTGGCGGGAATAAACGCTCGTGCGAGGCCCAGAGATTGGACGAGCTGGGCGCCCAGAGAGATGGCCATGGCGGCATTATCCATGCTCTCCTACCGAGGCGCCCTCCCGTGTCTCTGCGCAATGGCAATGATGCAGAGGCCCGTCACCGCCTTGAAATGAATGGCCTTGCTCAAGTTGCGACGCTCTTCATCAAAGGCTGGGAGCAGGCAGGGCATAGTTGAGTTGCTCCGAGTCAAGTCCCGATAGCCCAATGAGGCAGCCCAGATATACGCCAAATGGAGATAACCCTCCTCCATCTCGCGGTCAGTATTTCTACATTTAGAACGGTTATTTCGGTTGCGTCTGTTGGTAATCGAGGCGCACTTTTGGAGGCTGGCTCATATCCACATGATGAAAACAAGCTCATGCGATCTAATGAACGTCGGTTCTGCTTCCATCGCCGGCAGGGATTGCTTCGTAAATGGCCATTGCTTGCCCACGTCTCGGCTGGCACCTGCTTTTCTGATAGACGGTTTCGACCTAGTCGATGCCAAGTCTTGGGGGTGCTTGAGGTTTTTCCGGGGCAAAACTGACAGTTTGGGTCGGTCAACCGACTCCAGACCAACACTGTGGGTTCCTGCATTAGGGGAAGGGTGGCACAAATGCCCCC
Organism: Fusarium sp. JS1030; assembly: GCA_000966855.1. Taxonomy (NCBI): domain Eukaryota; kingdom Fungi; phylum Ascomycota; class Sordariomycetes; order Hypocreales; family Nectriaceae; genus Fusarium; species Fusarium sp. JS1030. The sequence goes on from JWIW01000088.1 coordinate 393,459, forward strand.
AAGCGGCTGCAGCGACTCGTGCGAGAGTTTAGTCATTTGTCGGAACTTGTGCAACGAGCCCGAGGCCAATCAGGTGTACAACCGCGGACTTTGTACAGACAACCATGTCATGCATTAATGAGAAGATGGATGAGGCGGGCAGGATGGGGGCATTCATTGGTTGGAGCATGAGTTGAGAGGGTGGAACGCTGCATCCTTACAGCATGTTTGGCTGCCGCCTGTTGTCTTTCAAACAAAATCGAAGCAGGCTGAGAGAACAGAGGTTGAGGGATCTTTGACGGGCAAGCCGCTGATTGATGAGCTGCCAGATGTGGCATTTCGTACAACGTGGCTGAGGCCAGCACTCAAGGCGAAACGAGACATGTCTTGGTGCTCTCAGCCGCTGGCCTGGTATCACGGGCGAGGAGCCGTTAGACAACAGATGAAGGACGAGGCTGCGATACGCGGACAGCATGATTCTTGCGAGGGAACAATGATTTGTGCAGGTTTGTTGTTGTTTTTGCACAAAACGAGGCTTGCACAAACCCTTCATTTTGGCGGTCGACCACCTAGGGAAGGTGCACGGGACGATGCCAGCACTAACGGCTTCGGCTTGCCCAGGGCATACCCCCCAGTTTCCCCTTCATCAACTACATCCCTGATCAACATGCACCGCCATCCGATCCTCATACGCCGCGGCCAGTTAGTACGGACAGCGCACGACGGGAGGGAACACCAGAGGCCGCCTTCCCTCAGCTCGAACAGCATCGCATGGGAGACTCTGTTCTGCAGTTGGGAGCGTCATTCGCTGTGACTGGCCGAGGGGCCGCCCGCCGCCCATCAATCCGCAGCAGCTGTTCGCCGGTTTTGACGCCCCCAAAAGGCGCCCCTTGTCGGTCAAACAGCCAGTGAAAGCGGGCCAGCGGTAGTGGCAGACGTGCCGATCGCCCAGCCAAGGAGTTGACAGAACCACGCTGGACGACCGAGATGAAGTGAGGGTGAAGAAACGGCGCTTGACTGGTCCACTCCTTGTCCCACCCAGCACCCACCCCGACACCTCACTCTTTGATACCAGGGACCGTACCTGCAGATAGATGTTACCCCAAGACAACGCTCTTTGGGGTTGACAGAGCCAATATTTGGTGATTATGTTTCTAGCACGGTATCAAAATTCGGAAACAACTCGAAAGAAACACTGTTACTGACTTTGCATAGCCATCAACACCAAGCATAAACGATGGCCATCCACCCAACTCTCGAAACAAGACCATCAATGGAAGCCCATGCCCCTGTCATGGACTGTGGTCCGTGACCCAGAATTCATGGTGATCCAACATCCATCTCTCAAGGATGGGATGGGTGGCCCACGGATCCACGGGCCACGGCGGTTCCACAAAGCGACCAACTCCAGAGACCATGCTTGCCATGGCGGTCGACCCGCGACATGGCTCCGCCGTCCAACTCCCCCCCAAGTCTCGATGGATCATTTGCTGGGGTCACACTCGCACTCTCTTTCATCTCAACTTGCCAGCCTTCTAGCAGAACCCCTGGACCCAGTGTGGCAATGGATCATGGAGCCGGCCGACCTCCTGGATACTGCACGGTACGTAATCTCCGCCTGGGAGTTGCTGGTTTCTGGACGGACATGGCTATTAAAATGCGACCATCCTGCGACCTCAAACTCGGTCCTTTCTTCCTTCTTCCTTCCTCAGCCAACAAGCCATCACTTCAAAGCTGCCTGCTTCTGACTCTTTTTGACTTCGGTCGTCCATTCTTTAACCACCTTCAACAACTACAAACCTTTTGAGCTTTAAGCTTAGCCACTCTTTACAACCTTCTCAACCAACCTTCAAGATGCGTTACACCGTCGCCGCTGCTCTCCTGGCCTCCTCGGCCATGGCCTCTGAGGTCTCTACCGCCTACCAGACCGAGGTCGTCACCATCACCTCTTGCGGTCCTGAGGTCACCAACTGCCCTGCTCGATCCACCGTCGTCAGCACCACCTCTTACCCCGTTGTCGAGACCACCGAGGCTCCCCAGACCACTGAGGTTCCTCTGACCACCTCCACCATCTACAGCACCAACGTCAAGACCATCACTTCTTGCGCTCCCGATGTTGTCAACTGCCCCGCCCACAGCACTGTGGTCAAGACCGAGACCGTCGCCGTCTCTACCACTGTCTGCCCCGTTGGAAGCGAGGTTCCTCCTACTCCTGAGAAGCCCGAGCAGCCTGAGACTCCTGAGAAGCCCAGCAAGCCGGTTGAGGTCCCCAGCTACCCGGCCCAGCCCTCCAAGCCCATCTACACCGTCCCTGTTGAGCAGCCTGGAAAGCCTTCTCCTCCTACCCCCAACAACGGCACTGTCCCGGTCTACCCCAACCCTCCTGCTACTCAGTCCGGCAACAAGCCTGTTGTTCCCCCCACTCCGGTCCCTGGCGCTCCCGAGTGCGTTCCTTCTGAGTCTGTGACTGCCATCACCAAGAGCTACACCACCGTCCTCACCACGGTTGAGTACTCTACCATCCAGGTTCCCTGCGCTACTGGTGGCGAGGAGAAGCCTACTGGCCCTGCTGTTCCTCCTCCCGCTGCTACCACCCCCGCTGGTGGCAACCCCCCTAGCCACGGCAACGAGACGTGAGTATACCCTCATAAAATTCGCAGTGTACATATAACTAACAGCTTTCAGTGTCCCCACCCAGCCTCCCGCTGTCACTGCCGGTGCTGCCTCTTTCGCCGGCTCTGCCCTCTTCGCGGCCGTTGCTGGCTTCGCCGCTTTCATCCTCGTTTAAATTCTTCCCTTTTTCAATTATATCAGTTGAAGCCTGCAGGCTACGGCAATTTATGAACTCACTAGTATTTACCTGTCTTGTTGGACATGTACAAAAGTTTAACTAGACTTGAATACTACCGCTTTATTGGCACCAAGACTTGTACTTAATTTTCTAATCTGCAACCAGGCATTCATGGCTGGAAGGGAAGGGGTTTTCGCTGGATCTAAGTAGTGAATGCCTGTTTTTAACCAACCTTTTGTGCCATGGCAATTCCCAGTGCTTCGTGTACGTGATGTGAAGTTGGCGACTGATTGAACCCCTCACAGGAACGACGTTGCGAATGGGGCGCAACTAAGCTGCTGCCCAGACGTCGCATCAAGCCACCAACAGCCTCCTGGCAAAATCCGGGGTCAAAGGGCCGTCGGTGCACCCCTCCGCACGGAGCTCATTTCCCAGATTGCCACGAGGCCGCATCAGCCTTTGAAGCAACCGCGTCAATTTTCCAAGGGTACGCAAGCGATCCGCACCCTGGGAAATTGCGATGTGTGGCGGACAGGGGTATCCCATTGGCTGGGATCTGGCAGTTGTGGATGAAAGAGGAAGGACAAAGCTCAGTGTTTGGATGAGGGAGATGAGATGGGAGGACGGCATAGACGGCATGAGCTGTTTACAATGTACTAGTTGAAAGGAGAGTTGAACGTGATCTGACGGCGATCGACTCATTTACGACCTAATGAAGACACCATGGGCTTTGCGGCGAAGCAACTGTTACCAGCGTGAGCTAATTCGGGAGACTATTGAATGCACACAAATATGATGGCTGAGACATGAATACCCTCTAAGTAGATCACAGTGACGGACGGCGTTGTTAGTAAATAGCGCTCCGGCAAACACACCACATGCTACTAACAAAGAAATTGGGATATGCCCCTGACCTGTCGTGGTGAGCTGTTAGTGCGACGACACTTAGACCCAGGGTAGCTTGAGACGAGAAGGTTCGTCGGTCGAGTTGTGCTGTCTCACGGCCAGATAGTGTGAACACGAGCGATATAAGTCATGATTACAGCAACTAACAATCGCTTGAAGCGGTTTCTCGAGGCTATTACTCACCGTGTGTTCTGTGATCATTTATTACTTTAGTTGGCTTTGGCAACCCACTGAGCTAGTTCACCTTACTTCAAAGCAGCAAACCGGCATCAATGCACCGTAGGGTAATCGTCGAAATGAGTGACAACGAGGCAATCATACTTCTAGCCTAACGATAACCTTGAATACGCCACGTTTGGTGGCTTGATTGCTCTATTCCAAAGACTAAAGGAATTATTGACCTGTACAAGAGTTATCTCTCTTGGGCTTAATTCTTCATGCCGTATCGGCAAGCCAAAGAGAATAATCCCTTCAATTCCAATGAATCAACCTGCATGGCGTTTCATTTCGATGTTATCCATCTCGCTTGATACGATGTTATTGGAATCTGGTATTTCTAGTCAATATCCCTCTTACCATATTCCATCACACAGTGCTTCGCCACATATTCGACAATATCAAACACTAGAAATGGCCGGCCCGTCTTCAGTTTCTTCCCTGATCTCTCCTGGCACCAGGGCCATGATGCCATCTCCGATCTTACCTGCTACCTCGGCAAAGAAGGCATTTCTGTCTCGCCTTCTTATCATCGCTATCTCCTCACTATCCACTACCAGAGAGGCCTAGGTAGATCATGGTGAAATTGAGCTATTGTAGTTTGCTAAGCTTCTCTGCTCCAAGGGAGCCACTACCTCGGAGGTGTGTAGCCACAGAGGCGTATATGCATGTGTACCAGTGGCGATAATGAGCGATGGTTTTAGCCCTAGGGGTTTCAGAAACCAGGATCGATCTTTGGTTGACCTGGGCTGGCGCCGTGTTGTTCTGCTGGTAGTGGTTGCGTACCTGCGTGTGAAGAAGAGAGAGTGATATGCGAAAAGAGGGTGGCTGGGACTTGGACAAAGATTTAAAAGGATGATAATTTTATTTTTCGGGTTGACGATGGAACGCGCCAAGTGGGATAACCAGCTTTTCATGTTATGGCATGAAGCCTGTGTCGCTTGCGCATCGCGATGTGGCTGCAAAGTCCATACAGGCCCCTCGTCCCGTTGCTATGATGGATGAAAGGCAGTCAACTGGAGTAGATACCTCAGGGTCTAAAAACTCATTCACTCGACATGAAGGGAAGAAGTTTCAGCATGGCGTCAACATAGACTTGGGTTTAGAGCAAGCGCCATGGGCAATATCCTCATTCGAAGATTTGGCCGAGCGAGGCATCTCGTCCGGCCTATTCTCGCTCAAAGCACTCGAATGAGACTCTTTTATATTATGATGCCTAATAATCAGGTCTTAGGCTGGCTCTTGGAGGGAAAGATGTCGCCCTCGAGGCCCTTGGGAAGGTAGAAGAAGGCTTCTCCGGGCCAGCTACTTCCCTGCCCTGATTGTAATACCAGTACGAGGCCCGGTCCGACAGGTCTATCAGTACATTTATGTTAATTTCTATCACATGTTTGGTTAATACCTGTCTCCCTCTGTTTAGCAGAGGGAGGCTATGGTCCCATCCTGCTGGCCGCCACCGTGCCGTGGCTGATGGCTTTTCTCGTCTGCCTTCTGTGTAGCTACATCTACGAGAGACACCAAATGTATAGTGTCCAGACCAAGAAGAAACTTTATATGATACGACAATTCCTCACGAGACACACCAACTGTCCAGGCGAGCTGGTTGTCATCCGTTTCCGTCGCTCCCCGGCGTAGTGGACCAGAACAGCAAGCGATTACGGAATCAGAACTACTAGCTGGGCATTTGGAGTCCCGATGTGAAGTGCCCGAGAGATGGAACAAATCGGAATACCATTAAAAGTTTGTTTGCGTGATTATTACAGGGGCTGGCAATCAAGATCCAACCTGCCTACATCATCACGACACTCGAGTAGATCTGCACCCGACTACTCCGGAAGATTCTTATTCTAAATACAGAAGTATTCCGATTCAAAGGAGCCGAAAATCCCGAGATCACATGTTGAGACCGGTTTGCACATGGGAAGTTGGAGCATCGTCTGGGACTCCCGCAACTGTCGAGTGGCCCGCTGTAGTCAGACGAACTTCTGTGGATCAATGGTAGGAGTAAATGTCGCTTCATCCTCCAAAATACTTTCCTTGTATGGTATTAATATACGGATATAGAAGTTTTCGGACACAATCGAGTGGTTTCATGGATGCTTGCTTGCAAGGAGCAGCTGCCTAGACAGGTACTACCCTCACGACACTCAGAAGCAGCTCATCGCCAGTTGGAAATATGATGGGTTCAACCAAATCGAGTCGGTATCTGGGCCAAAAATACTCGTTGAGGTACTTCGGAGAAGAGGCTTGTCGGTGATGGGGGAGGCAAACAGGTCAAGGTCGGAGCGGGTTCGGGGGCAGCGTAGCTGAACAAACTAGTCAGCGGTCAGATCATGGGTAAGCATGGGGAGACGGGAAGAAGAAGAGAACGAGAAGACGTTATAGGATTTAGTAACCCCGGAGAGGGAGGCGAATAAAGAGGCGACCAAGACGTGATGGGATCTCGTAACGTTGAGTCAGAGTAATAGGGAACCACTCTCTTTGAGCGTCTCGGGGGCCACGGCCAAGACAAGGCTGACCCGCCCAACAGGTTCTAGGTCTCCAAGCCAAGCATCCAGGCCCTCATGGATGGAGTCGTTTGGTTGGGGTAGTCGTGGGAGCTGGTGAGGGGATAGATGACCTGAAGACTGGGTCGTTTGGAATCGGATCGTGAGTCTGGGGAGAGGGCAGGTTTCGATTCTAGACCGCCATGGTCTCATGGAGCACGCAAAGAACAGGCATAATGATGCTGGGTCCTACAGCGTGCAGGTTTCGCCAAGGGACGGCCTTGTTCCGCGAGGTGCTTGGGAGGAGATGCCATCATGACACAGGAGCGGTTCCTCACGGGGACTTTGCCCCAGACACAAATGCAGGGCAATACTCATGCAGTTAGCCAGGCCGTTGTTGAGGATCAAGCCTAAGAAGGAAGCCCAGCTGCAATGATCCATGCTGTTGGGGTGGGCTCAGTTCACGCAAGCATTTTGTCCCTCCCTATCCCGTCCGCTCACGGCTCGCACGTGTGTATGGCTCGGAGCACTGAACAATCCCCGATGAGCCATTTTGTCAAGGATGTAGGCATGTTTGCGTGTATCTACTGTTGCCCCCTATTTGGAAGAGAGGGAGCTTTGACGTTTTGGTGTTTCGGTTTCTTATCCCGAGGAGCGATGCTCGGGTTTCTTGACTGCTTCTAGAAATATTCCAGAAAGCTGTCAGGGTCGTGTAAGCTACTGGAAGGGATCTGCGCAGATGGGTTCATGCACGGATTCGCATATTGTCACTCTCGAGGACGAAAAAGTACCGGAAGGAAAGGCACTTTTCGATAATCGAAGATATCTGATTGCGTCTCTGGTTTCATCGTCTCTCGACTGGGATTTCCTAGTTGGGCCAAGACCCCAGCTTATCCGTATGGAGAAGTGCAAAAGAGAGCGAGGTTTCCCCCCGGGGACTCCGGACCAGCAGCGGAGAAAGGAAGGATACGCGCAGGTCAGCTTCTGGCAATTGACGTCTCGATGAATGGCCAGTTTCAGGGCCTTTCCTTGTCGAGCGGGCTCGTGAGAGTGGCGATGCTTGTGGTGATATATCTCGGCTTCCCTCCCGAGGCCAGTCTCGTACAAGGTTAGCGCTCCCGAAGGCGACCAGCATCTTTTTACTCCGATGCCAAGTCTTTCCGAGGAACGACGTCATAGCCTGCCGCAAGGGGAAAAAGACGCTCTGTCCAGCCTATCACGGCTCTTGGATCGTCTGTTTAGGGGACCCCAAGTGAGGCTCAAGGACAGCGAAAAAAAAGGGCAGAAGGGAAAACGCCGCCTCCTCCTCATCTTCTCCAAGAATTGAACTAGGCCCATCCTGACTCGGCCTCCAACAAACCTCATGACAAACGGAACCATGGTTACGTAGGAGGTATATTTTTCCCGCAAGGAAGAGCCCGGCGGCAAACATGAGGGAAATGGTGCGGAGGCGACCGACTTATCATATACTTTTTTTTCCCTCATCCCGACCCTGAATGCTCGCGGTCCCCGAGGGGGATCATCTCGGCTTCTCCCCCCGCAGAGACTGAGCAAGTCCACAGAAAAAACTCCACAGACGAGTCCCTGTCTCTGAGTGACTCCATTCTCCAGTCTCCATGCCCCCTCCCCCAGTCGTCACCATCTCGACCCTGTTTTCTCTCTCGTCATCGCGTAGAAATGTTGTGGATCCTGGGGGGAGAGACGAGACGACCGGGCCCGATATGGGGTTGAATCAAGTTGCTCAGTCTCTCTCTCGTCCAGAGTAAGAAATCGAACGATTTAAAAGGGGCCGTTTTCCCCGGCATAGATCTCGAATCTCTTGTACTCCATCTTTCCCCAGCCTGCCAAGGTACCCCAACTTTCTCCAGATTTGCCGAGGGTTGTGTTGTTTTGCCTGGTTTTGTGCTTTCTTTATCCACCAAGATACCCTTGCTTTCTTTTTCTTCTCCGCGCGGCACAACTCCCACGCCCGCCATGTACAAAGACTCCAAGCCCGTCCAGGACCCCGAGAGCCTGTCCGACGGCCTCCAGAGAACTCCCTCCCAGAACGGCTCAACCTACGAGTCGTCCCACGTCGAAGATGCAGTCTTCGGAGAAGTATCAGAGGGTGGTCCCAACTACCGCAATGTAAGTCCAACCCCGGGTTTCAGTAAGAGTCAACCAGCAGAGGCTGATATTTCAAACTCAGGTTGGCTGGATCGCTACCATCGCCCTCATGACCAAGACTCAGATCGGCCTGGGCGTCCTGTCCATTCCGGCCACGTTCGACGCCCTGGGCATTGTCCCCGGTGTCATCTGCCTCTGTCTCGTTGCCGCCATCACCACCTGGTCCGACTACATCATTGGCGTCTTCAAGAAGAACCACCCCGAAGTCTACGGTCTTGACGATGCTGGCTTCAAGATGTTTGGAAAGATTGGGCGCGAGGTCTTTGCCATCGTCTTTATGCTCTGTAAGTTAATTCGCGAAATACTATAACTCCTGCTAATAGCCTGCAGACTGGATCTTCGTTGCTGGCTCTGCCATGCTGGGTATCTCGATCGGCCTCAACGCGGTCTCTACACACGCTGCCTGCACTGCTGCTTTCGTCGCCGTTGCCGCTGTCGCTGGCTTCGGGTTTGCTAGTATCCGTACTCTCGGCAAGATCGGCTGGCTCGCATGGGTTGGTCTTGTCTGTATCATGACAGCCAGTGAGTTACACCACTCTGCGTTGAGACATGGAAGGTTGTGCTAACACTTGAAAGTCTTCGCTGTCACCGTTGCCGTCGGTCTTCAGGACCGTCCTGCTGCTGCCCCCAAGGAAGGCCACTGGGTATCCGACTACAAGATCACAAACAACCCTAGCTTTGTCGATGGTATCACGGCCATCTCGTCTCTCATCTTTGCCTTTTCAGGCACGCCTGCCTTTTTCTCCATTGTGGCTGAGATGCGTGAGCCAAAGCTCTACACCCGATCTCTCCTTTGCGCCCAGGGAGTTGTCACTGTCACTTACATCGCCATTGGTGTCGTTGTCTACTACTACTGTGGCTCATATGTCGCCTCCCCTGCCCTGGGATCTGCTGGATCTACTATGAAGAAGGTCTGCTACGGATTCGCTCTCCCTGGACTTCTCGTCACTGCCATGATTGTCACTCACGCAAGTTCCCATCATATCCATCAATTGGTTGACAACCATACTAATAGCTCTCCAGGTCCCCGCCAAATACCTCTTTATTCGAGTCCTACGTGGCTCTAAGCACCTCAACTCCAACAGCGTCGTTCACTGGGCGACCTGGCTGGGCTGCACCGGTGGCGTCACCCTCATCGCCTACATCATCGCCAGTGCCATCCCCGTCTTTGGCGGCCTCGTGTCCCTCATCGGCGCTCTCCTTGGTACCTTCATGTGCTTCCAGCCCTACGGCTGCATGTGGCTCTACGACAACTGGTCTAGGAAGGACAGGACCCTCAAGTGGTACTTTATGGTTTTCTGGAGCGTCTTCATCATTGTGTCTGGTACCTTTTGCATGATTGCCGGAACCTACGGGTCTGTGGTTGGTATCATGGACTCCTACAAGGAGTCGGGAGGGTCAGCAGCCTGGTCTTGCGCTGACAACTCCAACTCTACATAAAGGTTTTGTAGAGATGTGTATGATTTATTAGACATAGATTAGACGGGTTCACGGGATTAAACGAGCCCATGGGAACAATGGTACATACATGCTCAACTTTCAATGGACTCTTTGTGTATTGCGTAGTTGTAGAATGGCTGGCAAGGATGGCAGTATCTTGCCAAGTGCTTGGCATCCATGCCATGTTGATCAATTGGTGGGCCGAGTTTAAACGGGAAATCCACGACCTGAGGTCCAAAAGCCAAGACCTTGGCAAAGTAGAGTGTTTCAATCGCGATGGGTTAAACTCTTGACGTATGCGTGGTGTATGAAAATCACAACTGCCTCGTGTCGATGGGGTTTCATAACGCGGTAGCTTAGCGTGACACAAGACGAAACCTGTACAAGGCGAACAAATGCACCTGATTAGTGTTGAGAGAGAAGGAGGTTTCTTTCCCGATTGACAAGTACATATTGTAGGAATAGAATCGATTCGTGGAGTCGACATGGAAAGGGGCTCGTAAAAAGCGTCGGCTGTCCGCTCATCAAGGTTGAATTAACAGAGACGGGGCAGGACATACTCTGCAATGTAAATATCAGCAGTATACCAGCATCAACCTCGCATCGCTCAGGGATACTTATTGTGCTGGGTGAATAGATGCGTAGTCCAGTGATGATGGCCAAACACTGCAGAGTTCCGCGACGCTTGGAGAAGCAAGGTAGCCGGAGAGAAGCCCTGTTAGGACACATCTATCTCAACACGGTTATGATTCGCAAATGGCTACCAGTAGGTCAAGGGCTGTAAAAAAATTAATAAAAAGAAAAATCCACGGTCTTAGTCACTCTGTAATGTTAATCCTTTATGAAAGCTTGGTCATACCGTAGCTTAAGGATTTGTCTTGCTCTGACGCGTGTGACATTCTGCCAACTGGAAGAGCAACTCGACGGCGGCGCAAAAGCGTGCATCAACCTACTCCACCCTGATGTTCAAGTTTTGGAAATCGGTTATCAAAGTCTTGTTTGTTGGTTCGGTAGGGGTTAATGTTCTCTGGTCGACAGCTCGTTGTTCATAGACCGAACCGGCATCGCTCGTGGCAGGGGACGTGACAACAAGGCCTACGGTCGAATCGAATATGATAAATATCTCGAGGGATGTTTCTAGAGTCACAAATGCCACTCAAGCGTCCTTATCTCGGGGATAGGAAGTATCCCATCTCGTCCTGTTGGATGTCAGCGAGTTGGAAAGGGGCGGGATAGAGACCAAGGGAAAAGGAAATAAAGCGCAAATGACGATTTGTGGTCTACATGGCAGTGATAACAAGATGCTCGGTGGGTTTCATCGAGTAAGTTGCGAACAAACTCGAACGCATCGGGGCTTGAGCCCTGTACACTTCAGCCGGGTAGATGCTGTAAGCTGTCAGCGGCAACACGAGATAGAGTTAGGAATGAAACTAAGCTTAAGGAGCCTTGTGACAACCTAGAAGAATGAAATGAGAATGTAACCGGTCGAGTAATATTTGGATGAAGTGGGTGGGATGGACGCGTGGCATGTTGTCGTACAGCATCGAGGCCGTGTATATCGCGTCCGGGAGAAACGTATAAAGACAAAAAGTCCGCACCGGAAGATTATAAAGCAACCGCTCGATAAGCAAGGAAAGAACCTTTTGCATCCGAAATAGGTTAAATGATTGCGAGCACAAAGGCCGTGCAGCCCCGGAGGCTGAGCTCTTGCGGGCCGGAGAATATGGAAAGTTGCCGACGGGTAACGGGCGAGAGCCGGAGCCGGGCTAAGAAACGGGCACGGACAAACAATAAGACAGTCGCACTCGCACACGCTATTTTAGACGCCAACGAGGCTCTCGGGCCCACTGCAAACGTTGCTGCCCCCCCTGTCAGCACGGCTGCTTACAAGGGCTGGTTAGCCTAGCGAGGCCGTGGAATGCGGTCTGCGGTATGACGGGTTGATTCGAGGGCAGTGCAGATTGTTTCGATATGGAGACTTTTAGCAATGTGATAAGGTTGAATAGGGTCACAGGTTAAGTGCGCGTACACGTATCAAGCCCCAGAGTCATGACTTGCAGTGAGTGTGGTAAGCAGACATGGCCATGACACGAGGAGAGGCCTCAGGCGTAAGACTTGCAAGTTAGAGCCTAAGATTGATTGGGATAAAAAACATCAGCTGCATATAGAAGGATGAGAGATAACTACAAAACAGATAATTAGGGCAGATGGTGCGAAAACCCCAGTTCTGGTCGACTCTGTTGGCTTACACCGAGCGGAAACCGGCTCTGGCTGAGGACCCAGTGGCTCGCATAAGCCTCGAGATGATCACAGTAACATGGCTCTTGTTAAACATAGATCAAAGAAAGGATTTGATGCAAATCCCAACATTTAACCCAAACGAGTAAAGCCTTCGAGGCCTGGCACTCGCACTCGGACGGGTTTAACTGTAGAGAGAGTCGCTTGATGACGCGCTGACGCAAGCTAGAACCTCGAGGGGATTGCTGCAGTTGGTCCAGAAAAAGCCACATGGAAGGGCACAGCACGTTGCCAAATGATGCCCCAAGTTTCAGACCCCCGCTGTATTTCTCAGCCCGTCAGGTTGCCCTGCGGATTGGCAAGGATGACGCATTTGACAATCGAATTGTGTCTAGGACTTTACCGCACAGGGAAGACCCATTCGAGCGCTGCCTGCCCTATGAGGCTGTGCAGCGGCGATTAGTGTCATGTCATTGGCCGACGGCTCGCTTCCCGCGGATTATTAAGCCCCTTTCGCACTCGCACCTCGCACCCAGCCAAGCCCCTCCCCCATGTCGCTCCCGCCCGTCTTGTCTCCTCTAGCGCCCTCGTTAGCGATGCATGACGGGAATCTCTTTCGATGCCACGCAACCCAGGCTCCAAAAAAAGAGAGATTAGCCCTTCAAACACGACCTCGATGGAACGGAGATTTCGGACCAAATCTCTAACCGATCTGGCGGGCACACCGCGTAGCCGGCGTGCGTACTTTGCAGCCTGTATGACAAGGCGACGACCCAATACCACCAAGCCGGAGACATTCGAGCCATCTTGAGAGGGAGGAAGACGCGATAATGTTAAGCTTCTTCTCCATCTCCAGCTTTTGGCTCAGTACAGCGAGCACATCCTTGCCATGGATGGCATCTCTTTCGAAGCTCGGATTGTGGATCGCCAGCAAGGGATCACCCACCCCTGTCGATGTTGATATTCCTCCGCTGACAGCGCCCCCCATCTTGGGCTTGGGGAGGCTGATGCTCTTGGCTCCCGTTGGCTTGGGCCCTTGATCTTCGCGCCTGAACCCTCGCCCCGCGCACCCCCGAGTCCGACTCGTTAAGTGCGAGAGCGATGTGCGAGGGCGGGACCCCCTTCGATACTGGATGAGCCTCGTCATGGCCCCGGCCTGGCAGGGGATGCATCCTCTATGCCGTGTCCGTCCCTATGCTGCGACCCAGACTTGCGGGTACTGCTCAGCTACCAGCCCTATACGCCTGCGTCTCGAAAATGTGTATATCAGGTCCCGGTCCTCCCACCGTCGATGGAGAGAATTTCGTATCATCACACTCCTCATCCAACAATCCACTCCCATCACTCCTCAAGAGCTTCTCAATAAGCTTAATCTCAGCTCAGCTCCTTCCGTCTCACTCCCATCTCCACAAAGTTTCTTGTTCTTGGATACATATATATCATTGTCCACTCGCTTCTCTTACCTCAACAACTCGATACCACACCGATACTTTGGAACAATAAAATAATCCAACCGACAAAATGACCATCGACTACTCCATCAACCCCGAGGACGCCTTCGGCTCCGACTCTCCCTGCACTCTCGACAACTGCCTCGTCGAGTGGAGTATCCTGGGCTACCGACCTTCTCTCGCTGCCAACATCGTCTTCATTGCTCTCTTCGGTATTCTTGGTGTTGTCCATGCTTATCTGGGCTTCCGATGGAAGAGCTGGGGTTTCATGGCTGGTATGCTCTTCGGCTGTGTCTCTGAGGTTGTCGGTTATGTCGGCCGTGTTATGATGTGGGACAACCCATTCTCCTTCAACGCCTTCATGATCCAGATTGGTAAGTCTCCAAAGTTGTCCTCTGCCTATCTCTCAACCTCCAAGCTAATCAATCTGACAGTCTGCCTGACCATCGCTCCCGTCTTCTATACCGCCTCCATCTATGTCACTCTCTCCAAGACTATCGTCTTCCTCGCCCCTGAGCTCTCTCGATTCAAGCCCCAGCTTTTCTACTGGATCTTCATCCCCTTCGACGTCGTCTGCCTCATCCTCCAGGCTGCCGGTGGTGCCATGTCTACTTCTTCTGACAGCAGCGTGGGCGTCGATGTCTCCATGGCTGGTCTCATCCTCCAGGTTATCGTCCTCGTTTTCTTCATTATTGCTTTCGGTGACTACATGTTCCGCTACTGGCGCTCTGGCCGGGGCTCCACCTTCAGCTGGCGCCTCAACGCCTTCTTCGCCGGTCTCTCTGCCTCCATTCTCCTCATCCTGACTCGATGCGTCTTCCGTGTCGCTGAGCTTCAGGACGGTTATGACGGCGACCTCATCAAGCACGAGATCCCCTTCATCATCCTTGAGGGTGCTGTCATCGTCCTTGCTGCACTTGCCCTCTGCTGGGGCCACCCCGGTCTGGTCTTCAACAAGCAGGAGCGTATCAACTCTTCCGACAGTGTCGAGATGGGAAAGCCCGCCAACTACTCTGGCACTTCCGACAGTAACTAAGACTGTCGATGGCGAGTCACGACGAATAAAATCATAGTTGAACGGACGCTAGTTTATACTAGCATCGAGGGAGTAATCTTGGCTGTAGCCGATTGCTCCAGGAATGGGTCTCCTTTGTCATTAGCGAATCTAGCGCTTTCATATTCGTTGCGTTGCTCTTGATTACAGGTCTTGATAGAATTGGACAAGCAGCTCTGGTGATATGAATATCAACCATCGAGCTCTGGGTTTATGGGTGGGATTATCACATCAGAATGGGATAGATATATCTCAGACATGGGATTAGACGGGTGCTGTTTTGGGAACTTGAAAATATAAAACAGATAAAAAATTCAATGCAATACCCCCTTTACATCATATGAGCTGTTTCCCCTGTGACCTTTTGAATGCCAACTGTCTTGATCATTGAGCAACTGGAGCGCTGAGCCAATCAGATGCCAGATGGATGTTTCTTCTAGTGCTGCACTCAGGCTCTCGATGGCTCTTACTAGTTTCTTCTTCATAGACGATCATCACCACTACCAAGTAAGGGAATTCAATTTAATCAAGATCAGCCATGGCGCATCACTTTGATTCCGCCTCCTCCAACCTCTCTCCTTGTGTTGGGCAGCTTGCATTTGGCTGATAAGATAAGATAAGCCCCGCTCCCCACCATGTGAGCACGAGATACGTACCGGAGCTTGGGACCTCCAAGTTGCAGCTTCCCGCCGCGACTGACCAACCACATGACCAGCTTCGCCGGCTTTGGCTTGATCTCCAACTCTGTAAACCTCCATCTCCGCCTCTTCTTCCTCCTCCCCCATCTCTCCGCCAGATGCTCTCGCTCTCTCGCCTCTCAACCCGCCGTATTACCATCCCCAGAATCGCAATTGTAGCTGTTCCACATCCACCTGTCGCATTTGCAGCATCTTTCTCGACCTCGTTGCCCATCATGGCACCTCCTCAGGAAGCCCTCGACTTTATTGACTTTGTCAACGAATCCCCAACTCGTGCGCTACTCTTGCCTCGTTCACCGCCAAAATCCCACCGCTGACCTTGCTCTGCAGCTTATCACGCCGTCCGATCTGCCTCGGCTCGCTTCGAAAAGGCGGGCTTCACCCTCATCCGTGAGCGGGACTCGTGGGCTTCGACTCTCCGCCCCGGCGGCAAATACTACCTTACTCGCAACGCCTCGACCATCGTCGCTTTCACCATCGGCCGCAAGTGGCGCCCTGGTAACCCCGTCGCTATCGTTGGCGCTCATACAGACTCCCCCTGCCTGCGAGTCAAGCCAGTCTCCAAGAAGACCAATGTCGGCTTTCTCCAGGTCGGCGTCGAGACCTATGGAGGTGGAATCTGGACCTCTTGGTTCGACCGTGACTTGAGCATTGCTGGTCGTGTCTTGGTCAAGGAGGGCAACAACTTTGTTCAGAAGCTTATCAAGGTTGATAAGCCTTTGTTGAGGATCCCGACTCTGGCCATCCACCTTCACCGACAGACCAACTTCGACCCCAACAAGGAGACGGAGCTTTTCCCAATTACAGGGCTTGCGGCAGCTGAGCTGAACAAGGGGGCAAAGGAGGAAAAGCCTGAGGAGAAAAAGGACGAGGGTGAGGAGGAGGAGGACTTCAAGCCCCTCAAGGCCATGACGGAGCGACACCACCCTACTATCCTCGACGTCATTGCATCTGAAGCTGGAGTCGAGGTTCCTGCCGTGGTGGACTTTGAGCTTGTTCTTTACGACGTCCAGAAGTCATGCATTGGTGGCATCAATGACGAATTCATCTTTTCCCCTCGTCTCGACAACCTCGGCATGACATACTGCTCGGTTGAGGGTCTCATCGAGTCCGTCAAGGATGAGACTTCGCTAGAGGATGACAACTGCATCCGATTGACGGTCTGTTTCGATCATGAGGAGATTGGTTCAACCTCAGCACAGGGAGCTAACTCCAACCTATTGCCATCCGTCATTCGCCGTCTCTCGGTCCTCCCCGGAAACCGCGACGCCGCCAGCGAGGGCAGTTATGAAGCTGTTCACCATGATGGTGAGGATGCGACAGCTTATGAGCAGACTCTCTCGCGATCATTCCTCGTATCTGCCGACATGGCGCACTCTGTTCACCCCAACTATGCTGGCAAATACGAGTCGTCGCACCAGCCAGCCATGAACGGAGGTACTGTCATCAAGATCAATGCCAACCAGCGCTATGCAACCAATTCGCCCGGAATCGTACTCCTCCAAGAATGTGCCCGCGGTGCGGGTGTTCCCCTGCAGCTATTTGTCGTCCGCAACGATTCGCCCTGCGGCAGCACCATCGGACCTGGGCTGGCCGCCAAGTTGGGCATGCGAACGCTGGACCTCGGCAACCCGCAGCTCAGCATGCACAGCATCCGCGAGACTGGTGGAACTGCGGACGTTGGCTACGGAATTCGGTTGTTTAAGGAGTTCTTTGCGACTTATGGATCTTTGGAGCCCAAGATCCTTGTAGACTAAGCATTGATATCGGAGTTGTGGTGGCTGGTTGGATGATGTGATTAGAGTTGCGATTGATGATGATGACGATGAAGTATCTTGGTGAAGAGTCATGACGGCCCTTGACTCGGGTATGATCTCACAAGGTCTTGATAAAATACAAGACAAATGACTGTAGCAAATAAATCATATGAAGCAATTGAGTACCACCGCGATGCACTATGAACAAGGTTCCTTCTATGACAAGGAGACCTCCGCCAGTTCACCAAGGCTGCAGCGGCATTGATGAGATATACGAAGAGGTAAGGCGCGTCTACCAGTATCTCTTAAACAAGAGCGAGGACTGAGTGGACTTGGCAGTCTTCGGCTGCCTCATTCTCCTTAAAAAATCAAGGTCGGAAGTGGTCGAGAAAGAGAGGTGCTGGTCCTTTTATCATTTTTGTGTTTGCTTATGATAGAGTTAGTGAAGGCAAGAAATCCTCATGTTATCAGTAGCAAATTTACTATTGTGAGTTTTGAACAAATGAAGCAATCGAGTTTGATATGTGCGTGTGAATTCTAGATATTTCCAGATATAGCACCAAGAAACCTCCCGTCATGTCTGGTTGACTTGAACTCGCCTTAAACGCCGTGGGATATCTCTGAGAACCTCGGTCCCGATGGATACGCTGTGATGCCCCATGCCACCCAAGAAAAGTACAATGAAGTAAATCCTCCTTCATCATAAAAAATGTACTCATATGCCTCCCTGTGCTCATCGCTTCGCTTCGCTCACATGCTGCGCTCATGAGAAGATGATGAATGCCGTGCCCATATAAAACTCCGCCCGAACCCCCAAAACTCCATGTTTCCCCATTTAGATTTGACGACTACTTCTTTTTATTCGTCAGGGAACTCCATGATCTCTGTCCGTTGTGAGTCGGACGACGAGCGGTGGTGTTGAGGACTCCGCTGGTCAACGTCGGAATCATCAGAGGCCGCCGGGCTCTGCACGCGGACAACGCGTGGTGTCGTGTCGCGGCGGGGGAGGGGACGCTTCTGCAACTGGGAGAGGGGCACCGTAGTCTGCCCGGTGCGTACTTTGTAATTTGCGAGACTGAGGCGGAGGCGGAGGGTTTCTGCTCTCTACAGGTTCAAGCATCGTTAGTCTATGTATTACACATACGTCATTGGACAATGTGGTGTCGTCACGTACCTCTCTCACTTGTTGCCGCGTCAGGGTTCCTCGCCGTGGAGATTCTTGTGAAGAAGATGCAGATGTTGTTGCGAGAGCAGGTGTTGCAGAAGCTGCTGCTGTTGTCGCAGCGAGCATTGTTGTAGCTGTGGCTGCTAATGTGATCGCGTCGGGTTCAGTCGCAGCTGTGGCCCAAGAGGCATCATTGGCGGACGTGTCGAAGACCGAGCTCACGTCGGGACTCGCACTCCTCTCAGACGCGTCCTGTACCGACAAAGTCAGCTCGAGTCTCTCCCAATTGTCTAGCCAATATCCACAACGAGAGGATATATGTGCATGTTAAAGTGGTGGCATACCTCATCACGTCCAAGACACGCCTTCTTTCCCGCCGGGCTTGCAGCGGCACCCTCGAGCTCCAGCATCCTCTTCCTCCCCTCGATTGCCATCTTGACAGGACTGTGGCCCGGTGCCGTCGTACCAGGCTTGAACAAGATCTTGGGGGCCGCCAGCGCGTTTGAATCCAGCGGTGCCAGCGCGCGTCGCCTTGCAGGTGAGTTGGTTGTGTTGGTGGTGGGAGCATCCATTGCGAAGGACCCTTTCTTTGCTTTTGTAACCTCAAAAAGACAAATATATAGAAAAGCAAGAAACAACGAACTTGTCAAGGGCTGGAGGGCGTTTGGGGTGGTCGCGTAAAGGGCGTGTTGGAGCGTGTTAGTGGGACAAGCTTGGATTTAATTGATGATGGTGGTGGTTTTGATGGGACGCGATAAGATAAGCCACAGCGAGGGAGCTGGGGTCAGTGCCCAGCGCGGGTTGGAGTTGGAAGGAATGATGGAGACGCGGGTTTTTTCCCTCTTTTTTTTCACTTCTCCCCGGTCAACGAAACAACAAAAAAATATAAATAAGAGGAAGAAATAAACAACAAGACATGAAACGTCAATATCATCAAACTCACAACCTATTGCGTGGACAGAACCACCGTCACCATCATTCATCGCAGCACGTAGTATTATCACTCGCTGTCACCCAACACCAATTACCCAACCCATTTCTTCGACTGAAAAGGGTCTCTCACAATGGCCAACCTCCAACACGACGTCCCAACCCTAACCCAGCCTCTTTGTCGTCTTGCTCTTGACAGCTCCACCACGACACGGTCGCGCTCCAGGTTCCCCCCCGGCGTCCCCTCCTCGCACGTCACTCCTCCAACTCTGACCAGCCTCGTCTATTTCTATTTACTTATTTCCTCATACAGACTAGCCTTGCTTACCTAACCCACAACAAGCTCCTCGCGTGTTCCATGGCGAAGGGTCCTTCGCTCTAGTCCAAGTAAGGCTTAGCCCCCCGGAGCTGCGCGTGCCTTGTGGGGCCAGATCCCGTCGCGGCCCGGATCATGGATGCAGGAACGGGACTTGGACCTTAATTATGCCCGGAGCTAGATCCGACCCAACACTGGTGCGG
The DNA here is from genome assembly GCA_000966855.1 of Fusarium sp. JS1030. NCBI lineage: Eukaryota > Fungi > Ascomycota > Sordariomycetes > Hypocreales > Nectriaceae > Fusarium > Fusarium sp. JS1030. Next base: position 413,255 of record JWIW01000088.1, read on the forward strand.
GTAGCTAGAAATGCCGAGAATTCATACATTCACACTCAGTCAATCAAGCATCAAAGTGGGTAGCAAAACGCTGGGTATCATTCGCTCCTAGCCTGTGTACCCCTGGAGCTTCACCACACAAACGCATCCTGCAAATCAAGCATCTAACAGTGAGCGAAATAAAAAAACAAGTGGCACGCTTCCCACAGCGGCATCGACCACATTTCAAACATTGTCTCCTCGCACCCAAAAACAAAAACTCCCAAATGTGCCTCGCGCTCCACAAAAAGACAACACCGCAAAGCCTGTACCTGCCCTCAGGTCAGCTTGAGGAAAACATCCACGCCCCAAAGTTTTCACGCCCTCCGCCTTTTTCTGTCCGTTGCCCAAAACCCCCATCACCTCTCATGATTGTATCCCAAAATGATGCAATTAACAAAACCCTTGCCGAATCCCATGTGAACCGATAAACCGTGTCGTCATGTTGGGGTATATAGCCGGGGCCGTCAAGTCGTCATCCCCGATTACGGTCCCCACCTCCTCTCACAAAACTCTCGCTCGATACAATTCCGTCCAATAGCTCCAAAAATTAGGAAGTCGCCATAAAGTAGTGGCTAGTGTCAAACTGGAAGGGCTTCGAAAAATCCGTCTGGATGTCGTCCCAGTCTGGTGGAGGTCCCGATGGCTCCAACAGCATCGCTGGGTCAAGGCTCGCTTCACCAAAGCCGGCCGGCCCCATGTTCCCGTCCAGATTGGCGTTGTTCATGTTGAGGAGCAGGTCCGTGTCGAGGTTTGCCCAGTCAAAGTCGATCTCGAGGCTCACGCCTTCTGAGATGTCGCTATTCGGCTCGCTAGCTCCGCTATCCTTGGCCGACTCGGGTGTGTCGTTAGGTGTCGCCGACCGGTACAGCGTCAGATCAGTAAAGTTATTGAAGCCGACCCCATTCTCCAGGCCCAGGTTGCTCATGAGCGATTGGGGATCAATCGTCGAATTGGCCCAAGGGTCCATGGCACCCGTGGCATCTGGTGCCTTAGCATCCGCTAGTTTCGGTGTGGCACCTGCTTTAATACCCGTCTTGCTGTCTTGAAGCTTGCCCATGCTGCTGGCCGATCGTTTCATAGCACCATCTGTGGACATGGGGGTTGCAGCCATTGTGGCAGGCGTTTGACCCTGCTTTGAGTTGGTCATGCTCATCGGTACCGCCTCCGTCTTCAGCTCCTTCTTCATGCTGCCATCTGGTTCTAGCCCCAAGGCCAAAGCAAGATTCTCCTGCACAAACTTCTTAGGATCTTCACGTGGCTTGGTGTGCTCTTCCTGAACGTGATACTGGAGAGCCTGCTCAGATGGGAAGCCCACCGTTGAGTGTTCGCACTCCGGTTCCTTGCAGAGGATAACAGGCTTGGCAGGGGCCTGCGATTCAGAAGCTCGGCGCATCTCGGGAGACGATTTCTTGCTGATTTGGGGTGACGGTGTAGCACCCTGCGGCGTCTGTCCAGTGGTCTTCTGCTTCTTGCGCGATGGTGGCAGCTGAAGGTTGATGTCCTTTGGCTTTCCGACGTAGCTGGGGTTGCCATGAGGAGATGAGGCACCAAACTGGAATGGTGGTTGAGTTGCAACCGGCGCATTGGGCACTTGGTTGGCCTTGTTGGCTCCCTTGGAGTTCGCCTGAGCCTGTGAGTTTCTTCGCAGATTCTCAGCATTCAAGGGGGCTGGTTGGCCTCCTTGAGCTTGGGCTTGCGACTGCTGCTGCGGCTGCTGCTGTTGTTGAGGCACCTGCTGCTGCTGCTGCTGCTGCTGAGCAAGCTGGGCGTTCTGAGTCTGAGGAGTGCCTTGTTGCTGTGACGGCGGCCTGCCCATGTTTCGTGCGTACACACTGGCAGCAAGGTCCTTGGCCATGCTCTCCAGCATTGCTCGGGCCTGGTCGATGTCGGAACCTCGGATACTGAAAGTTTCCCTTGGAACACTCATCTTTTCACCATCGCTGAACTGCTTCAAGATCCGCCATCGCTAAATTCAGTTAGCATGAGCAAACACCAAAAGGTCCCTTCGTGATATAAACTCACCGTTCGGAAGAACATCCTAGCACGTGCATCGTCCCGAGTAATGGTGTACCATTTCTTCAGTCCCCGACCGATCTTACCCATATCGACAACGATCTTGGTCAACTTGGCTGACGTATCGTTATACTCCTCTGGAGACATGGGAATGTCGGTCACGGGTTCCTGCGACGATTGCCTCTGCTCCTCTTGTCCAATCGCTTTGAGCCGTTCCATGATATCCGCTTGAGGCTGGTTTGCCTTATTGGCCAGCTGCATCCTCATGAATTGCTCATACTTGGCCCGTTGCTCAGGTGTCAACCCTGCGATCTGTTGGGGCGTGGGTTGCTTCTGTCCTTGTGGTTGCTGCTGCGGCGGTTGTTGCTGTTGCTGTTGGTTAGGCTGAGATGCAGGTCTTGTGGGGGCCGGCTTCTTGACTTCGACAACATCAGCGCTGTCATCGTTGCTGGGACGCTTCAGGTTCTTTGGAGCAGATGCTGGCGAGGGGTTGGGAGGCTGGGGGCGATTGTTGGCGGGCTGTTGTCGAGGACCTCGTGTTTGTTCCGGGGTCGCGCTCGGTTGCTTCTGGCCGTTCCCTTGAGGAGTAACATTTTGCCCCATTCCATTGGGTACCTGCATATTCTGCTGCTGGGGAGTCTGGTTTGGCTGCTGAAGTTGCATCTGGGCTTGAGGCACGCCCATCTGGTTCTGCGCGCCTTGCTGACCTTGAGCCTGGTTCTGGCCTTGTGCACGAGCCTGAGCTTGAGCCTGAGCTTGTACTTGCGCCTGCTGGTTTCGCATCTGTTGTTGCTGAATCCAGGCCTGCTTCTTCATCTGAATAACCATCATACGCAGCTGCTCGTCGGTCACGTTGCTCAGATTTGGCCTCGACTGCCTAACTTGGGCAATGTCCTGGGCAGTGACCTGTAGTAGCTGAGGGGGGAAGTTAGGAGGCATCTGTGATCGCATAGCTTGCATAGCAGCCCCAGGTCCCGCACCACCAGGAGTTTGCATTGCCGGGTTGGCATTGGCAGCCTGGCCAGGCTGCGGCATTTGTGGTTGGGTTTGCTGTTGTGGAGGTTGTTGCGGCTGGCCCTGCTGCTGTTGTTGGCCCTGTTGCTGTTGCTGGGCCTGCTGCTGGGCCATAAAGCCGGAGCGTCTTTGCAGAGTAAGCTGGAACTGCTTCTGCTGGATCGCAGCCAGTTGGCTGCGAACCTGCTGAGGGATGTTGTTCTGGTTGAGCCAGATCTTGAGCTGTCCCCATTTCTTAATATCGGCCGGAACCTGGTTCAGTTGTTGGAGAACTTGGGGCGGCAAGTCTAGCGAGTCCATCATGGCGATAGCCTGTGGGTTCTGGGGAATTCGTGGCATCGCCATCTGCTGCTGGTTACCATTCATCGGACCACCAGGCTGCTGCATGCCAGTTGGCATTTGTCCGCCCATGTTGGGGTTCATCTGGTTCATCTGACCCTGGGGGCGGTTTGCCATCTGCCCCGGGGTGCCCTGGCCCGCGTTCAATCCTATTTGTTCCTGTCGCCTAGACTGCCAGCGCTGCATAACCTCGTTAAGCTTGTCTGGCGAGAGACCACTAATAGTAGCACGTTGTTCTTGTGGCAGACTGGCAAGCATATTCTGGAAGGCCTGGTTGTTGGGTCTCTGCGCTCCCTGGTTGAACCTTTGGTCGCCGAATTGAACACCACCCTGGCCGACAGTCTGATTTCCCATCGGGTTCATGTTGTTGGGTGGTCGGGAAACGGGCGTATTCAGTGTGTTCATGGCGGGACTTTGAGCTGGTTGCATATTTCCGCCCATACCAGGCTGGCCTTGCATTTGCTTCATCTGAGCCTGGGCTTGGAGCTGGGCCTGGGACTGCTGGGCCTGGTTCATCTTCATCTGTTGCAACTGCTGCTGTTGCTGGGGCGGTCGGGGACCCTGGTTTGGACCTTGCTGATTGGGCATGTTCTGGCCCATAGGCTGAGGCGTCGGGTTGCGGTTCGGTCCAGCACTGGCAGGGACAACCATCTGACCTGCTTGCTGGGCCATGAGACCGTCCATTTGCTGATCTTTGATGCCGTCCATATTGGGGGTAAAGGGCGCAAAGCCGTTACCGCCCTGACCTCCGTTCATCATTCCCTGCTGTTGTTGCTGCTGAGGCTGTTGAGATTGCTGGGACTGTTGTTGCTGCCCCTGTTGTTGGCGGAGAGACTGCTGACTTGCCTGCTGCTGCATCATAGCTGCTTGAGGGTTGTTAGGATTCTGAGCCATGCCCTGTTGTGAGTTCTGCTGCTGCATCCTAGTCATGCTGGCCTTGAGGACTTGGAACGCCTGGTTCTGATAAAACCACATAAGCGGGTCCTTGCCCTGGGCTTGGAACTCGGCCAGCTGCTGGGGGGACAGTCTTTGGGAGAGCTGCATGCGGGTATTAGCCTTCTGCTGCTCCGAGGCAGTATTCATCATCTTCTGAGCAAGCTCTGCAACCTTCGCCTTGTCCTGCGGCGATAGCCGGGCCATCTCTTGAGGGAAGGAAGCTTGCTGCGGTCGGTTCGGGCCACCAGGCATGCCCATCATCTGTTGGTTGGGACCCATCCCGCGACCGGCCTGATTTGCCATGCCCATGTTCATACCCATTCCCATGTTCATCTGCATTTGTTGAGGTTGTTGCTGCTGGCCCATTTGACCGCCTTGCATCGGGTGCTGCATGGGCTGGAAACCTTGCTGGGGGCCTTGTCCCATACCGCGGCCCATCTGCATGTTCATCATCGCGTGGGCCTGAGCCTGGGCTTGCGCCTGCGCCTGCGCGTTGGCGTTGAGTGCGTTCTGAATGCCGGGTTCGTTGGCTTGCCGTCGCTTCAGGAATTCCATGATCTTATTTGACATTTCTTGCTCATAAGCCTCCTATATTGGGTGGTTAGTGCGTCATCCTCGCAAGACTGGTTGAGAATCCGAAAGATCGGAGACTGTACCTTTGTGGGCGAGTTGTGGAACGTTTCGCGCTCGAACTGGCAACCATACTCGGCAGACTTAATGTAATCGAATCCGTTCATTGCAAGGGCGATATTTGTTATGCTACGGTATTGGTGAGTTTACAGCCTTGAAGGTCTTTGGGCTAGGTGTGGAAAACATACAGGTTCATGGTCTTGCCCATGCGGTCAAGGATGGAGACGTTGGACTGCCATGAGATGGTGGTAAATGGCTGTGTGTGCTGGACCAGGTTCTGATAGACGACCTGTTGAAGCTGTGTGTTGTTCGCCTTTCGCATTTGTTGCTGCTGCATCATCTGGCCAGCCCCAGCCATGTGTTGCATGTTGGCCGCCATGGCCGCTGCGAAGTGATGGGACGAGACCCAATATAGATGGATGTATGTGGTCTATCCAACACGCGGGTATGCTGGTTCGAGTCGAAGTAATAAGTCGACGGTATCGGAGGCGGAGGAGTGTAGGTTGACAGCCAGGATTCTGAAATACGAGAAATAATATGTAGGTCGGAGGAGGCAGTGCAGGAGGAAAGGTGACGGTGGGGGAAAGTTCCAGATGACGACGAACAATGAGGCGGATAGCCGTCAAAGAGCTGCGAGGTGCCTAGTGAGTTGCAGGGCGGTCCATAAAAAGGCAGACGTTTGTGCAACGAGGCAACGGGCACTTGAAAGTGCTGGATCGGGAGACGTCGCGCGTACCCGTGGGCAGCAGGAGTTGAAAAGGAAATGGGCTCCAGTTCTGAACCGCGTCGACGACAACAGAAGCGTTGAAAGCTGGCGGAAGCAGGGAAAAGACACAAAAAGACTACAAAGGTAGAAGACGAGCCACGTAGCCGGGTCGAAGCGGTGGATCGTGGTAGTGATATTAACGCCGTGTGTGGGCGGTGATGGAGCGTTTCGGAAGAAGCGAGCGGCGGCGGCGGTGGATGTGGGAGGAAAGTTAGAAGGGAAGCGTGATTCAGTCTCGAGTCCCAAGTCTCTGGGACGGGCGCTGTTGATCGCTGAGAATAAAATATACGGTGGACTCGCCGTCGTCGTCGTGGCCCGTGGTCGTGATCGTGGTTCGACGCGGAGGGCGAAAGAGAAAGAGAAAAGTCGCCGTGATCGTCGTCGAGCCGTCTGGGGGAGAGGGGAGTCGCAGGTCAACCCAGAGCGGTGTTGTTGTGGGAAAAAGTCGCAAGCGCCTTGGGTTGGGGGTTCGAAGGTGGTAATGTGTGGTGTGGAATTTTGGCGGCGCCAGGACCCCCGGGAACCCCCCTGGTCAAGGCAAGCCAAGCTACCTGAGGTACCTGTACTCGGCAGCGAAGGTACCTCTCCCGTCTAGTCTGTAGGCGGAAATTCCTGGGTCCAAGGGTCAGGGCGACTGCCGAGTTGGAGCAGTTGGAGTGGAGAGATGGGTGCAGCGAGAGAGAGGTTCCTCCACCCTCGAGCCCAAAAAAAGAAATGAAGGGAAGAGAGAGCAGAGCAGAGCGATTGATGGCACAAGGGAGACTAGACTACACGAGGGCGATACGAAGAACAAGTTCTTGGAGCAGGAGCAAGAGCAGAATGAGGGGCCAAGAGGGAGAGGCGGGCGGAGGATGTCAGAGGTGCGAGGTGTGAGTGGTGAATGAGTGAGTGAGGCGACGGGCAGAGAGCAAGAAAGCAAGATGAGATCAAGAAGGGCCCAAGCTAAAAGGCTGCCGGTGAATCCAGGCACGCCCTCCCACTTTACAGTACTGTATGTGCCAGCCCAGCCCAGCCCAGCCCAGCCCAGCGCGGGTGACGGAACAGTACTGTACTTTTAAGCCGTTGGCTGCCAAAACACGACACTATGCGTCCATCTATCTTGGTGAGCTTCCCACGTAGTCTAGTGTGAGGACAGACAGACAGACATGGACGGGACGGGATTCTTTGCAGACCTGAGGGGAGCTCTGGATGTCGACCAAGGTACAGGGGACTTGTGTGGGTAAGGCAGAGTCGCGCTAGAGCCAAAGAGTCGACGGGGGCGTCGGCGGGCGTCGGCAGGGCGCCTGGGCCTGAGCCTAGAGGCAGCCTAGCCCTGAAATGTATCCATACAGTACTTAGCTGTCCATGGATCTTCTCCAAGCCCGTCAGTCAGTCAGTCAGGGCCACAAGCACAAGGTGCGCCAGCCACACTGGGCATTGGATTTTGGACCTGGATAGGTACCACCGCGAGAGACAATGCAAGAGAAAAGGCTCCCAATCATTGCCTCACTTTTCTCTCCGTCTACGTACCCATACAGAGGCGAGTGTCTGATTGAGCCCTGCTCTGTGCCACATACTCCTGTATATGTGCTTGCTCTTGCTCGCAGACGGGTGCTTCTCGCGCAACGCCTCAGCTTCTAAGGGTCCCCTCCCTCCTTGTTTCGTCGTCCTTTCAGCCCAGTGTGGCCGGTTTTTTGTGGCGACCCCTCCTCTCGATCAAAGTTGAGGCGGTGGCCGCATGGGCTGGCGTCCATCCGTCGTTGGACGGCCGCTAGAAGTATCCATCCGTGGACTCGAGCCTCTCTTAACACAATGCGTTCTCTCTACGACGCTGCTGCCCGTTCTACTGCCATCTAGTCCTGAGCCCGTTTGATGTGATGTGCATCGCGTCTGGGGTTGGCAATAGCTGAAACGAAATAGACCGAATATACAGTGTCACCCTTGATTCAAGCATACGGCGACTACAGCAAAGTATGTGCAGCGCACGGCCTAGTGAGGAAAAACAGAGTTGACGAACGTTGGAGGGATGACACTCTCCAAGAAGCTCGCGATGGCTTGTCTTCATTTCAATGCCGGGCTAATTCAACAAGTGCCTATATTGTTGTTGTTATTATTGTTATCCATTGCTGGGCGGACCTTTTTATCTGCCGCCCTTGTTACGGCGCAAATCGGGTTCGTGATAAGATCTTTAGAGAGCTGCCAAACGTTTCAACCCCTCTCAAACAGACCCTGGTGGAGGAACAGACGTATTATACAAACAGACAGACTTGCGACAAGAGGTGCAAAACGTGACACGCTTCCGGACGCAACTCGCACGACAAAGAGCACACACAAAGCGCCACCGTCGACAGCTTCATTGGCTCGAGACTGGCAACCCCCAGTCCAGTCGGAGAGAAAGAGGGCACCAAAGCAGAATGTTGCTGCTGCTGCCGGACGGGGATCCACGGGGGTCCTTGTCGTTTTGAAAGCCGTCCTCGCCCCCCTAATCCCTGCTTCTTTATTAGTCGGGGGCATGGACTGACGGCGCCCTAAGCCCAGGCACGGTACCGGGTACTTTGATGGTACAGCCAGCACGGCCGTCCCCTCACCAGAGAGCTTCTATTTACGCTTCTACGAAGGTTGATCTGGCTTCGAGGGGAGGGTTGGGGAAGGGGTCAGATTCGCGCCAGGGAGTTGGGTTGGTTATCGACTTGTACTCAGCCGTCTTGGCCAACCCCGGAGACAGCTGAATAGTTCACAGCCTTATTCTTCCCTGTGAGACATTCGCCCTCTGACATGAATGTGCAGTTGACGAGCGTGAGCGTGCACTTTGAACAGGCTCCGATGTGTACTGTACTGTAGGCAAGTCAGTAGGTGTGTGTCTCTGCTGCAAAATGTCTGGGTGCATGTGAGGTGGTGGATCTGCCCGATGTGCAAGTCCTGAAATGTTGGTGGTGGAGGGTGGCCTGTCAGTGACTCTCGTGGACAATCACCTCAGCAGGGCAAGGGATCGTGACTAACTGGGCGAGGTTATCGTGTATTGTATTCAAACGCCCATCGGCGGAAGCATTGATCGATCGCGATGCCCAGCTGGGCACCCGACAACTGTTGCGCGTGCGATTGAGCAGGTCGAGTTTGTAGGGTAGCTGGCCGTCTTGAAGGATAACGCATGTACCTAGGGCACAGAGGTCGGGCGGGCCAGGGTACAAGGTGGGCGTAGCGGTACTTACAGAGTCCTGCACTGTACATAGGTTACCTCAGGGTGCTTGGATGAAGCAGGGGTCTCGCCAGGGATCTCCCACTCCATCAAACAACCTCGACGACACACCGTCGTCGAGACATGTTGCAAGCCGAAACAAGAGTTGCCCAAGAATCAAAGAGCAACGACGACCATTTGCGGGAATTGCGACACCTTTTTATTATTTAACAAACCCGCATTGTCCTCTTCTGCATGAACTGGACAAGACAGGGAGACGGCAACACGAGAGGCGACAGTGGCCAGGCTGATGATGACACTCTGGTTCCTTGAAGGAGAGGTTGGATGCGGAGCTGCCACGAGGCACAAGATGTCATCGTCACACACACACCTTCTACTCACACCGGAGACCGACTCGAACTCTAGAAAAGCTTGGTTTCGCAGTGGATTCCTCCTCCCCGCCAGCGATTATGCCAGACACTTACTTACATAGAGTTCCCCAGACAAAAGCTGCACGGCGGTCAGTTAGTTGGCAGTAAAAAGAGGGCAGACGGCCACAGTTGGTTCATGTAGAGAAGAAGGGCGACAAGAAATAAAACGAAAATGGTCGGACAGAGGAGATTGGGCCACTTGCCTCCCTCTCTTCTCCCTCTCCCACTCACACTCACGCACTCACTTCGTCTCCCTCCCGCCCTTTTGGTGCTGCTGGCCCGTCCCCATCCGCGGGCTGGTCCTCCAACCATCCCTGCACACGCCATCTTTGGGATGGACCCAGTCCGCTCACACGTCGAGGCGCGCTCGAATAGAGACATTCACACGACCACTAGCATCGGCGACTGATGGGTGCAACGGCGGGCGCAACTATCGCCGGGCTGATAACCGAAAACCTGACTCTGTCCTCGTTTTCCTCCAGGTGAGCAATTACCCCCAGAGGCTGCGCTTATCGTGCGCGACAGGCCTGATTGCCCAACGTGCTGTACTCTTTGACACAGGCGCAACGAGTGGGAGGGTCTCATCCACATGCAACAGCACCCATGCCCCCCCATCCTCCTCTACCCCGGTCTAGCTGGCTCAATGCCGTCACCACCGCTCGAGGGAATGACTTGCCCCTAGACGGGCCTAGTGCGCATTAGCTTCAGGTCGATTGGCCAGATGGAGGAAGAAAAGGGCCATCGAGGGTCCTTCTCCCGCGCTCCCTCTCCCTGTCCGTTTGTCAACCTGTATGTCTCTGTCCATCGCGGCTAAGGCATGGCACGATAATGCAATGGGAAAAACCACTCCAATCAGCTTCAGTCTGTTCTTATTACTCGAAGAGTTGATGGTCTTTGCCAAGTGCAAACTCATCGCGGCAGCTGGCGTTGGAAGAACAAGGGCAGCAACTAATAGGCTGGATCACGGCACTTTTGCGCGTTTAGACACGATCCTCGGTATGCGAACTGGACCTGACAGCCAATGTCTCTCCATCGTACGAACCGAGAGCACCCAAGTCTTTTGCGTGCCAGTGCAGCCCACAACCCATCGATCGATTTACTCTACCCAACTCGGATGCCCAAGACCCGTCAGTATCGGCAACAGCGATGTCCTAGATCGCGACTGGACACAACTCTCGAGCAAGGCGTCTGTCCATCTTACTGTACAAGCACAGCCTACTTACAATAAGTATCTCTTCGTGTTTGGCGAAACGGCCAATGTGGACCTGTCATCCCATCCGGCCCCAAGCCGGTCCCAAGCTTATCATCATCATCAGGCTGTCCTCAGGCCCTTTTCTCTCTATCGTGACACCCACCCATCACCCATCCTCTCACACACACACAACCTGCCTAGGCACCAATCCTGTCTGCACTCTGGATCCTCATCCGCCTCGCATTCTTTTTCCGTCTCTCGCATTTTTTTCGTGTTGACCGTACTCCCGGATCGTAGCGTCGAATCGAATCCTAACCATCAACCCGGTCCAACACCAAGAGCCTTTCCCCCCCGGTCCTTCGATCACTGGAACTAGCTGAGGGACCAAACTGGCGGGACTTGGATTTTCGATCCTCCCGCTGGCGCTGGCGTGCTGGTGCTGGGGGGCGGCGGGTGACCCCAATGCAACGGGCGACGGACGCTGTTGGTGGCTGGGCGTGTTTCTGTTTCTGTTGCCGTCTTGCCGGCTCCCATTTCATTCTCTTTTCCTTTCTTTTTTCATGGATATGACTCGGCCCAGTTTCTGCGCTGTCAAGGAACCCCCATACTCGTCCGTCGTCGTTCTGCATCCAACCGCTGCTTATTCTACCCCAGAAAAAATGAAGCTCCAACTTCTCTGCTAATAAACTAGCCAACCATGTTTGATTCGGAATAATTAACCTCAGTCAAGCACACACAAAATTTCCTTTTTATTTATCCTTCTCCCTCCTGCGAGTGATTTGGTTTCCCGCCGTGGCTTAGCGCTAAAACTGGCGTTTCCCCCTCCATCAAACAAAGTCACGCTGCTTTTTCCGAGACAGCGCATAGCCGCGACACAGAAAAAAAGTCCACTACGATGTGCCTCTTTGTCAAACCACGGGAACAGGCAGGCCTCCTGGAGGTTGTAGACGGGTAGATACATCGATGCTTCTGCAAGGCACGAGGCTCTGATTCATCGGGGGAGTCGTAAAAACACAATGCCACCGCGGGTGACGGCAAAAGGAGGCATCGAGTGCGACGCATTAAGATGGTGCCATCAGCGCAGCCACGCGTAAATTGGCAATCTTGATGGCTTGGAAAAGGCTTCGGCCGGCCCTGTTTTTGACTTGCCCAGGACAGATTGGCAGGTGCTGTCTCATACATAGGACATGTCGCCATTCATCATACATGGCTTCGAGAACAATCCCGTCATGCGAACTGGCCTGCTATCGTGTTAGTGCCGCCAGCAACCAACACCAGCAAGGTGTCGGATATGATCTTCACTGATTGAATCAAGACGGCCAGCGCCGTCTGCTTCTAGAACCATTTCTGCTCTTGTTGCGTGCTACGCGCGACTCATTCGTGGCCCAAAAGTGCCGTCGATCTGTCGGCACCTGACGAACACCACCACGAATAACAACCCGGCGTCGATGCAACCGGTTGACATCAAACACAGCTCGCGGTCTATGTACCCAAGGGAGTCACCAGTGTGCGTATACGTATCGAGAAACGCGTGACCCATGACGGCACAGCCGGGCCTTTTCTCCTCTCCCTCTCTCTTCTCTCCCGTTCCTCACGTCGTCGTCATCAGGCTTGTAACACTGTTGGGCGCCTCACCTAATCTACCTACCTGCTCTGTTACTGTACTCCAAAACCCCAAGCCTCACTTTTTTCCTTCTTTGCCCGTCTTGGCTGCCTCCATCTGTACAGAAGGTTGTTGGTTGGCTTCTCTCCCCGCCCAAAACGACGATCCGCTAGTTAGTTCCCGCCAACTGGGGAAGGGAAGAGGGAGGGGGCGCAAACTTGCCCGTCGATCAGCGCGTCCCGTCCCCTGGAATCCGCAACAGTGTGGCTGGTGAGATCTGACAGGTCTTCCCAATTCGGCCAAGCCGCAACCCTGTCTGGTCAAGAAACACACAAAGGGCTTGTTCTATCTACGGCTTCGATTCGCCTCAGGTCCATCTTGCTTCTATTCTCTTACAGGTACATACTCTACTTGTTGCCTCTATTCACCCAGCTCGCCTCATGCTCACTCAAAAGTCGGCCGCCGAGTCGCTAATCTCAGCCGATCTACCCCTCGATAAACGCCACCTTTCCAGCTGGTTCATGCCATGAATGTCTCATCCCTTCTGCTGAGATAGGAAGCCGAGCCCTCTCTTCTCCCCTTCTGTTTCTCGCCCCTGCATAGGTCTCTGCGGCTCCCCGCGACTCAGCCCGTCCCGTGTACGCTTTGACGTTGACTCAGCTGCCGTCCATGATACACGCGTGTACCGGCGAATCTGACTGTGTCTGCTCAATTACCACCGTGATATTCCAGAATTGCACTTGATCGACCTTCGCAACTGGGACCAAGCAACAGAGGCATCCCGCCAGTTCGAGATGTGCGTTCAAACACTTGCATTGCCGGTCGAGGCGTTATACAGGGAGCCGTTCCGGAGAGCTGGATCGCCTAGTGTCTTGAGCGATATGGGGCCAAGATCCTCATGGGACGGAACCATCTCAATTGGCGCCGGGGAAGCTTCCTGGACTCTAAACTATCGTCTCAAACGAGAACTACTCTCTTGTCCATCTTCCCCGATCTCTACGCGACCAGCTCTACGCTTTAGACCCAGCAACGGTCTTTCACCGTGCCCGCTAGCACTTCTCCTAGACCCTTGAACTTGCAAGATCCTCATGCCATGTTGATCTTCGCAGCCAACCACGGCACATGTGGCTGTCACTACGTTCCTGAGGTCTCCAGGTCAATTTGTGTAAATTGGTGCAGATGGAATCCGCGCAACAACTTTAATCGACCACGTGCATCCTCCCTTTCACCTCGGCAGGGCCATCTTTTACAGCCTTCTCCTTTGCCCTTCCCATGGTTCGTGCAGCTAGCTCTGTCTTGATTGATACACCGTCAACTGGGTAAATTATGCTGATAGGCGAAGACGGCGCCCTGTATCCGTAATTGCACCCGCGACGATCGACCCAACCAGCCGGGAGCTGTGGAATGGTGAATGGAATTCCAAGAGTCGCCACAGACAGGGGCAACAGCCAGGGCCCAGAAGGCACCTTGTTCTCCTCTCCCGCATCGCGTCTCGTAAGGGCATCAACAGGTTCGTTGTCGAGCCCATCGCGCTCTGCACACTGGCTGGGGAAACATTTCATCATCATCTGGCGAGAGAGGGAACAAGCCTCACTTCTTCCTATTCCTACAGTAGCAATGCCACCGTTGATTGCCAACGGTTGTCGTCACGGATGGCCAAAGCCAGACAAGGGTGCCCCCTCCATCGGACACAGAGGCAGGCTTCCGCGACAGGGACCAGGCCTGTAACGGCGGTCCACTTGATGAGACTTGAAGCCATCTCAATCTCGCTGACACTTAGTAGTGGCCACCAAGGACAGCGTAGAACGTGGCCCAAGGAACCACGGTTGGCGCAAAAATTTTCACGGCCAGTTTAGGTGCATTCGTCGCCTGCCGGCACTGCTATGCTGCATTCACATATCCCCAGGTTTTCTTGATGGTCGTCATTGTTCTGCAAGCCTGAAGCCCAGGAACATGAGCATGCGGAGGGCTGTCTCCGCCATTGGACGCCTCTTCGGTTGAACCGGACCACAACCTGTATCCCAAGGCCGTGCCCGATCTTGGCGAGATCAACGCCTTGCAACTCAAGCCCGAGCGGGAGGAATCGAAAAGGATGTCCGTTGGCACAATTTGGAAATGGCACCTTGTCCCAACTCACCGAAAACCCATGCGAGGCTCACCTACATGCACTATAATGAATGATGTACTGATGCAAAACGAGTTGCAAGTCGACAACAAAGTAGCGTCAAGTATCGTGCCTCCTTCGCGGGCTGGCGCTGGAGGAGAATACGCTAAGCATCTGTGCGTGGATGCCCGGCACGCTCGTTGATTCTGAGAACTTAGACAGTAGCATTCACAAGGTCGTAGTCTTGCGACACTGACAGATAAGCTAGAGGCTGACATCACCGAGACAGTTTACTTTGTAGATTCGACCGAATCCGGGGGCGCCACAGGGTTTAGTCTGAACCTTGGGCAGATCCTGCTCGAGATACCAAATGAAAGTGAAGCCATTTCGGAATGAGTGCCAATCAAGTCCCCTGGTGACAGCTCAAGTCGTTCTAGTGGTAGATCATGCTGAAACCGCCAGCCAGCCATGTCAGGTTGATGTCCAAACTTCACAAGAGGACGTTGAAGGCTTACCTTAGCTTTCCATCGCCTTTGCCGTTCCGAACGGCCTCAACCAGTCCAGTCCCTGGGCCAGACTCGATGGTGGCGTTCAGCCATGGTTTGTAAGAGCCGGTGGGAAGCCGTAAGTCATTGCGTCGAGGGACGTTGACGGTGGTAGTCTGATGCAACCTGCACTGCCCTGGCCTCCTTCCGGCTTACTTTGATATGTCCGGAGTCGTTGGTCTCCTCCAGGCTAGGTGGACATCGCTCTCGCTCGAGTTTCATGTCTAGGATCATACGGAGCTCCGGACAATACTCAAGGATACTCTTCCGGGTCTCGGCATTTCTCCACAAACGACTGTTGAGTTGATCGCCATCATCTGGAACGTGATAACCCATCGGTTTTGCTAGTCCTTTGTGGCTACTGACATCGGCCAAGTCCCATGGCCTAGGAGGAGTCTCGTCTGACAGTACCCTGGTGAGGTTGCTCAACCGCTCATCCTCTAACTTGGTATCGTTGAATCGGTTTGGAGAACTCGACACCCGACGGAGTTCGGAGACATTTTGAAGTGATAACCCTCCATTGCTGATGGACTGGTTGGGCTTAGGTCTGAACAGCCTCATGTTAGATAGATGGAACGTGAAGATGTTGACTGTAAAGACTTACTCTGTTGAGTCTCCCAAGTTATCCAAAAACTCATTCATGCTTATGTGAGAATTAGCACAGAGGATGCTATCAGATTCGTATTTTAACATCCAGTCTACCCCAGGGAGAACGACATCATAAAACAGTGCGTCAGTTAATAAGCGAGAGACATTCTCCTTGTTCTGAATAGGCCATGCTTGGGGTAGAACCACGAGGTCGATCTTCCCTCGCTTCTGTTGGTATTGGATAGCATGGGCCCTTTCTACCATAGCGATGCTTCGATCAGAACCGATCATCAGGAATCGCCAATCTTGCGGGACCACCGACATCATGTGTAGAATCAGAGGGACAAGATGGGGTTTCGGTCTCGGTTCTATCAGAAGAGCTAATTTGGATGTGTTGTATGGCAAGCGATGGTCGGTGTTGGGCTTCTGGTTGACAACAATGGTTGAGAAGCCCTCTCTGACTTGATCGATGTGCGAAGATATTCGCCCGCGAGCATCTGGAGACTGGCGGCGCATTTGATAGGCAATCCACCACCTGCATCAACGAGTCAGTAACCCAAAGTGCCTTCAGAGGCTACCAAGACCGTACGTAGCAATCAAAGAAATAACCAAGGCTAGCCTTGTGATGGGTATAAGACGGGCCATAATGCTCAATTCGGTGAACTGGTAGAAGGGATCGGCACCTATAATGTGGCTTTGAATTCTCCTAGAGATGGCAGTACGCAGTGGGAAGAACAAGAAAGTTGACACTGTTGGAGATGTCGTCTTGGAGATGTTGGCACGGTGAGAGGAAAGTGGAAGGAGCGACGCGACAGTTGCCAACCCACATGTACCTACCTACCTACCTACCGACCTACCTGGGTAGTCGCGCATTAAACGGTCGCATTAGGCAGCTGCCTCAAGCGTTGTACGAGTTGGCTATTGGACAGGACTTCTCTGATCCATTAACTCACCTCCTGGCTAACTCTGCCATCGCGAGACGAGTTGTTAGCCACGATGAGCTTCCCAGAACCAACTCCCAACCTTCTGTGCCGCCTGGTGCTGGTAGCCGTTTTTATCGTCTCCATGTAGGCATATCAATCAATTAGATCGTTTCGAGGCTAATAACTTCTGGCTAGAGTCTACGTCTTAGTCGCGAATCTTCCCCCTATGACCCTTACGCTGTCGATCCCCTTGGACAGCCCGATCTTCTCCGCCTTCGACCCTTCGAAAGTGGCCCTCCTCGTCGAGTCACGCCCGCTGTCTATCTTGGCTCCATTACTGCTTCATTTCATCTCAGTCATCCCTCCCGACTGGCACTTCCGCTTCATGGGCTCCCCTGAATCTCTCGCCGCGATCAACGCCTCTTTTGCAATTCGTCAGCACGTCCTCGATGGGAAGCTTGACCTGACCCTCATACCCTCAAATATGAGTACTCAAGGACAAGAGATGATTAGCCGCTTCTTCACAACGTTGTGGCTATACGAGACAGTGTTGCAGCCAGCGGAGTGGCTGTTGGTGTTTCAGACCGACTCGATAGTCTGCGCAAACACCAAGAAAAGCCTAGACGACTTCTTAGAGTATGATTGGATAGGTGCGCCTTGGGACCCCAGCTCTACATGGGGAGGCAATGGGGGCTTATCGCTGCGACGGGTGAGTCGCATCATTGACATCCTCCGAAACGAAGAGCGTCCTTTCGATTCTGAACCAGAGGATGTTTGGCTGTCGGAACGTTTGGCTCGTCACCCCAAGGCTAATGTAGCCAATGGAACTGTGTCTCTGGAATTCTCGGGCGAGCTACACAGTGGTGCCCTGGAGCATGTGAAAGCTAGAGGCAAGGGTATTGACGATTGGCGGGAGGGATTCTACGAGCCCCTGGGATACCACACTGGTGGAGGAGGAGTATGGCTTCACGGCCCAATCTGGGGATCGCCCGAGTTGAGACAGCACATTTGGTCTTATTGTCCTGAGGTAAAGATGATACTCGATATGGACGTGGCAAGGTATGTGCCAGGCAACTGCCGTTCTCACTGGACCATATAGGTAGGTGCCTGAGGGCTTGAGTTACAGCTAGGGATGGCTGAGAGGTAGAAGAGTTGTATCTCCAGCAATTAGCCATTGTTTCACATAATGCAATCGATATTAAAGTTACGTTTGAATTCTGTGGCTGAATAAGTGTCCTCAATGTCTACACACACATCTAGTCCCATCAATACTGACTAGGAGTTTTGAAACCTTGTTCCAATATCAAAAGGCATATCAAGGAAGCCCGATAGAAGACAATACAGTAACTGACACAATTGGAGACACCATACCCAATAGCCTAGATCACAGTAATGTAGGCCTGTATCACAGCCGCGCAATGATTTCTAATCTCTACGAATAGCCATTACAGGGGAGTAAAGCAAATGCGCCCCCCAAACTAAACTCCTAAGACATTATCTGAATACAAGTTCGTTTCCATAATCGTACATGCCTCATCCGATCCCGCTCCATTAACTCCCGGCATGACCAGCAGTCTCAACCAGCAACTGCCCGGCCAACAGCACCAGCGAGCTCGCCGAACAGGATACCCTTGAACACACTCTCCCCCATACCCTGCGTCCACGCACCCGCCTCCTTAAGCCGGGCCTTCCAAGCCTCCTTCTGCTTCTCACCCAACTCCTCCCAGGTCTTGCCGGGACCGTGAACAGATGGCTCGTGAACATCGAGCTGAAGCTTTGGAGCGGTACCATCCTCACCCTCAGTTACCGGGGTCGCATCACTCTCGTAGACCACCAGTGTTTCACCGGCCTCAGGCTTGGCGGCATCCCGGCCGGCAAGCTTGGCGAGGAACTCGTCAGCTAGGAAGGCTGCGGGCGGATGCTGAGGGTCACGTAGAGTGCCATGCCAAGAGGGCAGAAATTTCTGCGCATGGAGGATCGGACGGTTAACGCCGTATACTTCGAGGATAGACTGGCCAATGATAGCGAGGATGAGCGCCATGATGCTCAAGGTGATGACAAGGGGGCGAGAGGATGGGCCACGAGCCTTCATGGCAGTGACGTAGCGAGTGGCCCTGGGAGGGCCCTTCTTGTTACGGGGAGCTACATCGACGTGCTTTCGTAAGGGGATGCTGTGAACCGTGACAGTCTTTTGGAGGGAGATACTGGCGAGCTTGATGAATTGCTGGCGGAGATGAGTCTTTGGGGGGACAAAAGTCGAGAATGCGACACCGGTGATACTGTCACTACCATGAGCATCTTTGAGCGTAAATAGAGGCCATAGCTTGGACAGGAGCTCGATGGATGCGCCTGTTGTGGCATCAATCGTGTATAGCGAAAGAGATGAGTCGTGACCTGCGACGGCGATGATAAATTGCGTCTCGCCTAGCAGAGCTCCGGGCGTTGCCGGAGGGGACAAGTTGGCCACAGCCAGAGCTGTTGCAGAAATCTTCCTCGGAATCCGAGCATTGACTGCCAGTCGTGCTTCCTTATGGCCTGTTTGAGGCAACCGGTATCCCTGCAGGACGACGCCGCTTCGCTTAGGGAGGTTGGCAGCTGCCAGAAGGAAATTCGGGCTCAGGAAGCGGATTGATCGGAACACAGGTCGCTCGCCGTGGTCATCAGGCATCGTGTATACCAGCACAGGATCGCTGCTCTCCTTGTCGTTAACCTTGACAAGATACAGTTCGTACTTGTAGCAGAATGCAACCTGAAACTCGTTGTCTCCCGTCTGCACAATGTCCAAGTCCTCGGCCTCCTTTGGCAGCTCCAGGACTCCGCGCAACTTGACAGCAGAGCCCGAAGCATCAAACACTGCAAGTTGAGGTTCCTTGCCCATTGCTGTAGCGGCAGCACCCATGGATCCAGCGACGCGCAACAGCCGTTGATACGTGTCGG
The DNA here is from genome assembly GCA_000966855.1 of Fusarium sp. JS1030. Classification (NCBI taxonomy): domain Eukaryota; kingdom Fungi; phylum Ascomycota; class Sordariomycetes; order Hypocreales; family Nectriaceae; genus Fusarium; species Fusarium sp. JS1030. The sequence continues at coordinate 432,451 of JWIW01000088.1, forward strand.
CGTCGGGGTTTTCGAACAGAGAGGCACGAGATAGCTCTGAAATATTGGTGTCGGGTATCTTAGTTCCGACAGAGGCCCGCGATTTAGATTGCTCGATAGCCAAGGTTCGAAGGTGCTCGTTTTTGCCCTTTGCGACGCTGTCGGGGCTGGAGTTCACGCCGGCAAAGAGATATGTGGTCTTGCCCTTATGGGGGCCCACGGCGAGGGACATGACGCTGTCTTCATCGCGAGAGAGGTCGATCTCTCCGGCAACGCGGAGCTCTTGCTGCGATTGCGTCTCGAGGACGGTCTGTACCAGTTAGCCCCATGTAACCGAGCTCGGGATAAATCATGGCAGCCAACGAACAATCTTGTTTCCAACTCCAGATCGACCAGCACCACCTCCACCTCCAACCACCAAGCGAGTCGAGTCTTCCGGGTCGAAGTCTACGGCATAGAGGGGGTAGTCGAGCTCTGTGCTCGCGCGAGGGAACGGCGGGGCCATGACGGCAATGAGGCGGGGCCCCTTCTAACGGCTTACTATGCGGTCTGGTGGGTGAGGCTAAGTGTCTGAGAGTAAAGACGACAATGCGACGTGAAAGTACCTGTCAAAGTGACTGCAGGGTGCTTGGTGCTGAGTGACGTTAAGGTTGCTCTCGAGGCCAGATGTTCGAGCTAGAGCTATGCTGGTTGGTCAGGCGCGGTGATGACAGGGTTGTTTAAACAGGGAAGCTTGGCACGTGGCAGTCACGTGCACTGTTGAAGATGGCGTTTCAAAACCTCATGGAGTGGCAGGGATTGTAGCTCATTTTTATAGGCACTGAGAGGCAAAATAGACCCTCGAGATGCATCGGCTGTGACTCTTCTTGGCTCTCGAGAAGAGTCATAATGGTTCATGTGCTGGTACTGGGATCTTGTGCCAGCAAGGTATACAGGAACGTGTTATTTTGCCGCATAGAAGCAGTCTGCCTTTGAGGTCTTGACCACCTAAAATACTACGCCACCCCATGCACATTGGAGCGGCGATGGGGCGCATGGGGTATCCTCAGCCGAAGGCCGTGTGTCCGCGGGCCGGGAAGCTATTACTACTACCGCATTATCTACGTACTGATCCAGTGCCATGGCCATACTTGGTATTATATATCATGTAAGGACTCCGTGTAAGAACCTGTCGTTTCCTAAGCTCCTGATCCCTCATCTTCATCTTCATGCCATCCGGGGGAGACCCGTAGACCAGGTGATTACGATCAAATGGCGCATCCAACATCAAACCCTCAAGCGTTTTTACACGAGAGACAGCCACGTAGCTTAAACCGGTCTGAAAGTCCCGGCAGGAGAGATCCGTCACGATCATATCTTCTGTGATGCTTTGTGACTTGTGCACGGTAATAGCGTAGCATACGATCAGGGGAAACTGCGTGCGAGCGCAGAGAGTGGCTCCGATGAGAAAGTCTCTCTCAACTGGGAGAATTGGAACAATCTTTTTGCCATCGGGGGTGGTCAGGAACACCGGTCCGTTGTACTTGTCAAACTCCATCATGATAACACAAGGAGGATCTTGGATGGGGTCAGCCCCGGGTGCCCAGCCGATGTCGTAAACCGTACCGCGAGCGCCGTTGCAGAGGCCAACGGGCTGCCAAAGGTTAGACGTCAGCATCAGACGAGCGCCAATGCATATAGGGATCTGCTTCGCAAGGTTGCCCGCCTTGTCATCAGGGGCAGCAGCCGCACCAGGGCCGACGTTCTTAGCTTTGACCTGGACGACTGGCCGGCCGAGGCGGTCGAGGTGATAGTGGTTATACTCGTTCACCCTATCTTTGGTAGCGTATACTCGCAGGGCGCTGGAAAACCTCGCGACCTCTCGATCGTCTAGCTTTGCCTGCACGCGGGTGGACAGGAGCTTCCAGGACTCCATAGATAGTTGGAGCAGCCGCAGTTCCCCAAGAGCTGTGCGAAACGCCTCCTGGTCGTCGCCGCGCTGCCTCTGAACAACCTTCAAGAATACTGATTTATCGAAGCGTCTGTATGCGTTCCTGCCCTTGATCTCTACTCCCTGCACCTCTTTGTCGTAATAAAGCGGCTTCTGTAGCACAGGGGGAAGCTGGAAGAAGTCACCAACCAAGAGGATGTTCAGACCGCCAAAGAACTCCTCATTCCTATTCGGGAACGCCTCGCGGAGACGGTCATCAATCCACGATAGCTGACGCAGTCCTAGCATGCTCTTCTCATCTATGATGAGGTACTTGATATCCTTCAGCTTCTTCTGGAGCTGGGTCTTATCAACGGGGGATAGAGGCTTGAAGTCCTTATTGATTGGGAGGTGTAACAGGGAGTGCAAGGTAGTGCCCGATATCTGGTTTCCTGCGACGCCCGTTGGCGCAGCACGCCAAACAGGTGTCCCCCTCCCCCCTGTCGCGGATTGGAGGTGCGCGGAGAGCAGGTTAATGAGGTATGACTTGCCAGTGCCGCCTCCGCCATCCACATGGAGTAGCAACTGAGGGGGATCCTGGGTCAGGAAGTGGCCCATCACCGTATCGTATACTATGCGCTGCTCTGGATTTAGGGAATCGCGAGCCTCCAAGGGCTGATCATCCACATCAAGATCAAGGGTGTTTTCCGCTTTGCGTTGCTTCCAGTAGTCGCTGTTGAGAATGCCATCATCGACATACCGCCCAACATGAGGGGTCCAATCGTAATTGATATCAATGTCTCGGCGGCCGAGGATGTCGATGTCCTCCTCCTCCAGTGGGCGGTCAGGTAGCATGCGGGCGAGTTCATGCCAGTCCTCCTCCGCGATGGGCTCCTCGTGGATCTCAAGCTCAAATTCATCCTCCTCTGCTGTCAATTCATCTGTATCTGGTTCCCCATAATGATCGTCCGCATGGGTATCATGGTGCTGTCTGCAGTGCACGTACGCAGCCGTGAAGGAATCGAACCGCTGCCCGCCCACAACGAGCAACTCTTCTGGAGAGCGATGTGGATGAGCCATCATCAATTTAACACGGCAGAAGTCGCTAAACTGCGAAGAGGCCTCCATAGACTTGTATCGAGGGAAGTAAGACAGGACTCTCTTCTTCGCTTGAGCAGCGAGTCTCCTCCACGTGTTGAGATTGTACGATTGCAGGTATTCGAGATAGGTTATATCCTCATGCTGGTCCTTTCTCTCTAGATATTTCCTATAGCTGCCGATGGCCTCGTTGACATCTCCGTCCACACGATACGAACGTGCCTGTCGCTCTAACGGACGGCAGTCCACGGTGACAACCATACGGGTACCTTCTTGCAGCGGAATGTTAAGCAGCAGATGGGAAATCTCCTGCGCCGAGTAATCTCTCTCGGCAATCAACTTGTTCATCAGGCGAGAGGAGAAGGACAACAAGGGCTGAACGTGCGATGTGTGCGGCAAGACCTGGTCTGCAAGCCTGGCGAAAGACTCCGTCTTCTTCTCAGATTTACTGCAATACTTCGCAGCGTACGTAATAACCGCCTGTAAGCTGGTGCAGGGAGATATGTCGATATTGGCTAGCCAGCCTAGGATAATCGCAGGATTGAAGTTATTCATGAGGCTGTCATTCCGGGCCGCCTCAAAGACATGGTACGACCTGCCTTCCTTCCTGATCACTGCGGCCAGCTCCCGCAAGGCACGAGGGAAGTCAAAACGACACACTTTCTCTGGATTGGCAACGTTTGCCGCCTCGATATCCGCAGCGGCACCCTCCATGTCCCTCGCCAGATCACCGGTTCTCTTCCTCACGCGCAAGCAGTACGTGGTATTGCACTTGTGGCGCTGGCAACGGTTGACGATTTGTGAGAGCCGCAGGAATGTCATCTCTATGCTCAGGGGATCCACGCTCAGGGGATTACCCTCACCCTGAGGCATAGTCCTACTCGGCTCGGGGTTAATGGCAGTGATGTGGAACCCCCACGTGCGTGCAAATACATCGCGAGCGGCTTCGTCCTCCATGTCGGCCCCTGGACAATTATCCATCCAGTACAGGCCGTGGTTGTGTGGGCTACCACGGCCTTGCCATTCGTACCGATCCCAGTAATCTGTGATGCTGAACTTCTTACTCAGCACGATATCCCGAAAGAGGGTGTATCGGCGGTAGAAGTGGAAAGCAGCAATGTGAGGGTTCTGCCGCAATAGGCGGCGCGATAGAGCCATCCTCTCCGGCTCGGTGGCGGCTAACCAGTCGTCATACTGGGGCATGTGCTGGTAGAGACTACGCCAGTGTAAATCTGCCGGGCTAAACGTGATGAATGCACCAGGACAACCAAGGTTATAGGCATAGGCCTCGAGGTCCTGCCTCTTTTTGTTCCAGAATGGACGCGTACCGCGAATAGACACCGCATGCCTTGCGATCGAGTTGATCAGCGCCTGCGCCTCGGGGTCCTCGCTGTGTTCCAGCGCCTGAATAAGTTGCTCTCGCGTCAGCGGCTGCTGTCTCCCATCATGTTGCTTCACGAAGAATCTGGACCGCGAACGTGCTTGTGACCGCATTAGCGTGTTGAAGGCGACGAAGCGGAAGGTCGGGTGGCGTGCAAAACGCCCGTCGTGCCAGCGCATCGCGTGCTCGACGTAGTCCTTGTAATCAATGGAGCGCAATCGAGGTTCAACAAAGTCGGCTCTACCGTCAGGAAAGAGGCAGGGAAACGCCAAGGAGAGCAGGGCATGAGAGCGATTGAACTCATTAATGGGTGTGTGTCGTATATTCGGGAGCTGCAGCTCGTGTTGCGCCTGCGCCTGGAAGCTTGTGGAAAGCTCTGGATCAGCTTCCGACTCTCCGGCGAGAATAGACCGCAGAGCATCGAGCTCCGTCTCCTTTGCCAACAGGTCTGGCACTGCAGCCTCGTCCTCCAGGTCAGGCTCTGCCTCCTGATCTTCCTCGGGTCCAACATCCGCAGCCTCCACCTGACTCTGGGGGATGGCATCCAGGACATTGCCATCTTGGGGCAATTGATTTAGCCTCTCTTCGTCGATGACGATGCATCGATACCCAGGATGATGGCGCCGGAGGTAGTCTAGCCATATGACAACCGGCTGGCGGCGGACACGGAACTGGCGGGTGAATTGCCGACTGAGATTTGCGTGGGACGACGTATTGGCAGGACGTAGTAATACAATGTTCAACTCCTGCGGCAGAAGCGGGAGCTGGTGGTACACTAAGCCAACCTCACGGAGAAAGTGAACTACGTGCCCCCGATACTTGTACTGCTGCCCTCGCACAAGCATAATGTTCACGTGGACGTGAACACGAGCAATCAAAGACTCTTCGGTAGGCGTAAGCTGGGGCAACCGGGCCGGTACAGGGCCAAAGTCGAGCTGATTATCTGCAGAGAAGAAATACGGCTCGCCGGGGCGGCGTTTCTCATCTTTTCGATAACAACGCGCACAAATGCCATCGCAATCGATCTTCATCTGGAACCAACACTCCTGGCATCGACTGCAAAACTGCATTTGGTCATTATCCAGCTTTGTCCAGAACTCGCGGAGGATTGCCTTATCGCGACCAGTCAAGGCGCAAGCCTCAAGGTCGCCATTCCACACCGGATCTTGCGCATGAAAGACCGCCGATTCTTCAGGTGGAATTATCACTGGACTCCGAATACGTCGTGGCGGCATCGATGATCGAGTTTGTGTTCGAGATTTTCTTGGTCGCCCTCCTGTACCAGGGGCAGGACCACGGCGACCACGTCTTGGCTGTGCGGAAGGCTGCCGCAAGCGATGGCGAAGAGGGCTTCCATCCACGCAATCATCATCGTCGTTCTCGTCTTCGTCCCCTAGATCAGAATCAGACTCTACCCCTAATTGTTTGAGGTACCTCCGTGGTCGAGCAGGTGAAAGCAGCAAGTTGAAATAGTCATCGGCGTCAATATCAGATTCAGAGAACTGTCCCCTGTCATACCCTTCCTTGATTATCCCATCCCCATCTAGAAACCCACTCGGTCGTAGTTGATCTTGACTCTCATCTACGTTCCGTGGTTAGCCTGAACAAACTACTGGGGCCACAGAACAAGGATACCTTCTCCAGGACCCTCAAAATCTTCCAAGAAGCGAAGTTGAGATATTGCGGGAGTCAGTGACACAGTCTCCCCTGCACGGCGTCGTGAACGATGGTCGCGCTGGATAGCAGCCAGCTTGGCCCTCGCCCCAGCCTTCAAGGAATCATCTTGCGAGTCCTTCCCCCCCTTGTGGAACCTGGTGGCCAAGTAAGAGTGATCCACACCAGGTGTGCTGCTTCGAAGAGTAGATGGATCAGAATGTGAGACGAGTGGATGGGTCGTTGGCTGCACAGGCGGTGACGGAGCTAGAGCCCGGAAGAGCCGCGAACTTTGTTGGGTTGGTGGAATTGGCGTCCCTAGCACTACATGCGACTGGCTAATTGACTCTCCGAATAAACTCCTAGCTGTATGAAGTTGCCGTAGCTTCTCTGGCGATGTAGGCTGGGTTCCGGATCTCTCGTTGGGGGGCGATAGGCCAGCATCTCCTTCGGTTCTCTTCGTGGCAGGTCTGCCAGGTGAGGATGGACGAAGTGCAATGTTCCGCAGCGTCTGGAGCACGACTTTGGATCTAGAATGCTTCATTTGATGAGGGTTAAGAGACTTATAGACGAGGAAGGCAGAACTTACATGAGAAACGCGCTGGTTACGGCAGTCTATGCATTGCTTAGTTTGCCTAGCAGACTGCCTCTTTGCTCTGAAGGCACTCTCCGGTCTCTCCTCCCCACAACGAGCACAAACAACGAAGAGTAAATCAGTAGAGAGCTCTTCGGGGTTGAGACCGAAATCCATTACTTAATCAACGAGGCCATGTCGGGACCTGTCGAATTGGGGAGATGAATTGAACGCGTGGTACTGGCACAATACTGAGTAAACAAACAATTCCAAATGGACCGATTGGCCCCACTCTTTTGGTGCCATCAGCCAGTTGCGCGTTCTTTCGCGGCTGGCCATACAAAATCTGGACCAATCAGATTCCGAGAAACTTATTTATCCCTGTCTGCACCAAACCCTCATTATTCGGGAAAACTTATGAACTAATGTAGAGTCAGCCTTCGGCTGAATGAGCCTCAACTTTACCAAACTTGGCATTGCTATTCTCAAAATCTATCTATCGGACTGTGTTTGCGACACCGCAATTCCCGGAGTATCAGATATTGTTTAACCAGCAGCGGCTTTAGCCAGAAATTCAGATTACATGTGAGCGTCTGGTAGAAAGATAACTAAGAACTCGACTCCCATTAGGTAGGTTAGTATCCCGACGGAGGTCCAGCCTAGAACACTCCTACGGTACACTGAAACCTTTGAGACTTGCAGTAGCTGATGACATGTATCCTCCTTATTCTGCTTGGGCGAAAAATCCAGCATTTGGAATGACGCAAGTATGGCTGTATTTGTTTAGATGTTGTCCAGATGACTGTTCAGCCCATTCAGTCTCATCACCTTCTTACTTTCGAGGAGTCGGAGGAACTGGCCACAGTAGCAAAGAACACAGTTCTCAACAAAGCATAGGCATGTCAGCAAACCAATTGCCACGCAACACAATAACGTTGACGAAAAAGAAAATGGACTCCAATTGCATGTGTAATTGGAATCCTTCAAAAGATACCACTTCTCGTTCTCTTAACTGCAAGGTAGAAAAAAACGCTGCCTCTTCGGACCATCAATCTCAGCACCTTCATCACCTTCCACAGCCTACGAGACCAAACAGAGGACTGCTGTCACTCCACATATAAGACCCGCAATCAAGCTAGCTACCTAGTAATTAACTGGACGAATGGCATGAGACTTGACGATAACGGGGTGAGGAATCGGGGAGGATGACTGTTTGTAGGCACGTGTCGAAATATTGCAGTGTCACAGGTTCTCTCCATACCGGCATGATAAACAAACTCTCAAGCAATCATATGGCAGGATAAACTTGTCCAGATTTACAATGCTGTCCTCGTGTCTACTCGGGTCGGGGTTTCTGCGTTTCGGAGCCCGAGGAACAACTCCCCCATCCTCGACTTAAGTCTGGGCCGTTCGGTCCTCTCGCCGCCCCGAAGCCAGTTACATTGTTGAGGACACCGAGCAAGACACCTCCCAATGAAACAAGGAGAGCCACGTAACATCGAGAGGGAGGGGGCTTAGTTCCAGCACCTTGAGAGTTTCAATGACAAGAGTGAAGAGATCCAAGCCCCCACGTTGCGAAATGTGAGCAAAACCGCGCAACAAGATCGGATCAGACTCTGGATGGGTTGTCTGAGTGCGTACGCTCTATCATTGGTTGCTGACTGCGTGGGATATTGAAGTCGCGTGAGACCAGGTCCCACAACTTTCCGCCAACCAGATCCGCAGCAGTATTTCGATCTTCGAGGATAGCCAAGTCTTCTCATTAGCGGCTACAAATTATACTGGGAATAGCATCGAGCGACGACCCAGAATAGCATGAGGCGAGCTGGAAAGACGGCTTTGGGGATATTTGACGCCACATGCAGCCGACCGAATGAGTGAGTACAGGGCTAATTAGCTCCCGTCCGAGACGCAAATCTTTGGGAAATACACAGTGGGCCAAGCGGCGGATGGAGTAGATTAGACAATATTCCTAGCCGCCTTCTCTCAACAAAGCCGTTATTCGCGTGGGAAATGGGCAGTCGCCGGCGGCCAAGTTGATTGTCAATTCGTTCAAAGCTGTCAGCTCCGCCTACAACGGGGCGCCCCACGGACTGACTGAACAAGCTTGAAGGCCCACCCACGTACGACATTTGTAGATCGCCAGGTCCCCTGTAGGGGTTGATACCGAACCAGACACGGCCAGCTGTCGCGATGATAGCGCCATACCACGCGCGTTACTAAAATAGAGTAGAAACGGGATGATAATGATGAGGTGCCACCCCAAGCGCCCCCTCGTGGGTTAGGCGACTGGCCGGCGAGAGCAGCAAACACAGCCACGCTACGGGATTGTTCAGCCCATCTCGCGCCAGCCGCCGTCAAGACTAGCGTTGTTGCCGTGATAGGGTCTTTATTGTTGTCAGTTGACCATGGCTGGCTGCGAGGCTTCCCTGCGTTGCGCCCTCGTGTTGGCCCGACGCAGGCGATAAGTGATATGTCAGTATCCAAACTACCTCCGCAGAACAACGAGGGAAGGAGAAAAGAAAGCAAATCCCCAAGAGGCGTTCCTTTTGCCATCAAGAATACCACGTCCATGTCTATCAGCAGTAGGATCCCAGAGAAACCCTCATGCCGTGCGGGGAAAGTTTGGTGAGCACGCAGCACAGTGCAGCACGTACGTCTTGGCTTGCGAACAGCCTCATCCTGGAAGACGACAGGATCTAGAACCAGCAAGCGAATGTAGATCTACACCCGAGAGGGTGGGTAGGCGTCATTTCAACCGAACAAGAAGGCCAGGGCTGCCAGGATGATGCCAGGTAGGAAAAAGAGATGATGATGTAACCGAGCAAAACGAGTCGAGCTAGGGTCCAGCTTTCTTTCAGAGTTTCCAGGAACGCGGGATGGCGCGATCTGAGGGTGTGGGGGCCTGCCTTCCCGGCGGGACATGTCCTGCGACGCGGCAACTGCCTAGGTAGGTAGGAGCGGAAATATGTAAGGTCGAAGGTACTTGCCCGGGTTGTACGTGCGTATGCGCGGGGGACCGAGATGATTTTCCATGCCCGGGACGGGACGGGGATCTCGGTGGGTACGTACTCCGTACCTGAAGCTTGACCTAACGGCCACGCCCATGCCCTGGCTGGATTAAGCCTGTCTTGGAAGAGACGACATATCTAGCATGGGAATCGAGATTGGACGGCATGGATATGTATGGATGCCTTACATACAATACCTACCTATACTGGATGTATGTATGTATGCGCCAACATGACCCTTGCCTTGCTCGGGGGGAGATGGATCTAATTGAAATCCACCGCCGCCACTCTCGATGATATGACCACTCTCGTCGAGGAATCGGGCATAGGTTGATACAACTCTCCAGCCCAGCTTTCGACCATCAATATCACCCACCACCCCCGGTCAGAAGCCGAGATTGGAGGATGTGACGACAACTGTGGCCAACGCCCCCTCCCGTCCAACAGAGACATGTATGTAACACAGAGGGCGGAGAAAACACGCTGCGACAACGTGCAGTCCGAGTGAGACAAGAAGACAGAAGCAAATACACACGCCCGCCCAGTCAGGGGCCCTCCCTCCCCTCCCTGTTCTGTTGTTGGCCCAACAGCCGCTAAGCTCCATGCAACCGCCATCACAGACATGGACCAGCGCAACCTGCATGAGCCTGCCGCAAGCCTCTCTCACTCACAAGCCTTGCCTGGCCTGGCAGCCTGCGCCGTCGTCTTCTGGTAGCTCCGACATTGGCCTCATGCTGGTGTGCCCGAATCGTCTCTGCCAATGCGACTTGTCAGTGTCGCCCTGCTTATTACCTACATGCGCTTTCGGAGAAGAGACTTGCGCCACTCCGCTGCCACATCCGCTCTGCTTTGTGGGCTCAATGTATCCATTGGCACCCAGCTCTCGAATCAAGTTGCCGCGTTGCGTCATCGTCTCTTCTTTTCCTGGGCACAAGACCGCGCCGTATGATGAAATATGATGATCATGTCGGTCTTTTTTCTCTAGTGCTGTTCACCCTAGTAATGTGGTGCCCGCAACCTTTTCCATCCACAAGCAAAGCCCAGGGTATCAGATCCAATATCAATCCGGAAAATGAGCCCCCATAGGATACACGAAAGGAGAATGGCCCAGAGAACTCCTGTCCCATCCTGACCCCCTTCCACCTCCCCCCTCGCCCTCAACAGCTAGAGTACAATGGTGATTCGCAAATCCAATTTGGTATCAATGGGGTCTCCAACCAACAATAAGACAATAGTGGTAAATCGTAGCCGAGAATAACAAACGAGGCTCAGGTAGCGACAGACTCAGGGCCGACGACATTGACTCGGAACCCGTTCAAACTTCAGATCTCCCAAACACCAGTGATCCGACCACTTCTTGATTCTTGCTCGCCTCCCAGTACATTTACTCCACGTCCAGTGTAGCAATTTTGTGCTCCCTCTCTCTGTTCCAAGTTTGGCGGGTTTGTTTCGCTGCGACACACAAGACAACCAACATCCGTACAAAGAGTCCGGCTTAGCCGATAGGTATGATAAAACAAAGCAAGAAAACAAATAAGGAACAAACAAACCAATCTGTAGGTAGAGCTGTTTCTGTAATAATCTGACGTCGTGCGAGGTTCGGTAGCATAACCTCGACATAAAACGAAGGAGCAGGTACGCAGTAAAAACACGCTTTCACCATCCGCCCGCCTCCAAAAGGGGAAAAACAACAACCATCCCTGTACATGCACAAGTATTCAACTCCATTGAGAGCAAAGCAGATGACCCCGAAAAACAGATAAAGAGGAAAACGACACAAACAGCACCAAAAGAAAATTTGTTGCGGTTGCCCGACATGCGTCTTCCCAAGTCCCACCCGCTAGCCCCCAAACCGAACCAAAACCAGAACCACCCCAATATTATATAGTAGAGAATGGTGTGAAGGCAACTGCATGCTCGCTGAAGGAGTGCATGCACATTTAGGTTGAGACGCTGATAATCCACAACCAGTGGCGTGATCGCACGCCCTCGGTAACTTCTGGGCTCGAAAGTGAGGTAATGCCTTTGTTGTCGACTTGGGTCACCTCCATAGCCCTAAAGTCTTCGGTGAGTGTCCCGGGTTGCCCAGCCGGTCTCTGGCATGCGAGGCTGCGCTGAAACCCATTGGCCAGTCCTAAGATCCTGCTCTTGCACTTGGCCTTGTCCTGGGCCAGGAGGAGGCCTGCCCTCCATGGCTCTCAAAGGCGGCAATCTTTCACCACCTGTCGATGATGCAGCAGAAGACGGCCGTGATGGTGCTCCATAACCTGGGCCTTGCATGGGTGGCAGCCCTCCAGGAGATGCCCCAGGGTGTACGCTCGCGGGAGATCCGTAAGATGGTATCGAGAATTCCGGGCGGTCGTCGGTTCGACGTCGTTGCGCTGGTCGTTCGCCCGTTGAAGGATCGCCCCCGTAGCCTTGCAAGGAACTCGAGTCTGCATACGAGCTGCTGGTTTGAAAAGTGGGACTTTGTGGTCCCACCGCCAGACTGCTTATTGAAGGTGTTTGAGCAACAATATCTCTTAAACGATTACGATCCTCCCGATAAAAATCTCGTTGCTGCTTCAACTCTTCGATTTGGATTTCCATCATCCTTCTTTCATCCCGAAGCTCCTGTAATTGTTTAGTATTCTCTTCCTGCATGATCTTCTTCTTCCTGCGATGCCTCGTTGAAGCTACTGCGTTTCGCTGGCGCTTCTCATCCGCTTTCTTGGATGCTTGAGAGTAATCGACTTGAACAGGAATCGGAGTATCGCTCCCTGGAAGAGTCATAAAGGCTTGCTGTCCCTCGACGCCGAATAGCGGGCCTCCCATGCCATGTCTTCGTATCGTTTCAGACCATGGTGAAGATCCGTCGCTTGGGGGGCCCGCAGTCGGAAACGGTCGACTGGGCTGCACATTGGGGGGATAAGAAGTTTGCGGAGGCATCGAGTGTTGCTGCAGGCGGCTGGGCGCGTTGCTGGGGGTTAAAGTATTGGGAGGAGCTTGAGCTCCTGGGGAGGGAATTGCCGGTTGAGAGAGCGACCTTCCAGGCGTTGATATTGCCGAGGGAGGCCCGGTAGGCATACCCGGAAGATGGTGTAGACCAGGAAATTGAGACCTGACTTCTTCGGGAGATTCGTTCTCGTACGGTCGCTTGGCGGGAGAGACACTGGGAAGAGATGGTGGCTCGCGAGTCACTGGCTGGCCCTGGCCGATGCTCATGGCTCGAGGAGACTGTGTTAGACTAGGTTTCCGTCTCGGGTGGTGCATAGCGGGAAAAGGAAACGCCATTGTTGGGGAGTTTCGCTCCGACGATGTGCCACCCAACGGCGTCATCGGCCCAACCGGCGTGCCCGGAAGTGAGATCGATGCAGTCTGACCGGCAGGAAAGAGTCGGTTTGCTGGAAAAGACCCAGGAGTTGACCCAGGAGCTGAAGCCTGCATCTCGTGGTCGGAAGGTCGAGCTGTGAGAGGGACAGCACCACCCCCTGAGCCCAGCAACTGCGGTTCCAAAGGGTTTAGAATGGTGTGTACACCTATGGTTCTGGCCGGGACCTGTTGGATCCTGTTATCTCCATTTGTGTACGGAACACCAGTTAGGTCTTGGGGTAGGTCACGATTGCCAAGCGGCCCGTACCGAGTCGAGGAAGGCGAGACTTGGTCATCTCCCACAGGGGACCTCGAAGAGCGGCGTGAGGCATGGCGAGACGTAGGCCCAGTCTGCGACATCGGGGCCAGATCGCCTGTGCACACCTGGCCGCGAGGGCCGGCACATTGACCCTCCCCGGCTTCAGTCAAGGACGGTGGTTTGTTGCCCTGAGTGATCGAAGGTTTCTGCAGAGAGAAGTGATGCGAGGACCAACTTGGAGTCAAGGGCGTCCGCGGCGAGTTGGGTGTTCCACCGGTCGAGTCTGTGGCGGCAGATTCAGGGCTGCCCTGTGAGGGTTGCGCCTGCGACCACAGGCTGGTCGACTGGATCGCCAGATTGAGCGTCTTGTCCTTCGGGACTAGATGGGATTGACACCCAAACAGTCCCAACGAGAAATAGAGGCTATCGCAGAGTCTCCTCCGGGGCGTTTTGACAAGAGAGGAATTCGGCGGCGGCGACTGGATTAGACGTCCCAATCTCTTGCTTAAAACAACAATTCTTTCCCTGTTAAGGTTCAAAGAAGTTCAAGGCCCAGAGAGCTCGGGTGAAATCCTAGTCGATGTCGCTTGGGCCACTCAAACTAGGTTGCGGGAAATGGGGTTTCGTCCTGGCCTGTCGAATTCGAGGAAGAGTAAGTGAGTACGTCAACCAGCTGGTGATCAACAGGCTGAGGCGGCGCGACACCGGTCGCCACGATGGATCTGATATGTGAGAACTTTGGGCAATCCCCTCGAGGACACAGCTTGGCTCACTTACGAGCAGGCGTTGAGGAAGATGAACGGTCCAAGTCCGGAGTGCCTGGACAGGTGACAGGGATACCCAATGTGCAGGCTAACTCTAGCAAATCATAAACCTCAAGGGCAAGTCGCTGTGAATGGTCGCCAGGGCGTGGAGCGAGGACCACCAGTCTCAGCAAATCCTCTCGCCTCGCAATCCCAATTATTGGTTCTGATGTGTTTAGCAGCCAACGCCAGCTTTGTTGGAGAGGATCCTGTAGTTGGGTGTGATGGGGACCAGGACTGTGACTGAGTAAACTTGAAGTTGAGAATTATGATGGTAGAAGACCAGGTATCGTCAACAGATGGGAAGGCTGATAGTGGGCTGGGTAGCCTTGGGCCGTAAGGCTTTGACAAAGTAAGAAGAAAGAAAGGTGACAGAGGTTGAAGAAGAGCAAAGCTGGGTCAGGCACCGGGACTGCTCAGTGATGTAAGATCTCTGTCTGGCGTTGCGCACCGCCAACAAAGGAAAACACACCCATGGATGAGAAGCGAGTCCCAGAATATGGGGCTACCGAGATGGAGAACCACACTGTGTGGTATTCTTGTCCTCTGGGTACAGATACCATGCAAGCCTTGAGCTGCTCCCGGTGCCGCGCCCTTATCAAGCCCCAGAGCTGGCCCCGGCCCTCAAAGAGCATCAACTAACCAGCCCAGGGTGAAAGTCCCGCAGGCTTTTGGGCAAGGTCGTGGTCTATAGGTAGCGAAGAAGCTGGGGCTAGTAGAGCTGGGGCTAAGCTGGGGCTAGAGCTGGGGCCAACAGTGAGCCAGCTCTGAAGTGATGAATGGTGCTGGTACCGGGGAACGTGTCGACCAGGGTCATGAATACCAGGCGCAGGAAGCATGTAGCAGGGGTTGCGTCTTCTCTGCCCTTGCTTTGCAGACTCCATGGTGCCAAGGCCGCAGCAGGGCTTAGACGGCTGGGGGCCCTAAATGACGGGGAGCTACCGGTAGTTTTGCCGTCATGACAATTTTTCCCCCTCTGTCTCCAGTTTGAAAGTAGTCGGTGTAGTCTCAAGCTCCATACCAGCTCAGTATGGCAAATCATTTCTCGATCCTTTGATATGTGATGTTTTGATGTTGTGGGTGGAAATGATGTAGCAGAGACAGTGAGTGTGTCGTCAGACCTATAGAAGCCGGAGTCCTAAGGCCTCCAAGACGAGCGGAATAGGTAGAGCAGGCCTAACGTGGAAGTTCCTGGACAACAAGCAGCTTCCAAACTAAGCTCGACACCGCCCATCGCACTAGCCTTGAGGCCGGGGCTCCGGCTAGCTCCCAAGCAGACGGAGCCCGAGAGACTAAAGCGGTCAACGGAAATGCCAAAGTAGACATGGGCACGGTCGCTGGACGTAAGGCTCACTACGTAGATAGTTCCCGCATAAGCTCGAGTGAGGTCCATATTTGCCCAAACGTCACTCAGCATCTCGTGGTGGCCCCCCTGACGATGGTGCTCCGACCTTCGCAGTCGATTCTCGATCCAGGTGCAGATGCAGATGCCAACAGACACTGCTGCTGGTCGAGTACAGCAATAGCGGGAGGGCCAGTACCAAGTCATGTGGCGGGCAACTAGTTGACGCGCGAAGTGGATCATGGATCTAAGTTGAAGAGGGCTAAGCGCGGTGGCCCAAATGACCACCCACGCCTTCGGGATGCCCAAAAAGCAACGAGCATGGCGGCTTGCAGAAGAGAAAAGAGACGACAAGAAGACATCGAACAACCAGCGAGCGTGCCGCTACTTTGGAGAGCTGGGATGGGACTGAAAAAGAAGATCGCCGTCGCGCCCCGTGTCCATGGTTTTGGGTGGTGCGGACCTGGCTGATCCCGGCTAGCCCTTGCAAGGTGCCGAACAGTTGACTGTGAACCTTTTGCTCTGTCCCTGCCTCGCGCCTCGTCCAGTCTCGGTTGGCTAGACCAGGGTGCCTGTCTGTTTCTCTGCTCATCAGTCAACCGAACAATGAATTATGCAGCAAGTCCTCGTGTGCTGCCAGGCATACAGCAGAGGTCCTAACTTTGCTGGCCTCGAATGGCAAACGCATCACTTACACGGTCAACCACACCAAACCCCACGGGATAAGACAGAAACAGAAAGGCCTATTCTCTCTTTGAGATGACTTGGCATTGCAGTTGGGTCGCGCGCCTACCAAAAACCGCCGAGGCCACATGGGAGAGAGCACTCGCTGTCTTGCTTTGAGACGTGTGAGTGGGACGGAACGTGAAAGAGATGTCGTAGGTAGACGCGGAGGCGCAGAGACGGTGCAGATTGGAGAGAGAGGACGGATATGCGTATCTCACACCCCCCGTGGCAGATAAAAAATGATGAGAACTCAGGAACAGGAGGCGAAGGGGATTGTTGATACAATCTGACTGAGCATCAAAGAAGTTTGCTCCAAGACTCACTCTTCCAGGAAGGATTTCTTTTTTCTCTTCCTTTTAGCGATGCCACCTCATGCGGACCGCCTCGCACCTTCCGCCGAATGGTTCCTAGGCAGGCAAGGTAGGTGCTCAACAGGTCGGGAGGCAGGCGCAAACTCAGGCATCAACTCCCGTAGAAAGGCATCAATCGGTTAGGAACTCTAACCAGTGGGCAGGAAGTCTCGTCAGACAACCACAACCACAACTCCTCGCGGCGCCTCAATACCTACGGCTGCACGTCCAAGTGCCCAGTAGTTGCTGCTATCCTAGTACGGATTCGTTCCTACGCTTCATCTCCTCCAACTCAAACTTCCACACGAGCCACGCCACGACTTACCGCCCACGCGGAAGGGCGGAATGCCCCTGTTCCCCAGCACGATCCGCGCCCGCCCACTCCGTGAAGAACCTGTCTCTGATGCTGAGAACAGGAATGGGACTTCATTGTCAGCCCTTGTCTGGTACTTTGCGGCTTGACCGTGATGGCATGGCCCAAGACAGGGTGTATGTGGTCCTGACATGCGAACAAAGAACGAATCTTCAGGATTGATTATCTAAATGTCTTGGATAATCACCAGTGGCACATAACACATTGAATAACGGACATCGTTGGGCGGGGAAGCACGTGTCTCTCATCGCATGCCCTTTTCAGTTTCATCTGCCTTTGATTTTTCTTCCTTTCACCAAAACCCCTGGAGCGGTGATATCCGGTACCATGGCCGAGGGGGTGTGGGTGCATTGGCTCTGCCGGGGATCCCAGTCGCACAGGCACATCGCGAATAACAACGACATGTCTGACGGACCACGGTGTAAGGTGCATTGCATGACCAGGGACTCTACCGGGGAAGGATCCTGGTCAGTGAGCTGCAAGGCCCGCCTGCAGCCAGCATGCAACCATCCTACCATCCACGACAGTTGTCCCTAGCGGCAAGGCCAATCTGCATTGCGTCGACGCCGAAGCTCCTGGGTACAGGCGCGCGTACCGTACCGGGGCAATGGTATGAGTCGGAGCTAGGAGGCTTTTGCGATCCGACACGGCATCACGTACCTATCAACGATGTTACGCGCGAGACCGGCAGGCCAGATCGCGACGGACTATGATCTAGGCCGGGACGAGCAGATCTTATCCGCTCACCATCACCAGTCATCTGCAGAATATTGAAACCAGGCTCATTCAATAATGCCGTGGGAACTAAAGCTCAGCGTCTATGTGGCCGCCTTGGCCAACGCAAGCAGCAAAGGGTTAGCACCGAGCCAAGGGATTCACGGCCTGCCATCAATTAGGCGGCTGAGGAAATCACGAAGCAAACAAAATACAGAGCCATTAGCATAGTATGATGACCGCTTCGATGCCTGGCTAATCCTGGAGCAGATTGACATACTTGCATGCAACCCTCGTGTGAATGGCTTATTTACGACCAGGGTGATGTGACGTCGCCGTAACCGTCACGGTTGTGATTGTCAGCGGACTGCCCATCACAAGCTGTCCAGGAAATGAATCCACAAGCACAGCGAAATGAGATGAACCAAGGTGACCGAGTTTGTTTGGCGACGGGTGGCTTGCACCATTGTCACATCACGCCGCGCCGCAGTTGCTCGTCCAGCCGAACCTTACGGCGTCAAGAACCACGGGACGGGGCGTGTTTGGCATTGACGGATGCCGCAGGCTTAGACATTTCTGGCTAAGAATAAAGCCTTGCCCCAGTTCTCGTCAGGTCCAACTGCCTGGCTCATCTACTAGACAGCTGCTAGCGCGGCCCTGAAAGTTGGTTTCGTGGCCCGCAGCGGCGAAATGAGCGGCCCCGAATAGCCAGGCACCCAGGTTGAACTTTTCAGTCGTTCTGTAGGTGGCGGTGGGGGTGCCAGGGACACCAATCTTGAGTGGGATGCCTCACGAGCGATCTTAATGCCCGGACTCCGACTCGAAAAACTGGCGCAGATTAACCTGGAGAGCGTGGGAAATGGGTTTGCGAGGTGGCGGTCTCGGCAGTGCGGGGCCGGACTTTTGATGAATCCTACGGCAAACGGTTGACGTTGGGCACACAGTTACCGTGTAGATGGATGGAAGCTCGACCAGCTTTCATGATGGATCGCAGAACCAACGCATGGTATACGTCACGGCGAGAATAAGACGCGTCCTGAATGTCGAGTATCGGATGCTACAGCACCGTACCTACATACGAATGACGGCTATGGGATTCATGAGACGAGATGACGGCGAGGAAATAAGCAATTTCTGGAGTGAACAAGCCGGATCCCTACCTGCAGGACTCTTCTCCAAGGGTTCTTCTGGGCGTTCTGCTTGAGTTTCCAGCAGCCTTCCTGCTGGTTGCAGAGCTGGTCAGGACATCCCATGTTGCATTCATCCCCGTCCTCAGGCCGGCCCGTCCCTTCCCTAGCAGTTGTCGGTCGTTGTTGGCTCCATCCTCCGTACATATGACCTTGCCTCCACTGGCCTCCAAAGGCTAATATTCCGATCAAGGTTCATTTATTAATTAGCCGCCGTTCGCCGGCCCATGTTCCCAAAGGCTCGTCAATTCGACTTGTTCTCTCTCTTGTCGCCTCATCTGAGTTCATGATAACCCATGCTAACGCTCTGCAGACGCTGCCCTGCTTGCCCAAACCCCCACCGCCCGTCCGTATGAGGGCGCTAAGGTGATCAGCACGCCGGCAAGTACTGGCCCTCTTGGACAAAGCTCGGCCGCGACAACTGCCCCTGGTCTAGCAGCGGCGATCATGGGCCCACGAAGCCTCCCGTGACCACCAGAACATCCCAGCGGTCAGGGCGAGCAGCCGGCCGAGGAGCCTGCGAGCCAGGCGAAACGCAGCCAGCTAATCAATGAACGTCTGTACCTATGGCATGCATTGCGTCCTGCACCTAATCCGCCCTGCCCTGTCGAGTCTTGTCGTGGCCCGGGATGTGCTGGCGTCGGCTGCTTCTGGTCGACCTAGCTGGTACAGGACCAGCGGTACATACATACGTACCCTCACGCTGTCACATAACCGAGACGTAGCTCGTCTTGTCTTGCTGCCATCGGTTCACCGGGAGCCTTAGCTGGGACCCGGTTCATGCAGGATCCCCCTCTTGCATCTGTGCAGCAGCGCAGCAGCGATGCATAGATGCATCACTGACCAACGGCCGGCACACGCGCCGCATGCCGAGTCTGCGCAGGTCGAGGCGTTGGTAGGCGTCTGTCACCCAACGGTTGCCCCGTCCGCTTCACTCCTCTTTGCGTGCTGCTGCACCTGGCTGGCCCAGGTAGGGCGGTGTGAGTGTGTGTCTCTGTGTGCATGCATTTCGACCGGATTGAGGGACATGTGGGAACTGCGTGTTGAGCTGTCCTTTGATGCGTTGTCCTCTGGTGCGCCAGTTTCTCATCATAATGGTGGTGTTGCTGCCCGATGACGACCTGATGAGCCCCCCAGTGTTCCCGCAACCGGAGATGAAGCTGGGGGGGATGCGAAACCCACCTCCGAACTTTGTTGTTTTTGGCCCAAACCATTGCGACATTGGGCACTCCCCGGCTGTGCTTTTCTGGTTGGTACGGGAGCGCCTGCGTTGATTACATGCAGATATCTCATTGTGGAGTGCGGGAGCGTGGGCGGGAACGCAACGTCTGGACGACTTTCCCGCCGACAACCCTGTCTAGAACTACTATATTCCGCACGCTGTGATCATTCATGCCCTGGACTGAACAGGTCGGTCCGTTTATCTGATCAAGAGATAGATGAGGACGGAGCATCTTATACTTCAAAGGAGTGACGGACTCTTAACAGGAGTCGACTGATTCGCAATTCGCACCAGCACCAACACCGGCGCCAGGGCGTGGGGGTCGGCCGCAGCAACCTCATACCACGTGAAGTGACATAAGGAACAATACGAAGTATCGGGTGCAGAACCCGCAGTGAAGGTTTCGCTAGGCACTTTGTCTAATAAACCTTTAACTAGGTGAAATAGTGAGAGAAGGGGTCATAACGATGACTGTGCTATGATTCTCCGACATGCTCATAGCTGATGAAGGCGGCGGGTGCTCTGATCTACAGACATGGTACTCTAACACGGGGTACTTTAAACCTTTCATGCTCATGCAGGGTGCTTAACCTGCTCATTCGGGCAGGGGTTGGCCTCCTGTTGGCTTACATGAGAACAGGATATACAAGATATCGCCACGGGCGCGCAACAATGATTATACAGCTAATGGCAGAGGCGTCCGATTACACACAAACATCAACGGCTTCTTCTCCAATCACGTTGGCTTACTGCGACATCGCCGGACCCGACGGTTTGGAACGCGGCTTCACAAACGAGATCGACTGTTGCAGCGGGATGACTAGGAAGCGCCACAGCAAGTCCTGGCGCTGTGGTCGGGCCACCTAATTTTTGTGTGCCAGTACCAGAAAGGGGTGTTTGCTCTTGCGGGTGGCTAGTTTGGCGCATGCGGACGCCTTATCCCGATAGCTTTGTCGTTCGCAATGAAGAGTAAATGGGGTGGCGATTAGTGCTCGGTGGACTGATGAGCCTTACTCGTGAGAGGGTGAGTGAAGAGTGGATACAACACGTCCGAGTGACGGATGAACTCTCCGATGCGAACGCTTGGTGTCTAGGAACGATCCTAGTTGCGGCATCCCATCTCACAGAGATAGCGACCAGAAGGGGTAGTTTGGCGGAGTCGGCGTCCGGATCTCAGGGCCGGCGGCCCCGGAGGCGGCCTCGGAGGCGGCTGTCGACCACCTCCGTGCAATGCGCCGGGTGATGCCTGCATGCCCTCGCTCTACGAAAGTTGCAGTGGATCAGTCAGCGCAAGATCCCTACTATGATATGCCGATAATAGGTGAGAGATAGTGTTCATTTCTTCCGGGCACTTACTATTTGGTCCTCAAGCTATCCAGCCAGTCTGTTCCTATAGCTAAAGCTTGATTCTAGGATCTACCAAGAGCTCCCCACTTGAACTCGCTGCATTTTGACCCGAACCGTGGCCAAACCGAGCTCCGCCTCGTCATACATTACCTGGGCTGGGGCGTCACGTCAACCCCGCCATTTACTGCATTGTCGTGTTGAGCGAGCTCTGCGGCATTTGGCACCTTGTCTCGCTATCATCCTAGAAGCATTCTTCGGCTGGTAGAAATCCCCGACTATGGCTGTGGATATTCAGCATTGGACCGTGGACAAGCCCTGGCTTGAGACGCACTGTCTCTTGGGTGAGGGGCCCTTCTACGAGGAGCAGACGGGCATATTGCGCTTCGTCGACATTCGGAAGAAGCAGCTGTATCACCTGAAGGTGGCGGAGGGGCCGTCCTCGCTCAAGACAACCCAGCTAGACGTATGCCCAACCGTCACGGCCAACATTGCTGGCGTTGATCCGCGGGAACGCATCGCGTTAGGCATCAAGTACGGGCTTGCGGTGTTGGATGTCAACAAGGGAACATATGACCTGATCAAGGCTTTTAACGAGCCCAACAATGAGCGTCTGCGAAGTAATGATGGCGGCGTGGATCCTCATGGACGGTTCTGGCTGGGAACAATGACGGACTTTGGACTGGGTCCTTTCCAAGCCGAGGGTGAGCTTTCGTGTCTGCTTCTGACAACGATGCACTGCGTCGGCTGTTTATCCTTCTCTGGACGAATTCTTACATGCTCAATCTAGGTGCGCTGTATCGAATGGACGCGAACTCGAAGGAGGTGGTGGTTCCAGACCTTACTATCCCTAACACGCCCGGCTGGTCCCCCGATGGGCGGACGCTGTACTTTACGCACTCAAACGCGAGGGAGATCTCTGCCTTTGACTACGACCTCGAGAGCGGACATGTGTCGAACAAGCGTGTCTTCTACCGACACCAAGGCGCAGGCGAGCCAGACGGGTTCCGGGTGGATGTGGACGGATTCCTCTGGCAGGCGGTGTACGGGGAAGGACGTGTGGTCAGGATCGACCCAACGGGCAAGGTGGTGGGCGAGGTGCGGGTGCCGACAAGGAACACGACATGCGTCCAGTTCATGGGGACTGAGCTGGTGATCACGACAGCCGAGGACGAAGAGGGCTCAGAGACGAGTCGCGAGTATGGCGGGGCTGTGTTCAAGGTTGATGTTGGGATCCGGGGGCTGGGATTGCACGAGTTCAAGCTGTAGGCTTGGCTCTGGCTGGCGAGCTTGATCAGGGTGTTGGTTGTTTTGTTTCGTTTCGTTTGTATGGCCGAAAACCGGCACCAGAAGGTCGAGATGCATGGATTCGATGTTTCAAGACGCTATACACACAAGCTTGACAGACTAGGCCCGAGAGCGGCCCCTTCGGACTAAATGTTGACCGTCAGTTGTCCAGCTCCATCGACGCACAGATGACAGGCTACTGTACAGAGCACAGACCGACACTTGGCCGCGCAATTGAAGGGAAGCGAGTGAGGCTACGCTACGCTACGGAGGATACAGTACAGTAGCTCGCCTGGCTGGCTGTCTGGCTGCTTGGCCCGAGTTCCAGGTTCGAGACCAAGGCTAGGGAGGACGGAAGCTTGACCGGACCATGGCCCCGGCATCTGGGATTCTGGGCCTCGTGCCATCAGTCGTGATGGATCCCTGGCGGATGCTACACAGTGCCTCTAGGTCTCCGTCCGGGTCTCCCTTGAGGGTTTGGTTCCCCAACGACGACCCATGTCGTGATGTTTTGTGCATCTCTCCTGATCCCTCATCCTTGCCGGCCCTTGTTGGTTCTGTCCTGCCCGACATTTCGAGGCAACCCTGAGCGTTGCGTTTGTGTGTTTTTTCAGCTGCACACTAACAAGGGACAGGTCGCCGACAGCGGAAACGGGTCCATGATCCCCTCCATCCCCTTCAACTACCGAGCCAAGATCCACCTGATGCCGACGCCAGGTACTTAGCGAGACTGCACACGAGAGAGGCTGGGAAGAGTCGACAAGAGTCGAAGAGACGGAGACGGAGCGTGAGAACTTGTCATGAGCCCTGCAGCGCGCTTCTGGTGCGTGACTCGCGCGTACATACATCCGCAGGACATGGCATGGCATGGCATGGCCTTGCCTTAAGTTACCTCACCTTACATTACCTACATGCGCACGCAGCGCAGCATCCATCATCCATCCATGCAAGCCGGCGGGAGCCAGCCTACACCGCTGCCCACTTTTCGACTTCACCGCCAGGCAATTGAAGTTTTTTTTTTCTTGTCTCCCTTTCTTTTTTTTCCTTTTCTTCTTCTTTCCGGCTGCTCCTCTATTCAGCCTGCATGTGAAATATGTATGTGATCATTCACCAACCTGTCCGTCTCTTACATGGGTTGTTGACTGACCAGCCCCCCTGCCGGTGCAGCCATGTAGCACGCAGATGGAGATTTCGGAACTCGATTCTGCTGGCTCGTCCCGTTGTAGCAAACTGCGCCGTTTCGGTTGAATCATGATGCGTTTCGTTTTGTCTCTGGTCAACTGGGAAACCCTCACCGCCTCCAATTGAGTTGCCAATTCTCTGTCGGTAGTTGTCAGAGAGGAAACCTTCATCAACACCAACAACCAAAAGTCAACCGACGTTGGTTCGACTCGACTCACTCCCACCCCCAGCTTCTGTAACCCTCCCTCCCCTCCGCCGCTCCCCTCGCATGCATGACCATATGACGAAACTCCGACCTTACAAATCCTTACCTCTACAGCTTGTAATCGATTAATGTGCAGATGTACCCACCCGAGATCATGACGACTTTCGGGAGGGAGCGTCCCCTGCCCCAAGCTCCCTCCTCTGATGGGAGAGCTCTCTGCCCTTCCTGTGTCCCATCAAGGTCCATCCCCGTCCCCAAGCTGGCGATCCCTCGCCCTGGGTTCTTCCCTGCTGGCCCTCACCCAAGCGTCATAGAACCCCTGAAACCGTTCCAACGTACTATACCTGTTGCTGCTGCCCATCCTCCCTTGCCTATCCAGAAGAGCCCATCACGGCCGAAACAAGCAGCACACAGCCCTAGAACAAACGGGAAAAAAGCCGTTTCTCTCTACACCCCCTTGTCAGAAGCCCGCCGCAGACCAGACCGCCTCTTCCCCATCAGCCGCGCGCCTGAAGGATTTCCCGCTGCGACGCTAGCCTTGCTTTTCTGTTTCTTTTTACTTCCTTTTTTTAGGGGAGCCGGGGAAGATGCGACGCTGCAGTAGGGCCCGGTTGCCGGGGAATGGAATTGTCCCTGTTGGTTGGCCATCGTCGTTGACAGCTCTGACGGTGCCGCTGACGTTGGACTGCAACGCCATTGGGAACCAAAGGACACTTGTCTCGAGGTGAATTGATCCTTCATTATGAGTCAACCAAGTCTCTTGCTGCATTGCCATGTCATAGCCTCGACTCTTTGGCAACCCTGCGAAACCTCTGCCCGTCTATCACCAGATACGATACACCAACAACGCACGCAGCCTTGGGAAGCAAACCAAGCCACGGCAAAAACTTTACTCGGCCTAATCTATGTTGTTCTAAACTAACACCCTCAGTCTACCCCCAATCAGTCTATCCCCGCCCCAGTTCCTCCTTCAAGTCGGTGTTGATCACCAAGTCATCCTTGCCTCTCATATGCATAACAATCGTGAGGCCTTCGATACTAATGTCGGGACACTTGTGCGAGAACGACGTGCCAACACCAACGTCAACCCCCTGCGTTCCTTGCCCTTCGGCCACCTGGCTCGCTTCTGACTTGAGCTGCTTAATCTCAGTGCTGAGATCCATGTATCGTGTTCGCCAAGCGCAAACATGATTGTACGGGATGAGAGGCCTCGGATTGTGAATCTCTGTCACTGTTTCCGTTTCCTCGAATGATGAATGACTCGTCGTCTTGCAGTGTTTAGTGCTTTTGACCTCTTGAGTTGTCATGGGTTGCTGTCGTATCCTGCTCCGGGCCTCTTCCACCAAGTCCTCGTCGTTTTTTCGAGCCAGAGACTGCTCCACATCCAAGAGTCTAAGACGAGGTGTCAATGACTCCATTGCAGGGGTCTGCTCCTGCCCTAGTCTCTCAGTTGACTGGGCTTCAACAACAAGCTGAGGTGTGCTCTCTGCTGGCTTTGGCGATGGAGATTGACTTGGGTAACAGAAGAGGCAGTTGTCCTTTTTCTCCACATCAGGCTGCGGCGTACGCCGGATCCTGCTGAGACTACGCCTCCATTTCAAGATTGGAGGAGTTAGTTGCTTTGTTCGGGGCTGGTCCTCAGACTTGTCAACCTTCCTCAGCTGTTTTCTCCATGACGAGACATCAGTTACCTCCGTCGTCTCTCGCTTGGCACACTCGCCATGGGGAGGTGCTTTTTGCACCACTCGCTTTGACGAGATCTTGTCGTGGGGCCTATGCACATTCTGATGAACGGCACTAGTAGCAGAACAGTGCTCTTGGACAGAGGAAGCCGAAACCTGGGCTTGTGGTTTAATCGTGGTGCTGGCTTTCTTCGGAATGTCAAAGCCCAGTTGCGGCAGTTTGTTTTGCAGAGTTGACTTTCTGCTGAGCTTGGATGTTAAGAGCGGGAAAGACTGTCGTATTAGTCTTATGCCTCGCCTGTTCGCTCCAAGACCTCGATCCTGACTGATGGAATGGGCCTTGATAGCAACTTTGACTCGAGCATCTTTAAGGAGCTCATGAGACTTGGGACTCAGCTCTGGTTCAACTGTTAGATCAGTTGTAAGAATATGTGGCTTGATGGCAATAGGAACCATGGCATCAGTACCCAAAGCATGCTCATCGTCTCCAATTGATGTAATCTCGTCTTGGCTCAGAGAGTGATCTCTAGATCGGTCAGGCACGTTCAAGCCTGTGCCTCCTATCTCAGATCGAGCGTCTTTATTGTCTGCCTGTCTTGGTTCAGCACTCACAGAGCGTTCAAGATTCCTCACTCCGGCCGCCAGATGTTCCATGATATGCTGTGAGTGATGGAGATCTTCCGCATGGTGATAGAGCTGATCAATTTTCTTCGATAATCCAGCATGTGATGGCGGGTCTGTTGACTGCTGGGCCTGCTGGCCTTCGTCCATGTCGACCACTTCCAACTCCTCATCCTTAGCAATCCGTTGCTTGAGGCTACGACGGGCCGCGCATTCGATACTGTGCCGAACGGGATGATGGCCAATATGCGTCGCCCTACACCCTGGGTCGGAGCATTTCTCTTCGCCGATAGAAATACTTGATGAACTAGGCGCCTGTCGATGTGGCACACAATCT
This sequence comes from Fusarium sp. JS1030, assembly GCA_000966855.1. Taxonomy (NCBI): domain Eukaryota; kingdom Fungi; phylum Ascomycota; class Sordariomycetes; order Hypocreales; family Nectriaceae; genus Fusarium; species Fusarium sp. JS1030. Next base: position 459,041 of record JWIW01000088.1, read on the forward strand.
GACGGCATGACCGGAGCTTTTGCCCGCACAGTTCGCGCCGTAGGCCTTGGTTCAGAAGCAAGAGTTTTCGCCTCCCTGTCTGCCATGAAGAAAGGATTCTTCTTTACCGAGTTGGAGATAGTAGTTGGCGCTGCGATCGTCTTCTTCTGTGCCGACTTTGTAGAATTACGATTTGTTCTGAGTCTTCGACGGGTCGTCCTTTCGATCCAATGAGGTGTTCTGGGCGTCTCTTGTCTAGATGTCTGCCTCGGAGCCTGGTGGGCGTGGGTAGTGCGGACTGTTACTTCCCTCGTGTGGACATGATCTTGTTCCGGCTCCCTTTCCGTCTGAGTTGCCTGCTTCGAGGATTGCTTTGCCGTAGGATGCGCTCCAAATCGACCTGAGGAATGGTCATGCTTCTTCTCAGAACCTTCGTTAGAAGCGTCCCCTGTGCACTTGAGGCAAGAATCGTGACCACAATGCGAGCAGTATCGTTGTGAAGATAAGGGCGCCCCGCATGAATGGCAAATCTGAAAGACTCTCGGTCTGGCTTCTGTAGTTGGCCTTGTAGTACCCGAGTCATCCCCAGAAAGCCATCCCGAGGGCCTAGAGATTCTATACTCTTCAAAGATGTCCATCGCGTCCTGCCGTCTTTCAGTGGAGCACACAGTAGCTGAGTCGCGGGTGGAAGGTAAAGGCGATGTCAGCGCGTTGATTGCAGGTGGTTGTTCCTGTGGGAAGAACTCCTCCGTAGCAGCATGACGAGACGATCTGCTACGTTGCTTTGTCGACTCTTCGCGTTGACGGCGGCTCTGACCGGTTCCAAGATCGGCCGCGGAAACGCTGGAACGTAGCTTCCGGGAATCCGACTCCGAGGCATGTTGGTCGTCTTTGGAGTTTCTTGCAGGACTCCGTCCCTGAGATACCCTCTGCGGTTTTATATCAAAGTGCGTCTGTTCCAGGGGAAGGCTTGGGGTCTCCTCTCCGATTAACGTGTTTCTCGAGGCTGGCTTTCCGAAGCCACTGTCTACTCGGCGTCCCTATCCGAGTGTTGTGCTTTCACGCTCTCGTTGAGCCGCTGATGATGTTCCGTCATCGGGGGCTTGCTGGTTTACAATGCTCTTGAGCTGGCGGATGCGGTCGCCGACGATTCCGGATGGGACCGTTTCGGCCTGTTGTGTCTGCGTTGATTGTCGACTTCTCCACGATGAGAGCCGGCTGAGAAGAGCACTGGATGACCGTGCCATCGGGTCGAAGGAATGATAGTGCCCAATCGCCTAAAAACTACAATAAAGTGAGTAATGTCACGCAACGTGTCGCAATGCGTGGCATGATGCAGGAGGTTCGAGGTCATGATATTTAGGAGGTTGAAGGTCGGAAAGATGGAAGGCTCGTGCGTCGGAGGGGGAAGAGCTCCGGCATCGCACCAACTGGGTCAATCAACACATCTTGGTAGCAAAGTCAGAGGGAAGGAAGGAATCACGCAAGAAAAAGGAACTAATAGTGCATTGAGGCGGTAGCACAACCAGGACTGGTATCAATTGTCACGGCTCCGTGCTAGGGATGGGTAGAATATTGATGTACAAGGGGGCCTCCTTCACCACAACACGCTGCACATTTATTTCACATGCGCAGCCAGGGTCTCGAGAACCTATAGATCCGTTAGCAATTGGCCCTGTGGCCATGTCTTGGCCGGTCAAACGCACCTCCAGCTCGATCTTAGCCTCAGCAATGTCCTGCTCGCTTCCGCTGCCGCTGGCCACCTTCTGGGCCTCGGCGATCTGAGCTCGGATGGCATCGGCGCTGAAGTCCTCGAGGGGGAAACCCTCGACAGCGTTGATGCTCAGGACCGAGTTGGGCTGAACGGTAGCAAATCCACCAGAAACTGCGATGCAATCCATCAGTGACCTCTCCCTCGTCAGTCATGTAATCCGGGGCGTCGACGTACGGAAGAACTGCTTGGAGCCGCTGGACTCCTCGACAATCTCAACCAGACCAGGCTTCAGCTGCTCAATGGAGGGAACGTGGTTTGCGAGGACACCCATGTCGCCGGACTCGGCGGGGATGTTGACCTGGACGACATCCTGGGACTTGTAGATGGCCTACGTGCGGCAATTAGCTCCATCCGTCAATTGGCAACGAGGCATCGTCGGGGCGCTCCAATTCCATCGTGTCGTATCCAATCTCGATCGGGCTATCGCGCGGCGGTCATACCTGGTGAGGGAGAGCAAGGCTCAGCTTGATCTGCGATGACGGTCAGTCGGGCCGGGTCGTAAAAAACAGTAGCCGGAGCTCATCTTGCCTTGTCGGGAACGGCCTCGGCGTAGGTTCTCCGCTGGACGGGAACTCGGATGGCGGCAGGACGAGCTCGGAGAGCCGCACGGGCGAAGCGGAGGGAGTTCATGATGGGCTGAGCTGGTAGGCGAGGTTGTTGCTTGGGTGAGCTCAAGTGAGGCCGCTGGCACGAATCTTTGCCGGAGCAGCAATTCACGATTCGGCTAACGGGAAAATCCGACAGAAGTGCGTCACGTGACAAATCATGTGATGCAATCTCTACATAGTCCAATAACGAATCAGGGTAGGTAGGAATCTTTACCTATCGTACAGGACGATTTTATTGCACTCACTAGTTAGATATCGTATAAGATATAATTTAGTAACATATTAAGCTGGCATTTCCCATCTTTTAAGTTTTTTATTATATTTTACGCGATCAAAAGCATTCTAATCAGGTCGCACAATGATAATGCACCACTTTCATCCTACGCATGTTAATCCTGGTAGCCTTAATACGATGCTCAGATAATGCAACTCGCTAGACCCTCGGAGCAAATCAATAATAGCGACCTCGACTAAGGAAGACCCTTAACTATGCCTTATGCCTTACAGCAGCTAATCTATATACTAGAGCTCGCCCATCAGGCGACGTCCCGTCTAATACAGACAAGGATGTAGATATACCGCCTCAGAAATCACAAGAGCAAGACGGGCTAAAGAGAAAAGTATCGGAAGACAGACGAGCGCTTCCATCGCCTCAAGAGAAAAGCACCATCCCAAAGTCTTCACCGTACCTCCAGCTACACTACAGCTTACGATCTTAGCATCGTTGATGAAATGCCCAGATAATGCGACTCGCTTGATCCTTAGAGCGAATCAAAGATAACGATAAAGACTAGGTAAAAAGACAAATACCCCCAACACCTCAAGAGAAAGGCATCAGCAGGCGCAAACCAGTATCCCCAAAGCGCATAAAACACTATTGCCGCTTCCATAAGGCTACAAGCAAATAACCACAGAGAGCATTATCATCGCCAAGTCGCTATAAGTCACAAAGCAACGCTACCTTTAGTACTAGGACCGATCGCCAAAGACTGAGGAAATAGGAGGGAAATAGACGCCTACGCATAGAGATGTGCGTCACACCACGTTCCCCGTGATACCCAGGGGAAATGGTTCACCTACCAAAGGATTTGGCACCGAGAGTTCAAACAAGGAGTCATGATGACTTGGCCAAGGCTAAGAAGTACAGTATCATATAAAATCATGCAAGAGGTGAATTAAGGCGAGTCATAGCCGGAAACTAGGAAGCGATTACATCGCCAACTAGCAAAGTTTACATGTACATAAACAGCAGCACCTGCATCATCCATGTCTAAACCAACCCGTGGCAGTTGCAGGCTCAATTGGCACCAGCTACCTACGAACCAAGGTTTAGGCACTGTGAGCCCAAATATAAAAACCCGACTTGTCCTCCGTCTTCCTCTTCTTCAACCTTTCTTCGACCCTTCTCGACTCTTCTTTGACTCCCAGCCTGTAACATTCCGCATTCGCAGAAAAATGGCCTCCGAGTCCTCACAAGCCTCCAACTGGTGGACTCCTCAGCTTCCCAGTGGTATCCCTCTACCGACCTGGCACGATGTACTGTACGCACACAATCGTTACCTGGCAGTTTTCGAAAGGCAGCCTAAAACGAAAGACCCTATCCCAACTGCAGCGATACCTGACGCTTGTGGTACTGAGTCCATGGTTCCCTGGCTTGTCGAAGCACCCTTTAGCTCAGTCGAAATCCTCGAGGCGATCCTCAAGCCTCCCGAGCCTCTGCAAATCTACACGGCGAAGCACATTCACCGAGGCTGCGTCTCTCGTCCCACCAGTGAATACAACAGAAGACGAGATTTTCCAAGAAACAAGAGGCGATACCAAGAGTATTCTCGGTTCCAAGGGCGCCTCGAGAAAGATCGCGAGATATCGTTCGTTTGCATCCCCTGCGGCAGCATCAGTACCGTTCGTGATGCCGTCTGGAGCTTTGGCTGTTGGCCTGCATGCCTTTTCTACATTTCAATCCCTTGGCGCGTTAAGCAGCAAAATTCACACCTGGAGCACCCGTGGGCTCTAGTACCGCGCCTTAGGCAGACTCCGTGCGGTCCTCCTCTCAACTACGAGCAACTTCTTGAGATGTTGCTCCGTCGCTTGGGAATTTCCGGCTGTACGTTTAAGCGAAGTCTGCTTAGACCAGGAACCACGCCTCTTCCCGAAAACATACTGGACTATTGGGAAGGAATTCCAGGATCAACTACTGCGCTACCATATTACACTAAAGAGGGGGAGGAAAAGACCGGAGAGGGACGAGCTAACGCAAAGGACGAGGATGGGGAGGATCAGGCGGAAGCAACGGTCACGGTCAAGAAGGAGGAAGGCTTGGAAGAAGAAATCGGAGACTTTAAGCCCAAGCCCAAGGCTGAGCTTGTAGAATAATCTGCCATGGACTGATCTAATGAACGCCACATCCATCTCATCGTGGTGTCTAAACCTCCTCGCTACCAGTGGCCCCCTGATCATCGGACTCCTCTTTGAACTCTCGGTGCTTAAACTCATTCACCAAGTGAAAAATCTGCGAATTCTTAGTACTCTTTCTCAATTCATTGAGGATATCTTCAACGTGGGCCAAGTCGATATTCTTGGCCGAAGAGTTCTCGAGCAGGAGATGTAGCAGGTCAAAAGAGCCCATTGATGCTATATTGCAGCTCCTCCAAAGTGGACTCCTCGTCTTCCCCTGCATATCCAACCTCGCACCGTGCCTCAGCATCAATATGACGGTATCTCTGATTCTGAGCAACTCCGCCTCAGTTGGTTCAAGCTCGGATTCGAACGTGTGGCGGAACAGCGCCGCGAGAAAGGTCTGGCGCCGCCTGCCCTTGAGATAGTCCCTGTTCCTCTCTCTGATCCTTATGCACACGGTAGGATCCGCTCCGGCTTCAAAGAGCAGCCTCACGCATTCCACATTGTTGGCTGCTGCAGCAGCAAAGAACAGCGGTGTTCCATCGCTGCCCCGTGCAGCACCTCGCCCTCCATCCCAGTCGCCACGGTAGATCAGTCCGGTGGCAGACTCGTAAGAATTACGCGCGTCTACTTCAACACCCCGCGAGATCAGTGCCGCAACTGTTCTTGTTTGAAAGCTCCTGGCGGTTGGGTGGTTGTATGTAGGCCACTTGAGACAGTGATGGAGCGGACCAAAGGCGTCAGGGTGGTTTGTGGGTATTGTCGGATCCGCCCCGTGGGATAGAAAACTGAGGGCAGTTTGCAAACAGCCACGCTCGAGTGCAGAGTACAGAGGCGTAGTGGTGTTTGTAGGGCTGCCATCTATCAGGGCGCCTCGCTGAACAGCCAACGCTACAATACTCTCGACTGGGTAACTTCTTTTGCGTCTACATAGCGTGTGGAGGAACGTATCGCCATTGCAGTCGGCAGCATTCACGTCGACTTGAGGATTCTCAAGAAGCAATCTCATCACATCATTGCAGTCCCCCCGATCTGCTGCACAGTGTAGCGGCGTCGATCCATAACGGTCTGCAGCTCCGGCATCAACATCTGGTCGTTTCAGCAAAAGCTCAACAAGTTCCATGTCACCGCAGCTGCAAGCATCGTGCAGTGCTGTAGTTCCCCAGGGAAAACATGCTGCAGAATATGATCCAGGCTGTTCCAGGAGAAGCTTTATCATGTCAAAGCTGGCTTTGAAAGACGCCCGTTCCTGAGACGTAATGTGTTTTCCCTTGTCTGCGCAAGATTTAAAGTGACGAAGATCAGAGCCTCGAGCTTCAACTGCATGTACCAGAGGTGTCTTGTAGCAGTCGTTAAGTGGCGAGGCATATACGTCAGGGCGTTGCAGCAAAAGCTGCACAATAGTCGCGTGTCCGCCTTTAGCGGCGACATGGAGCGGAGTATTGCCAAACATATCCGACTTTCCCGCATCAACCTCCGGGCTGTCGAGTAATATTTTTTTAAGAGATAAGTTCCTTTGCTCAATAGCACAATGAAGAGGCTTGGTGAAACCACCTGCATTGATATCAATCTCAGGTTTCTCAAGCAGCAGTTCCACAAGAGACATATTCCCTTGCTTGACTGCAGAGAGTAAGGACGTGAGCCCATGGCCCATTGCATTGATGTCAATCTCTGGATGCTCAAGCAGCAGTTTCACTAGGGACATGTTCCCTTGCTCGATTGCAGAGAGTAAGGAGGTGTGCCCCTCATGATCCATTGCATTGATGTCAATCTCGGGGTTCTTGAGCAACAATTTCACAAGAGATAGGTTACCTTGCTTGACCGCAGCGTGTAGAGAGGTGACCCCTTTGTGATCGATCGCAGCGACATCAGTCTCGGGACGCCCAAGCAATAGATTGATGATGGTAGGATCGCCCAGTTCGATGGCCATTTGAAGGGGTACGTATGCATTCGCCTTGAGGATCGAAGCATCCGTCCCGGGTCTCTCGAGTATGCGAGCGACAAGGGCTGGATCTTGTTGCTCAATAGCGTAGTGTAGAGCAGAAGCCGATGGCCCTGGACCAGGCATTTCGATGAGAACATCGATTAGAGCGTGATCCCAATAAGGAACCTCGTCTAAAGCGGAGCGACGACTTGATGACTTGTATGCCCCCAATTTCTTTATGATCATCTCGGCCACCTCCCTCCTAGGACAATGCTTCAGCGCCATGTGAAGCGGGTAAGCGAAGTTGCCTTCATCTTGTTCAAAGCATGAGCAAAGCCGTCGGGACGAAACATGGGGGTCAACGCCGATTTGCAGCAGAAATTCGAGAATGTCTTGATGATCATATCGGATAGCGTAGTGAAGAGGTGAGGCAATATAGCTGACAATGCCCCAGGGTCGTTTTGGTTCCCCCCACGGGGGTAGTGAAGAGGTGTCGTCGTCGCCGTCTGCTGCTTCATCGTCTGGTGTTGATCCGTTTGCGCTCAGATCAGCGCCATATTGATGGGCCTTCTTCAAAGTGCCCAGCCGGCCTTCTTGTGCTGCCCATAAAGCGCAAGATCTCAGAGGAATCTGGTATTTCACGTTGTATTCGTAGAGAAGTGGGTTGACCATGTCGTACATGCGACGGCTGGTTCGAGCAAGACACGCCAGGTCCTTTGTATATTGTCCGTGATCATTTTCAGGCTCTTCTTTCCATCGGCACGTATCCACGATATCGCAGACTATGTCGTAGGAAAGGTCGTCTATGGACACCATTTCATCCGCTAGCCCGGTCGTTGTTGGCGGAGTTGAAAGGCGGAAAGAAATAACGAGTTGTTGAAATTCGGTGTTGGCCGCAGGCAACCGAACCAGGGTTTAAGGCTTCCATGCATGATTCACGAAACTTCAACCAACAACATCCAAATATTAACGTCGGACGCTCCATCTTGTCTCCATCTCTCCAATGTCGCTCTCAAAGGCTCATGTCCGCGTCGCTCGGCCGACCGACGACATCTCCGCCCTTCTACCATTCTATCGCGACGGCCTAGGCTTTGAGGTTCTCGCCAAGTTCGAGGAGCATCAGGGATTCGACGGCGTCATGCTCGGCCACAAGGAAGCAGGCTTTCACCTCGAGTTCACGACAAAGCGGGGCCACCAGGCAGGCCGCGCACCTACGCAGGATAACTTGCTGGTCTTTTATCTGCCGAACCAGGAGGAATATGCTACGGCAATTGCAAGGATGGAAAAGGCAGGCCACGGGTCCGTGGTCAGCTTCAATCCATATTGGGACCGCTACGGAAAGACGTTTGAGGATCCGGATGGGTATCGCGTTGTGTTGGCAAACTGTTCGTCACCAGTATAGTTGCTGGATGGCGGTATTGGGTGACGGTATGCCAGTGGCTTGTCGTGCGAGGCTGGCCATGCAATTGGCTGCCGTACAATCCAACAGTTTGTGCTGCATCTCTGTTGAATGATGGCCCATAGTTCAACAGCACTATAGTTACTCCCGGCATCATCTTTGGTCTTGGTTGTTGGGGAGAATCATCGCCTGCGCCTTCGCTCCGTGTGCTGGCCATACATCGTCCTTGATCTTGTGCCTAGAGTACCAGCACTACAGCTCGCGGTACAGCGTTCATATTGCCGCCGCTAAACCAATGCACGAGTAAAGGCCCGATAGTATCTGAGACCGAGGCTGTTCAGGAGGTTGAATGCGATGTTTGGAGTTTTTGGTCCTTGTGGGCTTAACAGGCAGGAACACCAGCCTAGTTCAAAGGCAAGAGGTCGTAAGTAGGTGTCCCTTAAAGCAACAAGAAACTACGATGTGACCTTTCCTTATTGTACCCAAGGCACCTACATGGGTTCAACAATCAAGGTCACGACAAGGTCGAAATCATACTCGTATAATGGGTCGGTAGGCATACAACTCCGCGTGTTATCAGCTTGCAAGCGAAGATGGTTATTAGTGGGTTTAGATATAGGTTACCACCCAAATAAAGACTTAGCCCTTTAAAAAGAGAGGCCTTGGGTAATTGTATGGTTTCCTGTCCTGCTGCTTCACTAAACATGCGTAGATAATAGGATGAAAGGGGCGCATCATCAGTGTGTGACTGGCTTAGGATGCTTTCGATCGCGCAGAATCCAACAAACGACTCGAAACATGAGAACACGACCCCAACATATCACTGCATTGCATCATATACGGTATCTAGCCAGCAGGTGCAACAAAATCGTTGCCGATTGTGGTAAAAATACAACTACCCTACACCGAAACACGCCGTGCCAGGATCACGGATGATATAAGCCAGCTGGGATTCCCTCGAAAGTGTACTGATGAGCAAATGACAACAAAGTTCCCCATCATCCCAGCTGGAAGCTGACGTTGAGGTTCGGAATCTCGGCCTCTGTCAACATCATCACCTCGTTTTCGCAGTGGCAAGCCAACCGGTTATTTCGGTAGCGGAAACAGGTTGGGAACAGCATTAACTCGGCAACAAACACAGCATGCCGATCACCTGCGCGGAGGCGGAGCGCTTGGTATGACCTCACCTGTCAGAAAAACAAGTCGTGGGTAAAGGTTACACGTCGCCCTTCAGCCCTTCAATCACTCCCCGTTGCGGGATTTCCATAGCCTTCATCCTCAGGTGCTGTGGACTTTCGGACTCTCGAAGGTCCGCGAAGATCCGGCACCGGGCCCCGAGGATTCCCAAGTTCGCTCGCATTGCCACAGAAACGCGTTGTCGCCACGACGACTTCAAGTGGCTCAACTCTCTCATGTCGTCACGATCAGCCAGCTCAGCCTTCGCATGTATCTCTGGGTTACTGGCTGTTAGGGTTCAATTCACCGCTGTGTAAATTCACCGCTGTGTACTATCGCTCATGGAATTTGGCTGCTTGGATTAACGTTTCCAGCCCTGCCCCTGCCAAGGCACACTGAGCTATGAATTGCATCACAGTTTCAGCCATGGCGGAAGGGTGACCAAGTCAGACCCCAAAGGTGAGAAAGAGGCATGGTCCATGCCAATCTCGAGTTGCGCCCTCCGGGGAGCTCCATCCTCAACACTCCTTAAGTTGAGAAGCTCAATGCTGAGATGGCCAGAAGCTCCGTGTGCGGTCGGATAGTGGCTTGCCTCATTCTTTGGTTGAGAAACCAGTTATCTTCCGACCAGGGGACATCCAAGTCCGTGAGGTGTCCGTTGTAGCGACACGTCCAGTACGTATCGTAACACTAGCGTACGAAGGCTTCACTGGAAGCTTCCGGTCCAAGCTTGAAAGTATGAAAGCAAATGTCCAAAAAAGTTAGAATCCATGACCGGCTCTCACCGGCCGGGAAACCAACGAGAAACGTAGACTAACAGAAAGAAGAAATAGCCGTTGTATACTGGAAACTTTTCCATGCTGGTCTTTGCCCAATTTGAAGTCCGTTTGTACTCGCTCGAGCTCAGGCCCCTCGGAGAATACCATCTCTTGGCAAAGATCTGAGAGGATATGCGACGTCCCTGATCGACAACTCGACAACAGCTTGACAAGCGTGGGTGTCTGACATTTCCGGTTGCTTCTTCATGTCCGGTTCCGTCATATCTGACCCCCTTCACTTGCAAGGAACAGAATGCTTGTTCCCATCCCTGCTGCTGTGGCTTCACTTGTTTCCAGAGAGGTCGCGCGTGGCCTCGGCCAACTCTTTGCTGGATGAAGGGAACCGGCTAGGAGAACGGGAACGACAAGATGGAGCCCTCCATGTTGCACAACCACCATGAAGCAGCCCACTCCTCCTTGTAAAAAACCGCGCGTTTTAGATAACTCTGGCGGCGTCGGCGTCGGTAACCAGCAGGAGCATGGCTCCATGCGTCGGCTCAGTCTTCATATCCGGCCGAGACCGGGGTCACAGTGGTATCAAAATCGACGCAGCAAGATGGAGCAGTATGCGGGTCGAGCTGTAAGCTGCGGGTAGCCAAGGTTATAATTACACTGCGCCCGCATTCGAAGTTGTCAACTCCAAGACAATCTTTAAGAATGTATGGATGTACCTGCATTCTTGTCAATTGTATCGGCCATGGTGGTAAACAAACATGTGAACCGCCGCGCCAGACAGGGCATGGTAATGTTGTCAGATTGACTTGCAGCATTTGCGTACGCATAAGAACGTGCCTGCCACGGTGGCGCGTCGCCCACATGCTGCATCACTATTGTGTCAGAATTGGCTTTTGAAGCAAGGACTCATGAATTGTATGCTGATCGTTGTATCCTCTGTCGGCTACTTGTGGTCTTGTTCACATCAGAACTCCAAGCAGGATATCCAAAGTTCTTCCAAAGTAAAATGTTCACCGCCGGAGACTTGCGATGCGTGAGCATAATCACTGAAAGTGGGTGGGTTGCTGATGAAGAATAGTGGACAGTCGTCGATGTAGCCTGCTTTTGATCCAAGGCAGGCTCAAAGAAGCTATCTGGGCTGCATGAGGCGTCATGGGCCAGAACGCGGAGAGACTCTCGGATACCACCACACAAGGTGACACAAGTAAGCACAGCAACGAGACGAATTTCCATCTACGCGCTGATGCCGCGTCGTCGCATCCTTGAGATGCGGGGTTTGGCTTCAACGCGGGGGTTAGTGCCCAGGCGGACGGGTCAACGTGACGAGCAACGCCAGCTCAAGGCCACCATCCGGCAGCAATGGGAGAGACAGTGCCGTGATAGAACTGATATCACATCAGACAGGTCCATTCCTGTGAAATCGGAGCCCGCCGAGCTTCACGTTCTTGATTGCTGAAGGAGGGTCGCACTGCCTCCTGAACCCTTCATCACGACGGGAACAGACCGAGGCATTTGACGATCAATCAGTAGCACCGGGGTACCTATTGACAAGATTGGACATCTGTTGCTCCGCTGCCGTGATCGTCACGGAATCTCTGGCACAGAGTCATGACAGGCAATCAGGCTAAACGACTTACTCGAATGCAAACCCCATTGTTGCAGCCCCGGGGTACACCCGGTGTTGATTCGACAACTCGTACTCGTAGTCGAGAACCAGACAAACGAATTGACTGGTCCGCTAGTCAGGTTCTGGATCCGTCGTAACAATCTTGGAGAAGCACCCCCGAGTATCATCAGGGAATCGTGACCCGATTCATGCATGTCGCGGGCACGCGGATATGTACGCATCCCAGACTCTGTCGTCATGGCGCGCGAGGGTCTCGCTGGTGTGAGTTGCATGCGGTTCTCCAAGTGGGCCAGCCGTGGGAGAGCTCACGGGGTTTCGGAGTCTGGGCGAGAGGAGGGGAAATGAAATGCCAATAGCAGCTGTCGATAGGCGCTATTGATGCAGAGCCAACAGCACATCTGAAGGGTCGCCGCAAACACTTGTTTGCGAGCGTCCCTGAGGTGCCAGGCTATGCCAAGCTGGGTAGGTCGGCCTCAGGGCAGAGATGGCAGCATGGAAAAGGTGCGGAAAAGGCGCCAGGAGAGCGACCACTCTTTCAGGGCGGACAGCCGGCAGTGGAGAAGGTAAACTGGAATTGGCTCCGTCTGTTTTCGTTCTGCGAGGCGAGCATCTGAAGAGGAACCCCCACGATTCGGACGCAGCCGAAAACAGAGAGCCCCAAGAACAAAAGCGAGGCGCAGGATGACGGGAGCAGAGCTGACAAAGAGCAATGATGAAAGAGAAATTGACGGACTCGAGCTCTGTTTGCCATTGTGCATTGGTGCATTGTGGCATCAAAGAACCAAGACGAGGCTTAGAAGGACCTCGTTCAACGACCGGGTACTCGCCGGTGACAAGCTGCAACAACAGGACGATCAGCAGCACCCTGCGGCGCATCTATCCCTTCTCGCATTGAGTTGGCCCCTAGTGCGAGTGTCTAAAAGGTGAAACAGAGGGGGATTGCCATGCCCATCAGTCGTCGTGTCGTACATGTACTGGGCTGAGCTGACATGGCAAACTGACTGATTGTCAGTCACTGGCCGGAGGATCAACATGTACGACTCGTGGCGTCGTACTGCCTCGGGGTCGTCAGCAACGAGCAGCCAGGCGCAAAGGGTTCGCCCAAGATTACACCGCCTCGTAAGGAGCGGCTCCTGTTTCTTAGCACGTTCGAGCGCGATTCCAACTGGCTAGAAGCTTTGGAACAGGGATTGGTGGGGCGCCCAAGTGCGGGTGGTGAATCAACGGCGGCGATTCTGGTGGCGGCTTGCTTCTGGAAAAGATGATGACGGGCAGGGTGAATTGCTGATGATGTGCAAGGCTTGGAAAGGAGGGCAGTGCCGCTTAGTCGAGGCTCTAGTGTTCGCACGGTCATAATTCGCGACACGCTCGGGTTGTTGGACAGTCATCTCGCACGGTGCTGTACCGCTTTCGGTGGTCGCACGTGGACCTTGGGCTGGCCGCCTCTGACAGGCGCCACAGGTCAATTGGAAGGACCCTGACTGGCTGGCCCAGCAATGCCTGGGACTGTATGAATACGCAGAATCCGCCACTGGGTGGCCATCTGTAGCCGAAATTTGGCCTCGGAAATGCCCACCGCAAGATGCAAGACGCAGCCCTATTTTTTTTTTCTTCTCAGGAGGGTAATAAAGCGGACACGAGGCGGCTCGGGGCAATAATAGCGGGACGAAACAAGCTTGACAGACAGGGAAAGGTAGCAGGGCAAGGGCAGCGAACCACAGTCAGCCCGCAGTCCATGGATCGATCTAGGCGTCGACAGCGAAAAAGGGCGCAAAAAACAACCCCTAAACAGTTCAAGCGCTGCTGGGTCTGGCACTGAAAAGCCACTGGACTTCAGTGCCCGTGTCCCACCCACACCAGTAGATGTGACTGAAAGCCCTGCCCTGAGCCCTTAATCACAGGCGCCCTGTGGGATGTAACCAAGCCAGAACGGAGCCCGAGGAAACTTTTGGTCCGCTCGTGCCAGTAAAAATTGATTGACACGGACAAACAACAAAGGCACAAGTCCCTATTTTTCCCTCCTCCCCCCTGGCGCTCCAGTTTTTACCCGCTCCTTGTACGGCAAATAACCTCCATTTACCGTCGCCCTCTAATTTAGGGGACACCCCATCTCATCCCGTAGGTACTCCCGTACCTTTGTCGTCGTTGGCCCCAACCCGCTTGGTACTGGTTTTTTTTCTCGCTTCTCGTTCTTTCCCGCCGCTTTGCAAGCGCTCCCTCCCGCAGCTGGAGGCTTATTAAATCGAGGACACCACCACCTCGCAATTCTTCAACTGCCGAGTATTTCCCTCTCCCTTCTTCCGCCCTTGTTTACTTTCTTGCACCTCTTTGCTTCACCTCTCGCACACACGCAACGCTCGGGCAATCGTTCCTACCCGGTCCTTGTCCGCCTTTGTCTCAGACCTTGTTCAGCGCTCGTGCCTTCAAGGGACGTCATCTGCAGCTCCCACGCCGCTACCCACGCGCAATAAACATCGACCACACCCACAGCACACCCACCACCAGCTCAGCAGCACGGGCGCCACCCTCTGAGACGGGGATCCTGAAAGCCGCCTTTCTGCTCCCCTCTGTCTAGCTCCTCTCAAAAGCCCGGCCCGGCCCTGCATCTTGCTCCTCGCTATCGACCCATTTAGCCTGCTTCGAGGACCTTCACTCTCCTCAAGAAACATCCTGTCAACCACCACCGAGTCTCTATAGCAGTTGATCATGTTCGTCCCCTTGTTATAGCACCTACGTCCTCAGGGACACATTTCACTGCACCACTCGACGTTACTGTTTGCTTTGGCGACGAGCGACCGGCATCGTCTTGTAGCTTCAGCTTCAGCTTGACGCATTCCACACAACCACCACACCTCTACGAGCTTTCTCGACACTTCGCACTCTACCGCACGACTCCCGTATCGGATTGTCTTCCCGGTCTCTTCCCGACAAGCTTGATCTTTGCTTCTGCAGCATTGACAGCTCACGGCTTTGTCGCCTTCGCCCCTGCTCCCGGCGTCGATATTACCCCGAAACCCCTTCTACCCGCCAACATGACGACCAACAACCCAGATACACCTTGGGTGGCTCCCGGCTCGGAAGACTTCGAAGAGGCCGACGAACCACCCGAGTTAACCTTTAAGAAGCAAAATATTACCTCGAATACCTTTCAACGAACTGCCATTCGAACCTCTAACGACAAGTCATCTCTATTGACCAAGGCGATCATGGGTCAATCAGAAGATGATATCTACAACACGAACACGCATGTCCTGTCACAACCCACCTGGACCAGCAACCAACGACGCCGGTCTCTCGCTAGCAACATCAGCCTTGCCTCGACTGCTGACTTGACGAGCGATACTGGCTTCACCAGTCCTTCACGACCCAGTACACCAAGCCCTCCTCTCCCTGAGATGGGTATGCTCCGTCTGAACGATGAACGAGCTCCAGAGCCAAAGCCCATCTCCTTGCTTGGTGCCGCTGTCAAGTTGCAGGTTCAGTCCGATACTGGGGCTGAAGCGCCTCGGAAACGAAGCATACAGTTCGCGTGCGGCGGCAAGCCCGTGGTCCAAGACCAGCCGCTTCGTGCCCAGCCTATGGTCAAAACTCCTTCTGCTCAGGAGGCACCGCGTCGACCATGTATCAAGTTCGCTTGCCCTGCTCGACCTGCTTCGACGCAGAACACACCTCCCAGAAACACGGACGTCTACCCTGGTATAATGGATCGTACGCCCAAAGCCGACTCTCCGTCGACTCCCAAGCGAAGTTCGACGTTGTCTCTCGCTGTCCCAGCTCCACCTCATCCTATTCCACCTCGCCGACATTCCATGTCGCGCCCCAAATTCCTCCGAGCGGATTCTTCTGATCTCGTTACCGATAGCTCTCAATTCCATGAGTTTGCAAGTGGTACAACTCGGGAAGACGATTGGATTCGCCGTGTCCCTAGCGCCACGGGCGCCAAGCTCACTATCAACGACACTCTCGTAAAGGAAAACCACATCCGTCGCTTGGCTACCGAGGCTGAAGAGGAGGCGGAAGAGGAAGAGGAAGAGCTCAACAATGATGAGGAGGATGTAGCTTTCGACAACGACGATGAGGACGATGAGGAGGAATTGGATATTGATCTCGATGACGAGGAAGATGAGGATGAGGATGAGGGAGACGAGGACGACGAAGACGACGACTCAGATGGTTATCATACCGACGAGGAGACTGGATTTGCTGATTCCGAGGAAGAAGAGGACAATGATGAAAATATGGCGCTCTGGACCCCTGGCGCCAAGTCTGTGGTCCATATTGGCTCCGGCGTCACCCAGATTCGTCGACCATCTCTTCATGAGCGGCAATCAGATTCATCCATCACGACACTCAGCAGCCAACGGAACACCCACCGCGAGAAGCCGAGACGTGTCAAGCATCGCGATGAGACCCCAGATCTTCCCGACAGTACCGACTTCGTCTGTGGAACTTTGGACGAGGATAGGCCGCTGGAGGAAGCATATCTCTCTTGCTTGGCAGCCCGAAGAAACGAAAAGCTTCGGGTTATTCCCCAGGATATCGACCCAAGTTTCCCTGCCTCCGAGCCCGAAGATGAGAATGAAGCAGAGATTTTCAACCCCGTCCACCACGAAAGCGACGAGGATGATTTCTTGCATGGACAAATGGAAGATTTGCACCACGAACGCGATCGCCCGCGCCGTCGACGGAAGAGTGAGCTTACCTCTCCAAAGAGGTTCCGCTCACCACCTCCCAAGCGGCATTACTCGCCTCCCCCTAAGATTCGGGGACGATCACCCAAGCCGTTGTTTGACCGTCATTCTCCCCGGAAGGCCAAGTCACCAGCTCCTGCTCGCAAGCCCATTACAACTCCCCTTGGGTCACCACGTTATGGTCAAGTCAAGTTCAACCTTGCTGGTCGCCCTGGTCTCACTCACACCAAGTCCCTGCCACGTGCTGGCGCCATGTGCCAACAGCGCAAGCAGGCCCGACACAAGTTTATCCATCATGGTGATATTCACGTTCGTGGGGCCATTGACATTGTCAAGGGTTTGGAGGGCAAGCGGCAGCGGCGCAAGGAGAAATTCCACCAAAAATACTGCAACCGTGCCCGACGAGGCCAGATTCCCGAGCGCAAGCCCATCCCGGGCCGAGGTACGGAACGCATGCGAGAACTCGGCCTTCTGATGGCCGGAAAGAAGGACCAGGGCAACTATGTCATCTCGGTCTGAACACCCTTCATCTGTCTCACCGCATATACACCACCATCGAATTTTCCAGACTATGGTTAATGCGAGACTTGACACGACACGACACGAGAAGTCCACCATTATATACGACTTTTTAACTTCACGACCGATACATCGTTTCTTCTCCCTTTCGTTATCTTTCTGTCTTGACTAGGTTTCCAAGATTATCATATGCATCTATTGGGATTAAAGACTGCCAGGTGCAAAGGTTTCTGTACATATTTTATTTTATTTTTTTAAAACTGCATAAAGCGGCCGGACAACGCTCGCTATCGGCGGAGGGGGCTCTTTTGAACTACTTGGATACCCGATACAGCACATTGGGAATTATGGGTTACCTGCTCGGCGTTGGATGAGAGGCTATGATGACATGCATCTACAAGTATCAATAACGACTCTGATACAACTTGCAACTGATCCCCTAAGATAAAACTGTGATGAAATACATGTTTGCTACTTGGATAATGCGATTGACGTCTCCAATAAACTTGGCATGAGGTATACACCTCGGAGTTCTACTTCTGACCGGAGGGCCGAGAACCGAGCTTATGTTGGTGAGATCAAGATGCTGCTGACCAGACGTTGCATGACTCCGGGCAGACAAAAAACACGGGGATAGGTAAATAAATCATCATAATATTTCCTAAAATCCACCTGGATATTAGGTCAACATTAGTTAACTCTTTTTAATAAGCATATAAGCCTTATCTGCTCTATTGTCGTATTTCTTCCTAAATATCTATGGCTAGACTTGTCGTAGCATGAGGATATGTTTGATGCGTCCCGTGTTTTTTCTGATTATACTATTGCAATACTTGGAAAACAGATCGAATGACCAGAATGGGATAGAGGTGAAAAAAAAACTAGAATACTATCCGGGCTTGCTTCGTGATTCTTTGGCCGTCTTCCGATGGGATCCATCGCGTGTTCGGAGGACAGCGTGACATGCCACCATGGGTGCCTGATTATTTAGGCATGAACAGCGATACCCTTAGGTTCTTGCCAGCTTTTGATCCTGGGCAATGAACGCCTCCTAATAATCCACCACCATTCAAACGACGCCAACGATAACGACTCAACACCCGCTCATCTGCCTTCCCTTCGACTTAATACGATTTCTTAATACGCATCATGTGGATTGTTAACTGGTGTATGTATTCGTCTGCGCTGCGCTGCCTGGGACTTGAATGGGCTGACACGTGCTGGTGATAGTCTACGATGTGCTGTCCTCACTGGGACTGCTGAACAAGCACGCAAAGCTTCTGTTCTTGGGTCTGGACAATGCCGGCAAGACCACTCTGCTGCACATGCTAAAGGTGCGTCGACAACACTGCTAGTTTCCGGATGATCATGGTGGCCGGAACCCCTCCGAGGACAATGCCGATCTGGAGGAGCTTTCAGAACTGACAGGTTATGCGCAGAACGACCGTGTTGCCATTCTTCAGCCTACTCTCCACCCCAGTAAGTTCCCTTTAACGGCCTCTCCGATATACTATTGTGAAATGTGTCGATACTGAGACGTCACAGCATCCGAGGAGCTCGCTATCGGCAACGTTCGATTCACCACTTTCGACCTGGGCGGTCATCAACAGGGTACGTGATGCGACAATCGCGATCACGAAGATACATAGCTAATGCCTACCTCCCTCATAGCCCGCCGTATCTGGAGAGACTACTTCCCTGAGGTCAACGGTGTCGTCTTCCTCGTCGACGCCAAGGACCACGAGCGATTCCCCGAGGCCAAGGCCGAGCTCGATGCCCTCCTCTCTATGGAAGAGCTCTCCAAGGTTCCCTTCGTTATCCTGGGCAACAAGATCGACCACCCCGATGCCGTTTCCGAGGACGAGATGCGACACCAGCTTGGCCTTTACCAGACGACCGGAAAGGGCAAGGTTCAGCTCGAGGGCATCCGACCGATCGAGATGTTCATGTGCTCGGTGGTGATGCGACAAGGCTACGGTGACGGTATACGCTGGCTGTCGCAGTATGTGTAAGGGGAGCAGCAGAAGAAGACGGGGAGACGGGGGAGACGGAGACAAGTTGTAGAGAAGTATACCAGATGCAGAGTGTTCGGGGAGGCAAAGCAGGGGGCGATGAGTGGCTATCCACCGTTATGAGATTCAGAATTCTCTTTTAGGCGAGCCTTGGTCGCGCAATTCTACTACACTATCTTGCTATGTTTAGACAACCGAGCTCTGTCGTTGGGAAATACCCCTGGCGGTGGAAAAATCTAGGTAGTAGACCCCGGTGGCATCTGGGCAAGGGTGTTGCAAGGGGAGACGGGCGGACCCACGACACTCATGAACGACGATGGTTCGCAGGCGGGGAGGAGATATGATGACGTGCAGCACTCTACTACGGCGAGGACCAAGAGACACATTGAGGAAAAGCTTAGCAACAAGTCATACGTTCTTCATTCCACGCCCGTATTGTCTTTTTCCCCTTAGGTTTGCCTGCTGTCAGGTGTTCTTCCTGTCAGGATACTGTAGTCTGTACCGCGGCCTCGGCTCGCCAAGGACGAACTGGTATGGACCCCCGATCCCGTTGGGGTAAAGTACAGAGGTACAAAGGTAGCTCAGGCTGGCCGCGGGCTGCTGATGTCATTTTCCTCACGTTGTCGCTCCACGGGATACCTTGCCCAACAGACCTCTGATTCATCCCATTCTCCCTTTTTCCCGTGGCAATACCTCGCGTTACTCTGGTCTTCTCGTCAGCAATGGGTTAGAGGTTACAGCATCCAACTCATCCGCCATGTCGCCATCGTACTCCTCTCTGCTCCCTCGCGATCCAGTCTACGGCTTTCCGCCCGAATCCTACGACCCCTCCCGTCTCCCGGATGTCGACACGGAATTCGTCCCTGCGCGCGACCTGGAAGCCTTCGAGAAGGCGCTCCAGGCCCCCGATCCGCTTCAGAGTCCCACGGATGAAGCCGGCGCTCGGTCGCCGCGCAGTCCCAGCTCGTTCAGCGTGACAAAGAGACCCTCGCAAGCCGAGGGAGGCCTTGTGGATGATGTGGCCGCCGTTGCAGCTGCTGCCGGCGCCGCTTCTGGAGATCTGCCGGTGACGGGGACACCGAGTCAAGGACCCCCTAGCCAGGGAACGTTTATAACGGCGCAAAACGACTGGGCGCCTGTGAACCCGAGGATTTATCGACACCGGCGAGGATCCAAGCGACACAAGAGAAAGCGCCGGAACGGAAAAGGGCCTGTCGAGGGTCTTTTGGGAACCCGCACCAAGGATGAGACTCGCGAAGGATACTTGTACCAAGTTTCGAAGTGGCCTCTGCTGTTCTTCGTGTTTGCTTGGCTCACTGGCCTCGCAATTGCATATCTCTCGACGAGACTGTACATCTGGGTGTATGAGCACTTTTTCACCTGGCGAGGCCAGCGAGAGAGGCTGCGCCGGAACCTGCGAAACACCTCACATTACAAAGATTGGGTAACCGCCGCAAAAGAGCTCGATATATATCTGGGGCGCCAAACGTGGAAAGAGGAGAATGATTTCGCATACTACGACTCCAAGACGGTTCGAAAAGTCTGGGAACAGATGAGGAAGACGAGACTCCGAGCCGAAGAACAAGAAGCCAAGGGCGAGAGTAGTGATGGGGGCAAGGCAGTGGATGACTTGAAGACCCTCATCGAAGCTTGCGTCAAGAATAACTTTGTTGGCGTTGAGAACTCAAAGTTATACAGCCAAACGTATTTTGGAACAAAGAATCTGGTACAGAATTTCGTCGATGAAGGTGAGTACCGTGAAAACGTTGGTATGCGAGTTCAGCAGGTCTAACATCTAGTAGAGGAAAAGTGTATTAGGTTCCTCGCTAGCACCAAGCAGCTCGAGATGGAGCAGAAACGGGTTCTTTTCAAGCACGTCTACGCCAACTACGGAAGGACAGCGCTTTGCTTATCAGGCGGAGCAGCTTTCGCTTACTACCACATCGGAGTCGTCAGAGCCCTCCTGGATGAGGATCTGCTACCGGATGTTATTACCGGCACCAGCGGCGGCGCATTGAGTGCGGCTTTGGTTGCTACACGTACGAACGAGGAGCTGAAGCAGCTCCTTGTCCCGGCTCTATCTGAACGTATCAACGCTTGTCGCGAGCCATTCACCGTCTGGCTCCCGCGATGGTGGAAAACGGGAGCTCGATTTGACTCGGTTGACTGGGCTCAGAGGTGCGGTTGGTGGACACGAGGCTCCATGACGTTTCGCGAGGCATATGAACGGACTGGTCGCATCCTCAATGTGACTTGTGTACCAGCCGATCCGCATTCACCCACGATTCTCTGCAACTACCTGATAAGTCCCGATTGTGTAATCTGGTCGGCTGTGTTGGCATCAGCGGCGGTACCGGGAATCCTCAACCCAGTAGTCCTCATGATGAAGACACGGGATGGGACGTTGGAACCGTACTCGTTTGGACACAAGTGGAAGGACGGTAGCTTGCGGACAGACATTCCCATCAAGGCGTTGAACACGCACTTTAACGTCAACTTTACTATTGTCAGCCAGGTCAACCCGCACATCAATCTCTTCTTCTTCTCCTCCCGAGGATCGGTCGGCCACCCAGTAACGCACCGCAAGGGTCGTGGATGGAGAGGCGGATACCTCATGTCGGCGTTTGAGCACTATCTCAAGCTGGACATGAACAAGTGGCTCAAATTCATCCGTCATGCCGAGTTGTTACCGCGCCCCCTGGGTCAGGACTGGAGCCAACTGTGGTTGCAAGAGTTTAGCGGAACCATCACCATTTGGCCCAAGTCGGTTATCTCTGATTTCTGGCATATTCTATCAGATCCTGACCCAAACCGGCTGGCTCGCATGCTTCACGAGGGCAAGCAGAGCGCGTTCCCGAAGCTGAAGTTCATCGCGAACCGCCTCAAGGTGGAACGACTAATCGAGCAAGGCCGCCGAGACTCACGTCCATGGGTGCGCAGGGGAAGTATCCAGACTATCCTCAGCGAAGAGGACCTCCGAAGCATCCTTGTTGGAGAGATGGGCACCGGAGCTACGACGGAGGAGGAAACTGATGTGGAAGAGTTCAACGGGCTAGGCCTTGGTATGACCGCATTGGATGAGGACACCTTTTACGAGGAGCCTCAAGAGAAGAGCGACTCGAGCCAGGGTGGGAGCGAGGCGGAAGAGTGATTAGATGAGCATGGAACAACAAGGGTAGAATGACATCAGCGTGGCATTATACAGGACGGTTACTTGGGATTGTTTGGCGTTGGAGGATTATCAACAGGTTGCCGCTCTGGCCCAGGACTTGGGAATAATTTGCTGTTTTTAGTTTGCATCAAGATTACCTACCTTAGATCATCAATACAGTGTGTCTTACCACGACCATAACTCTCAAATGACTACTATTAGGCCTCAAGGGCTCGAGAATATTATCATAAAAGAAGCTCGAGTCTTAGCTACTATGATATTAATCCTTTATGAAATATGCCCAAGGTTAGCCCTGCTATGGTATAAGGATTTATCATCATTCCCATGTTGTCTTGGACCCTCTGGATGGTTGCATTTGGTTTCAATAGACACAGTAAAAACCACGTCAACTACCATGACTTTAGACTATGAGAGAAGTGTGTAGAAATAGTATGTAAAGTGGATTATGGCGCTAGCAACTCGTAAATGTTGCAGGGCTGACTGCAGTGGCTGCGCCTTCTAAAATTGAAATCCCACACTGAAACTGTGAACACGGTGGCGCGTACGGAAGGGACCAGCCAGTGCTCTTTCATTGCCCGCGCCCAGACGGCAAGTGGGGAGTGACAGATAATCCGACCACCGCGCCTGCCCGCTCCTACAACCTCGAAATGCGCTGCGTGGCCGTAACATTTTGAGGACAGTTTAACCCCCCCAACGTCGATATTCCCCGGAAACCCCATTGTCTGCCAGCACAACACGTTCTTTTTTTTTTGGCAGAAGGGAAACGCTTGGGACATTGGAAGGAATCTTGCGAGCAAGTATTCTTTGAGCTTGCAGTTCCTGTCATTCGGTCAGGCTTCATCCAGGCTCCTTTGTCGAGAGTAGCCCTGGGCTCTCTACGCCGTCAAGATGAGTTCAGACTACTCTTATGACGAACAGGTAAGAGCGTTGCGGCCGCCGGATCTGCGTTACGATGGCTAATTCATATCTCTCTCTGCAAACAGGGCCAGTTCTTCCCCTTCTTCATCCTCACACTCACCGGCCTGGTCACCGTTCCCCTGACCTACACGCTCGTTCGCCCCAGCCGCGACCAAGATGCGCTTGCGCCACGAATCAAGACCGACTTCAAGACGGAGCATGCGGCTACCGTCGAGTCGCTGAGGACGGCGCAGAAGCGCAAGCAGTGGAGGGTCAAGCGTGCCATCTTTTCCATTGTCGGCTGGGCTATCATGGGCGGCATGGTGTACCTCATCATGGTGACACAGCGGACCATTCCCAAGCTCTACAATCCTTATGATATCCTGGGCATCTCCGAGGTGAGTTTGGTGACAGCATCGGCCCGCTTATGCACCACCACTAACACGCTGCAACCTCTAGTCCGCCAACGAGAAGCAGATCAAGTCGCACTACAAGCGACTGTCCCTCAAGTACCACCCCGACAAGATCCGTCCTGATCCGGCAAAGAACGAGACTGTCGAGTCGCTCAATGATTTCTATGTCGAACTCACCAAGGCCTACCAGGCCCTCACGGACGAGGACGTGCGCAACAACTACATCCAGTACGGCCACCCCGATGGCAAGCAGAGCTTCAGCATGGGCATCGCCCTCCCCAAGTTTATCGTTTCCGATGGCAACGGCAAATACGTCGTTCTCCTGTACACCTTGCTTCTCGGAGTCCTTCTCCCATGGCTTGTCGGGTCTTGGTGGTACGGCACAAAGCGGAGGTCCAAGGAGGGTGTTCTGATGGAGAGCGCCAACAACCTGTTCCGGCAGTACGAAGACAGCATCGAGCAAGGCGGAATCATCACGGCTCTTAGCACCGGAAAGGAGTTTGAGGAGATCCTCAAGGGCGACAAGGCCGAGTCTGGTCTTGCCAAAGTCGAGTCGCGGATCACGGCCGAGGGCGAGCACAAGCCCTTCGCTTCAGGCATGTCAGTTAAGGACAAGGAGAATCTTGAGGATCTTGATAGCGGCGTCCGACGTAAGGCTCTCGCTTTGCTTTGGGCCTACCTGGGCCGTGTTGAGCTCGATGACCCTGCCCTCACCAAGGCCAAGTTCCAGGTTGGCCCCATTGCCCGCGCTCTGAACCAGGCTTTTACCGCTATCGCTCTGGCGTATGGCAACATTGCTCCCATCGCCGGCTCCTACTACACCAGCCAGCACCTGATCCAGGCCATGCCCCCGAAATCGTCCCCTCTTCTCCAGCTTCCCCACATCACTCCTTCCATCGTCAGCGGCATTGAAGGCGACTCCAAGACGCATCTGTCTGTACAGAAATTCATGGACCGACCTGACGCTCAGCGAAGACAGCTTGCTGTTGGCAAGGGTCTCCTGAACGAGGAGCAGTACAAGGAAGCTGTCAACGTGGCTAAGCAGATCCCCTACTTCCGTGTCGCCAAGGCTTTCTTCAAGGTTACCGGCGAGCGCTTCATCATCCCCTCCTCCCTCGTCTCCCTCGTCATCAAGGGCCGCTTCATTCCTCCTGGTGCTGAGAACGTTCCTCCCGTCAACGAGCTGGATCTTGAGGACATTGACCCCGCTGAGGATGACATTGAAGCGCTCAGCGGCCGCAAGAAGAAGATGATCAAGGGTCCTGATGGCAAGCTTGTCCCCATTGAGGAGGAGAGTATCCTCCCTCCCCTTACCTTTGCACCCTACTACGCCCGTGACCACTCTCCCCAATGGCATGCTTTCCTCAGCGACTCCAAGCAGGGCAAGATGGCCGTACCCCCCTTCCACTTTGCCAAGTTTGACCAGCCCATCGTTGACGACCAGGGCAACCCGACCTTTAACATGCAGACTCTCAAGGCTCAGTTTGCCGCGCCTCCCCAGGCCGGCCACTACACCTTTGTTCTGCACGTCATCTGCGATTCCTACGTTGGCTTCGACACCAAGATGGAGGTAACTCTTGTTGTGGAGGAGGCCAGCAAAGCGGCCGAGATGCAGGCCGAGGATGAGATCAGCGAGCCTGAGGAGGGTAAGTTCGCCTCTACCTGCCATTACAAATCGACAGTACTAACGATGTTACAGACTCCCTTGCCGGTCAGATGCATGTTCTCAAGACTGGACAGGTCCCCAAAACCCGCCGGAGGGATGATGACGACTCCGACGATGAGAGTGGTACAGATGAGGAAGAGGAGGACACCAGCGCGACAAACACAGACACCGAGGACGAGTCATAGCCTGGTACCTGAACGTAACTGCTGTGATGAGAAATACCATAATCAACATTTCGGCAGAGGCGAGTGTCGAAGAATGTTGTGTGAGATAATCCCTGTGTATGTATTTCTGGCACTTTGAGGAAAGGGCAAAAGGAGGGCGAGGCATGGAAGATCTATTCAGCACGAGGATGAGACCTCCAGCTGAGGCATTTTTCTGCTTCACAAAAACACAGGCTGGGAGTTTCGGGGTTTATTAGGGCATAACATACATCTTTTCATATTGTACTAACGTATATGATAAGCGAGTGCACCGCACAAGTGAGTGCACCACTACACTGTACTGCAAAATATAGCTTACCCTATACCTTCTAACTTTCTCTATAAATTAGCTATAGATATAAAAGGGGTATTTTTATAAACCTAAGTTTTTAAGGAATCTTAAAATATTTTTTTTAGATTTCTAAAAAAATCCCTTTATAGAGAAATAGCTAAGTATACAGTGTGAATAGACTTTTTCTAAACTAACTTATAAGGAATTTTCTTAGAATTTTTAGAGAGATATATAAGGTTATATAATATATAAATAGCATATTAGTAAAATCTTATTAATTTTAATTAAGATTTCGAATTTTAAGCTATTTTTTAATTTTGTCTTTTTAGGTGAAAATACAAATGGTGCACTCACTTGTGCGGTGCACTCACTTATCATATACGTTATTGTTGATTCTACTCTGTACATGTTTCTCGCCGAAGAGGCTGCTTCACGTCCTAGAGATTACCTGCGTAATGTAGATTTTCATTTTTTTTCAACTCCTTCAGCTTGAAAGTTCGCTATATAGTAACAGGTAACCTTGGATCCCCAAGTTGCTAGACCGAGAATTGAAGTATTAAGTGAAGATGAACAAACACGCTGCAAACCCGTGTCCTCCTTGCAATCATCAACCATTGTGCCTGTGGGGGCCTATTCTTGATTCCACAAATCATTCTAGAGCACTCTCTTCCATATTTTCTTCCTTCTTTTTTCAAATATAACTCTTCCAGGAACTCGCGGGGTGGTGTGGACTGGAGTATACAAGTTCTGAAGACGCAAGACCAGCTTCGTCTCATAGCACAGCTGTTCAACACGTTCTCACAAGGCGCAGTGTGGTGGTTCATTAGCAGACCCTCACGCCGCAGACCTCGATGCCCTTGCCCTCTATGCGAGCAGACCGGCCAAAATACAAGGTTGAAAGCTCGCGCACGAAGATGGCGTCGCTGTCGCTCCATACATCCAGGCCCATGTTTTCCACTGCGTGGCTGTCCACACGGATGGCGTCAGCGTCCATGTCGGCTTCAAAATCAGCCTCGGTCGGCCGGAGAGGTGTCCGCTCGCCAGAAGTCTGTGAAAGATCCTCATCCTCATCATGATCCGTGTATGGCTCATCTTGGCTATCCGCCAGGTCGCCTAGGACAGACAGAATCTGAGTAGTGAGACGGTGAAAGTAAGCGATGATGGCGAGCTCGAAACGGGCTTCGCTCGACTCGTCTGCAGCGCGACGGGTGGCTGTGAGCGAGGCCAGAGAATCGGAAAGAGGCTCGGAGCGGGAGCTTGGCCTGGGCATGGTCATTGAAGAGTGGCCGAAGTCGGCGAGGAGAGCAGCGTCACGGGATGCTTCTTCTTGTTGCTCGGAACGCAGCTGTTCACCGGCGCTGGCCCACCACATGTACCCGTTGTAAGCAAGAGCTGCCCAGGTCAGGGGCTCGACGATCTTTTCTACAGCATCATCGCGAGGGTCGCGCACGATGTGCGATGACTGAGTGGAGACCCGACGAGCGAAACGCTCCGCCTCGGGGGATTCGGGAGCCGTACCAGTCGTCGCAGTAGCAGCAGCTAGTTTAGCAAGGCCATTCTTGAGAGAAGTGAAGCGGCGTAGATCTCGCTGGGTCGCCTTGATGGGCTGTCCGCGAGGACATTCCACCACAGGCCAGACCCGTTCTGTAGCGTTGGAGGCATAGTCTGGAGGAATCGTGATGAGCATGTCCCATAGGGTGTCCTTCATGGCGAGTATACTGTCAGTGGTACAGGCGATCCAGCCGGAGCCGGACTCGTCATCTACGGCATCTTCGCTGCTGCGCTCCCTCTTGGAGGCCTCGAAATCCTCCATGAGGAAAGGGATATCGTGGACGCCAATAGAGAACAGGGGTCTTAGGCGCTGAGTCGAGGCCGATGCCGGAAGGATATCGGTTACAGACAGGGGGATGTTGGAGAGGACAGAAATATTATATACTATGCAATATGACTGTCAGTCAGAATAACAAAATTACGCCGCGTACAACTTACCAAAATCACAAATCTCGTGGACTGGTGCATGGCATGATATTAAGATGCGTTTGCGCAACAAGGCAGCGCGATGTATTGGGAAGATGAGGGGACCGAACTTGTCCAACAGGCTGGTCAAGCTCCAGGCAGGGTGATATGGCGAGAGAGTGTTGCCAGCAGGTATTAGAGAAGCACCGTCAGAAGCAGAACGGTTACGGTTGTGCCCTTTCCGAATGAGAGGCTGTGAATGAAGGGACGGAGAGCTCACGGGCGTTTCTCCCGAGAGGCGACGATTGCCCTGGCCTGGTTTTTCGCGGCTGGAGGTCCAGTATTCTTCCAATATGCTCGTGTTTTTGCGGTCCTCGGCCAATTTTCTACCCAGGATGTCAGTCAAGTGCAAATGCGCACGAGCACGAGATTGATGCATACGCTGCCATGTCCTTCAATGCTTCAGCATGTCTCCATGCGCGCCCCAGACGACCGTAGCTGAGAGGGACCAATACGCCGACGGCAATCATCCTAGCATGGCGCGCCTCCTCCTCATCACAAGGCATGTTCACGAAAGCGCTGAGTCCGGCATGGCCGCCATCGTGGACGAAGTAGATGAGGTCTTCGGAGACGGTATGTAGGCCGGAAGGCAGGGATTTATACTCGACAAGACCCTCGAGCTCAATTCCAGGAGCAGATTGCTTCCAGAGAATCGTGTAGCCAGCCTTGACGTCGAAGTGGATAAGGAAAAGAGCGTCGATGGGAGGTCGGTCTTGGGGTTGGTTCGAGGGCATGCGGACGGACAGAGAAGGTTGTCCTCGGCGAGAGGAGGCCATGGCGATTGATTATTGGGTGGAGCGCATCATATGCCAGCTAGAGGGCGAGAAGGCGAGCTTCAGCTGGGAGTTTGGAAGAGGGGGAAGCTGGTGGAAGAGGGCGCCTGAGCTCGCTTAAAGAGCTGTTGAAGCCGGAGAACGGGCAAGGGCAGTTTTTGGAGCTTTCAAGACGGGGCGGAACTGCGACGATAATGGACCAAACGCGGTTCAGAATGCGATAGAGCCAGACACAAGCCTCTGGCTGTCACAATGGTCGAGGTGGGATTGGGCGATGGGCAGGACGTAGGTGGGCGTTGATGGAGCTGAGTTGTGATTGCGAGGCTTGGGCTTGCTGGCTTACAGTGGTTACATTAGCTACCTGGCGCAGGTATCTCTGTCCCGTGTAAAGCCGGCAGCGTCCCCGATAGGCGCACTTCACGTGATGCAATACGACATCGATCAAGACGTCCCAGCCCTCGAGGCAGCAGAGTATTGGACTCGATCCTTTGAATAGCTAGGCTGCTAAACCATCAGGATCACCGCTGTTGTTTTTGGCTGGATTGAGGTGATTAGGCTGAGTCGAGTATCTTCCCAAAACAACTACAATTGAAGCCCGTCTTTCACATGTCTCTGGCGTCGTCGCTCGACACTTGGATTTGGTACAGTAGTGCTGATACTAGGCTCCTGCACAGAGGGTGTGAAGAAGGTGTGCTCGGACGGTCCCGTGATGTCGGATTCATGGCCTGACCCTTGCAACTTTCTAAATCAAAGCCTGCAGTAGGTTGTTGCCTGTGGTATTGTCCTCTGATGGGAAAGACTTTGTCTTGAACCATCGCCTTTGCCCAAGAATGTTGGACGATCTGGGCAAGGAGCTTGTCCATGGATGCGGCCCGGACACTACTTTGACGCGTGTCATACCCTTGACAGCAAAGGACGCATCCTCAAGAAGGAGATGTGTAAATAATCAAGGCTGGCATATGTTTGACTCGATGTAAACGACCCGACCCATTTTAGGCGCCGCGTCACGAGGAATCGGGTGGTTTACAGGGAACCGCCTGGCGCTTGCGGGGTACTCGGTTCCCCTTAAAACCCCCATTGGTCTCGCGCGTTGGCGTGTTCCCCGCCATCAACATGCCGTCCCGATGCCAACGCCTGTTGTTTAACCTTGATATGCAAACCATGCCGATCTCGGAGAACGACAGCATTACCCGCCAATGTTATCTTGATCTAATGTAAGACACCCCTGCTCTTCGATGGCCAAGCACCAAGAACTGCGAGGAGAGTCAAGCCGGTCAAGAACACAGAAATGCGTATGTTGGAGGAACCAACACACCTTTTCAGGTTCCTAGCCTAGTGAGGTTGTGGAACGTCCAAGTATTCTCATTCTCTTATCAGGAACTGGGCGGATAGCAATTCAGCTATCCACGAAAGTTGTAGGGGTTTCGGTCGTGTCGATGCACAGACAATGTCGGTTGAGTCGCCAAACCTTCTCAACATGAAGCAGCTACTAGCTGTGTTTGTCCATTCGGATGGTTCATAGTCGGGTAAACTAACCTTGGAGAAACGGTAACCTTTGAGATGGTTACTAGAGCAGGCGGATCTTTGGCAGACTTGCCCCGAGATCTAAAGCCGAGAAAACAGCCTTTCTCTGGCAAGTGTCATCCCCTCATGGAGCTCGATGTCCAAACTGTCCTTCACTTGCAACCAGAACAGTGCTTCTGTTGTTCATTATATATCAAGACCCCAAGACCGACTGCAAGTTGGGCGTCGCTATACGGGGCAAAGCTTAGGCTTATAGCTCTTTGGGCGGATGTATATTTAGGGAGTAAGCTATGCGCATGCCCTGTAGTTATGTGAGGTATGAGAATCTGGAGGTGTGCACGGGAACTGTGTCATGGGGGAAGATGGTGGGTAGGTACCTATTCATCCCCCGAGAGAGGTGCAACTTGCAATGGTTCAATTTGACTATCAGTATAAAAGCTACGGCGTTTCTGATGTTCTTATTTTTATCGACTTTGGTGTAAATGACGACGCTGGATGTTGTAGATGGGGTGCGGTGATGCTTCCAAGGAGGCTTGTCAACTGCCAATGAGAGTTGGTACGTACCTGGGCCAACTTTCAGCTTGGCTTGTGTGGGGGAAAGCTTGGCATCGCTGCCAAACGGTTGGGGAGAGGCTGCCACGTGATTGTCTCATTGTTCCCTAGTCCAAGCTCCCATTTTCCCCCAACGTAAAGTTGTATCTCGCGATATCCCACTTTGCAGCTTTTATGAGCCGCGGCACGATTCGAGACTGTGAAAAGCACATGAGAATGGAGCGTAGCATTGTACCTAGTTTTTACGTCAAGAAAAGAAGTAGATAACCTCCTCATACCCTCTTCTTCTATCCATCAATCCTTCCACCTCGCTCCCATCAGCTGCTGCGCCAATTACCCCATTCGGACCATCGGAGGCTGACTCAGCGCCGACTTTCACAAGCCATTCCGGGCCATCACCCACTGACATTTGCGGCGGGCCAATCAGGGCGCCCCAATCAACTACCTCCGGCGCCCTGGGCGTCGCCTTCCCGATCCCGTGGCCGCAACATCCAACGGCCTTTTTCTGTCCCTCCCATCATCTTTTCTTTAACCTTTGAACCTTGTGCCGCAAGCCATGGCCTTGTGATATAGAAGGTCATTTTCCCTCCAGACCCGTCCTTCTTTTTATTCTGTTAGACCTTGCTTTGTTCCCCGCCAAGTCCCATCGCTCGCTGTTCTTCCGGTTGTCGCAGAGGCCGAAAAAAGACATAGAGAACCCCGCCGCGCCCGCCATCGCCGTCGCCGCCCGCGAGAATTGCAGCCTCCACTCAACGAACCCAAACCAACCCCCCGCCAAAACCTCTTGACCTTTGTCTCTCCCCCTCTCCTCGAGTTCGACGGCTTCCTTGATTCCGGATCCCAAAAGAATCAACCTGGCTTCTTCCCAGAGGCAAAAGAGAACAACCACCGCCATCATGTCCCTCACGAGCATATTCACATACTTCTGGGCTGGCTATGTCGCCCTAACCCTCTTCTTCTACGGCCTCTCCCTCGTTGTCCCCAAAGCTGCCTTCGTCGCTCGCGGCCTCGCCTCATATGTGGCCCTCATGATCTGCACCCTCTATGGTGCCTTCGCCTCCATATTCTTGACCCTGATCGGCAAGCAACAGATTGCGCAATGGGCTGCCGGCCGCGCCTTTAAATACGTTATGCACTGGACTACGGGTGTCGAATTTGTCATTGAAGACCCCAAGAACATCCTGGGAACTACGCGCCCCGCCGTCTTTGTTGGAAACCACCAGACTGAGCTGGATGTCCTCATGCTGGGCACAATGTTCCCCAAGTACTGCAGTGTCACCGCCAAGGCGTCGCTCAAGAAGACACCTTTCCTCGGCTTGTTCATGTCACTGAGCGGCTCCATCTTTATCGACCGCAAGAATGCCAAGGATGCTCGTGAGGCCATGAAGGGCGCTGCCAACGAGATCCAGTCCAAGCAACAGAGTGTCTACATGTTCCCCGAGGGTACCCGAAGCTACGCCAAGGAACCTATGCTTCTGCCCTTCAAGAAGGGCGCTTTCCATTTGGCTGTCCAGGCTGGTGTTCCTGTTGTTCCCGTTGTTGTCGCCAATTATAGCCATATTTTGTTCATCAAGAACCTTGTCTTTAACTCGGGCAAGATCCCTGTCAAAGGTATGCTACCTATTTTCACATACACTTCCAATAGCTAACCACTTATAGTTATGGACCCCATTCCTACAAAGGACCTCACCGCTGCCGACGTCGATGAATTGACCCGCACCACGCGTGAGGCCATGCTCAACGAGCTTGTTACCGTCACTGCAAAGGCCCGCGGTCAACCTGTCGCCGTGCCTGCCACAATCTCTGATTCAACTGGCAAGAGCACTGGCATTGACACCAACACCAACGGAACCGCACATTAAGCGATGCTCCATTTTCAAGATCTGGTAGATTCAGACTATCCAAAAAGAGGAGGAAGAAACTGGGTCCGGATCCGGACACCTGAGGAGTTTGCTAACGAGTGGGTTCGAACGGGGAGTCACGTCGGATGCAAAGACTCGAAACAGCCATTTGATACCCCCATAGACGCATGAGGCGGCTTACGCTCGGACGGACTGAGCAAGGTCGAATGCCTTTGTTGTTTTTTCTGTTTTCATCCTACTTGCTATATCGTGGTTTTTTGTCCTTGCTTTTCTGTTCAACCATGTTGCCATGTTTTCAAGATTTACTCAGATGATGAGATGAATAGACGGTGTACATGATGGCACTTCAACTGTTTCGATTCACTTTTTTGAGCCCTTTAACTTGTCACGCATGGTTTGTGCCGCAATGGTACAGAGAGCCCATATGTTTAGTCTTTGTACACGTGTTGTATGTGTGCTCACCCAACATGGTCTATCGTCGTCATCACTTCCAAGAGACTAGAAAAAGATTTCAACTCCAAGATCGCCAAACCCCTCCTATATCTCATGATGCACCGAGACCAGCCCATTACAATTACCGCTACATAGAAAACCCCGCCAGAATGTCCCACTTTTGAATTTTGACGCTCCACGCTCCACCATCGCCTCACAGGCTTCACTCACTAACCGCTTGCAGCGCCTGCGTTAGCGATACAACCCTCAAGCTCCGTCCTCTCCTTGGTGTGCCCAGAGCCGCGGAAGGGTTGCCACTGTGAGTAGCTGTAGGGCTCAAATCATCGCGCCAAAAGCGGAAGACACGCTTTAGGTCCCGTGGGATACCTTCCAAAACAACTGTTGAAATAGGCAC
The DNA here is from genome assembly GCA_000966855.1 of Fusarium sp. JS1030. NCBI lineage: Eukaryota > Fungi > Ascomycota > Sordariomycetes > Hypocreales > Nectriaceae > Fusarium > Fusarium sp. JS1030. The sequence continues at coordinate 492,137 of JWIW01000088.1, forward strand.
AAAGGGGCGGTCCTCCATACTTGACGCCAAAATGGCGTACTCTTGCGCAAAATCGAGGGCGTTGCGGAACGACGAGTAGCGTGACTGGGCACGGGCGCCGACAATGATGTACATCTCAAAGAAGGCGTCGAGGACATAAATCTGTTCAGGGGAGAGGTCATGCTGGTTGAAAGGGGCAATCTCAAAGACCTAATCACTGTTAGCATATTCAACTCATACCCAAGACGCATCTAGACATACCTGCTGCCGCGTATCTGCGTCCGAGCAGAAGAGTCTGCTGCAGTACTTGGCATAGTTGGGCTTGAGTCTCCAGTGGTCAGCCGAGTGTGGCTTGGATCCCCCCTCGAAGAGCCCCCAGAACGATTCGGGCTCATCACCGTCTTCATATTCAATTAGTTCTCCCGTAAGCGTCAGCTCAATGCCGATGAGCTTCGCCGCGCTCAGTTCTGTCACATCACAACCTCGACCCTTCCAAAGATAGGCCTTGCCCTGGTTTGTGATGAGATACGGGAATCCCGCGCACAGACTGGCAGGGGTGAAGTCAACCTCATCAAATGAAACCTGACCCTGATAACGTCGGCCGCAGAGCATGTTGGGTGCTAGCGAGTCGTACTTGTTGCTTGAGCCCCGTCGGACCATGACGACACCACCGAGGGCCTGGAGAAACTCCGTCGACTCCTTGCCCTGTTGCATCTTGACCAGCTTACCACCCAAAGCCTTGGCTTCCTTCTGGACAAACAAGAGAGCATCGTCTGCCGCAGACTCGGGTACTTGGTCGCCAACCCAGAAGTAAATCTCGAGCCGCTTCCAACCAGCCTCGTTAGTGAAGCTGTGAGGAGCGATGTACATCTCTCGCTCAAACAATACCCGCTCATGATGAGAAGCCACGGGCGTCTTTCTGCCTTCGGCCGAGATCTGGAACACCTGGAAGCTCAGGCTCTGGATCTTAACGGGCCCTGATTGCGGTCGGTTCATCAGCATCTCTGCAGCGTCAACGTTGTACTTGGCTCTTGGTTGCTTTGGCCCAAAGAAGTCACTGAACAGGCCCGCCACATCGTTGCCTTGCTTGGGCTTGGGTGATGTGACCGTCGCGGGAGTTTGCTGCGCTTTAGGAGTCTGTGGTTCCTGCTTAGGAGGGGTTGGTAGAGGACGGGCAGCCACTCGAGATGGCGTCTTGTTAATCTGCAATGGAGATGATCGCTCCGGCTCAGGCAGGGGACGGGCCGTTATTCTTGTTGGTGTTTTGGTCGCCTCACGCTCCGAACCGTCAAAGGAAGGCTTCGCAGCAGGTGTTGGTGACTGAGCACCACCACCAAACATGGACCTAGCATTCTTTACAGATACGACGGGATCACTGTCCACCTTTGCGGGCGATGAAGGCTCCGGCTCCGGCAGAGGACGCTGGAACATCTTAACAGGAGATCTGGAGCCTGTTCGCTGATGAGTCAACCTCACGGGCTCCTTGGCCGGCTCTGGCTTTGCGCCGTTGGAAGCCGCATCATCAAGGAATCTCGACATGCGCTTCGTATCAAGCTTCTTAGGTGAGCCGGGTTGCGAAGCAGCATCACCAGTCTTCTGGATCTTCAAGGGGGAAGGGAAGTCAGTCGCAGGAGGCTCAGTGCTGGATGTTTGTTTGCGGAGATAGGAGGGTGCTCGCTCTTCTAGTCCTGGGAACCGTTGAGGCTCCTTCTCTTGCGGTCTGGTAGGAGTGGGCCTGCTACGAAGAGCAGCCTTTGCTGCGACTTGTTGCTGGATAGAGAGAGGAGCAGATGATGACTCTTCAGTCTTTTCAGCGGGAGCAGGGATCTCCTTGATAGGCTCAATAGGGGGCTGGGCAGCCGGCTGAGGTTTATCCTCCGGTACAGACTTCGAATCTGTTGGGGTCGTTGTGTTCGCTGAAGACGCCGAGGTGGTCGGCGCCTTTCTCCTAGGTCCTCGCGCGCGACCCTTCGTCATGTGCGTCAACTGCGGGCCAGGCGCAGATGGCTCTGTGGTCAAGGCGCTGGCAGAGCCTCCCTTGGAAACGGATTCTTCAGAGCCCTGTCCCCCGTTAGTAGCCATCGGGGGTGGACCTCGCGCAAGCATACCAGCCAGTGCTGGGTTGAACCGGTCGGCGAGCTTGCCTCCTACGCGTCCCTGTAGCCTAGAAGGTGCGCTCGTTTCCTTTTGCAAGCTAGGTAATACCCTAGCTGATTCAGGCTTTGCATTTGATTCTGTAGAAACCCGCTTTAGGCCTTCATCAGAAGATGGGGCTGAAAAAGGAGCAGCAGCAGGCTTTGGTGAAGAAGAAGGTTGGCTTGGTAGCCTCTTCGGACCAGGAGTCGGCTTAGGCGAGTCTGGCTTGCTTGGTGTAGCTGCTTGCTTCAGCTCAGCTACAGACTTCCGCTTGGCGCCTAGCTCAGCTCGCCTTGCAAGTCCTTCTGGGAGCGGCGTTTCGGTAGCAAAAGTCTGGCTCCTCGTAATGCCCTTGCCTTCTGACTGGGCTTTCTTAAAATCGTCCTTCTTCTTCAGAATGGCCTCCTTGAACTCATCAACCCTTTCAGTCTTCTTCGGGCCACCTGTTTGGTTAAGCGCAGCTTTGCCTCTTAAGATGTTATCCTTTAGTTCATCTGGAGCTACATAGTTCTGCGTCCTGGTCCTGCGCAAATTGCCGAACACATTCTTGAACTCGGGCTCATTGCCCTTGGGGGCTTCTGATCCAGTTGGTCGATGCCTCAAGCTGCCACGGAAGTCCTTCTTGGGTGGCGTCTCCGGCTTGGGCTTGGGCGTGGGAGCCTTGGCGTCCTTTGGGCTTGTAACGGGTTCTGGCTTCTCGGGCTCTTGTGCTTGCTTCTCTTCTTCTGTAAGCTCAGGGTCGGGCACCTCTTCAGGCTCGGAAGCGGGCTCGGGCTCCGACTCTGTTGTTTTGTCTTCAGAAGACCCTGGGTCGAGCTTCGGGGCACCCTTCGAAATACCCAATGCACCATGACCAAAAGGAGGTCGGTTGCCGGTAGGAGGAGGAGAATAGATGCCGCCAAGTCCAGGGGTGTTGGGCTTTGCGACCGATCCCACAGGTGTAGACCTCATAAGCCCGCCGATACTAACTTGATGCCTATGAGAAATCGACCCTGGACGAGGTCGCGTGGTCTCCGTGCCCACCTTCTCGGCCTTGTTCTTGTTCAACTCGGCCATCCATGCTGGCTGGGAAGAGTTTGACTTGTGCTGGGGCTTGGGCGACTCGGGCTTGTTCAAGGCGCTCTCTAACCAACTTGACTTGGTCGGGCTCCAACGTCGAGGGTCCATTGTCTTAGTCGGGCTTGTAGGAATGTGGATTCTCTCGCTTCCTTCAGCCTTAGGGGTCTTTGAATCCAAGGCGGCATCAATCGTAGCAGCCTTCGGTGTAGTCTCATTGTCGGATTCTCCGTGTCGTGATGTCGGTCGGCTTGAGCTTGGCGTCGTTGATCCAGGTCGCGCCATGCTCTGAGGCCGGGCATTTGCGGACAAGCCTCCGCTTCGGCCTGATGCTATTGAGTCGCCACGAGCAATCCCCGGAGGGCTTGTAACGCTCCATCGCTTGACGCTGTCTGACCTCTTCATCATGGCACTCTGCACAAAACCGCCAACACCTTTGGTGGGTGAGTTGGAGCGGGAGTTGGATCGGATTGGAGATGTGCGGCCTGATAAAGATGCGCTTGAGTAGCGGTCACCCAGAGACTTGTCGTCGCCAGGACCTTCGAAGGCTGGGGGGTTAAGGGTAGGAGGGCTTGCAAGTCGCATCTTGGTAGGGGTGGCAATCTCGTCAGCTGGCGGACTTGGCTTAGGTTTATCAGCTGTCATGCCTGGCAATGCAACTTTCATGGAGCTCATGTCTAGACGATCGTTGTCTTCGACCTGGTTTCGCCTGTAAGCAGCAGAGCTGGCACCTCTGTCAGCGGTCTGACGGAACCACGAGGGGTCCTTGGAGCCAAGTGCCTGGGCGATCTGGTCCTTCGAGAAGGTCTCCTCGGTGGCGGAAGCGGAAGCAGAAGCAGGGGAAGGTTCCTGCGACCCGGCCAGCGACCGCTGGGTCGCATTCTGGGCCGCGAGCATGCTGAGTGGACGGGCGGTACCGCTGCGAGAGCTAGGTCGGCGCTGCCACGACAATGTAGAAGAACGGGCGGGAGGTGTGGTTGCGAGCTTGCTTTCAGCGTCGAGGGGGGCTTCGTTCTCCTTGGTGGGCGAGGAGCTTGCGAGGTCCATGGGGCTGTCCGGCTTTGCCTCTGGCTCGGCCGATTGAGAGGCACCGTCGTCCTTGGAGACACCGGGGGAGTCGAGCCTCAATGCCTCGGACAGATGTATGCTGCGTCGACTCGAGCGTGGGGAGGGAGTGTTTGCAGGCGAAGACTTTTGGGGCGAGATGGATCTGGCACGTTCTGAGGGGCAGGGCCGTGGTTAGCAAAAAGGACAGCGATTGTGTGATTCTGGCTTCTAGCTCTCGACGTGGGCACACCAACGACATCCATAGTCTAGTCCCTCGACGACAACAGCATATGAGACTCAAGGAGCAGAGTAGAATAACAATGGAGACGAAAAGTAAACATGGGGGAGCCGTTGTGTAGGACGGGGAATGTTGGCCCGACGAAGGTCAACGCCATCAATGCAACAGCAAAGCCTCTGGGGAAAGCCCAGCATCACAAGCTCTAGGAGCAGGAGCCGTTTGTGCGTCTGTGTCTGTCTGTGTCTCTCACCTTCGCGGCGGGCCTGCCTCTCACGCTTGGCGGCCAAGTATTCTTCCAGCTCACGGGCTCGAACCTCGTCTTCTTCGATCTGCTGGCCTCGCAGGCGCTCGACCTGCTCGAGGAACTGGGAGACTTCGTCCGACATGGCTCTCGGACATGACACGGAAGGGGGGAGATGTTTTAGAGGAGAAACGGCGGCAGCGCAGGGAGGGGCCGCTGGGTGGGCATGCGCATAAGCAGTAATAAAACAAGAAGGAAATGGAAGAAGCAACACTCCCACGCAAAAGGCCGCAGCTACAGATGGATTCTCTCCTGCCGGACGTGGCCGCAAGTTGCCGGTGGACGAAGGTTGATAGATAATGAAATGGAGACTTGGGCGTCCAGAGTCAGCGAACGGGACCGGGATGGGATCACACATGATCCAACGGGTAGCCAAATTTTGCCCTGGATGGATGCGTTCAGCAGGCGGGATGCGGATGCGGATGGAGAGGGACCCGCACTCCCGCCATCTCATTGGCTCAACGGCACCGCTCCCTGGCATTCTCTAGCGTTCTCCAGGCGTGTCTCTCCCTAAAGCCCACTGCAAGAGGGGCCGCAGAGGATCCCTGGGGCCAAAGTCTCAGGGGGTCTCGCTCCCGCTGCCAGGCTGCCCAGGCGCCCGCTAGAATGTGACCGACGACATTCGGTGCCTGACAGCTTCACGACCCAATGGCGGCCACCGACCCCTGGCTGCTTAGAATGGGTGCATATTACAGCTGTCGATATGATACGAAGTGTCCATGCATAAACCAGCATAACGCATTTCTCCTGAAGGCACCGCCAGAGTAATTACCTTTTCATCGGCGTTATGCAATCGGAAACAAAACTCGGCATGAAATGTTGGTTGGGCGCCATAAACAAAACCAACAAAACGTCATCTTTTGTTTACTTCCACCATATCAAGGTAGGTTGCCATCTATCCCCACCAACGCGTCACAAGCACCTTGGATCCGTCAAAACCTTGTCCCCCATCTGAGATTCTAGTCTAGGCGCCTGCTCCTACTTCAAACCATGAGAGCATCTCAGATCCTCCGGCCGATCGGGAATACGACGCTGCGGCAGAGAAAAGAAAAAAACATTGAGGCAAAGTGCCGCACGTTTGATGTACCCTTCCGCTACCTTGTTCCCTATCTCGGTTGGCTAGAGCCGAGAGCTTCCGTTGAGGCTTTGAGCGTTGCCCGGCGTAACGAGACCACCCACAATTTTGGATTGTGCACGTCATGAGAGGCTTTGCTTCTGATCTTTGGGCTTCGTATTCAGCGTCAACAAATCACAGCCCACAGTTGGGCTGCCGTTCACGGATCCGACCAAGTCTGTCTAGTAGAGAAACAGACGCTTCTTGGCGTCATCCACAACCCACGATAATCCCTCCTTGAGATTGGTTCCTGTCATGGCGCTGCAAGGCAGAATATGCCATCGATGAGTCCTTATTGATTCCAGTTGTAGCGCCTAGAGCCATAGTAAGTGTATGTTTGTTGTCGTATTGTTTTCTTTTGCACGTACCGAGAGGATCTCTTGTTCCGTCATGCAGCCTTCAACATCCATCTTGTTCGCAAACACGAGCAGGCTTGCGCCCGCAAGACGCTGTGTCACTCGTCAGTAAATCCGGACTGGAGAGCTACAACCAGCTGGTGGCAGCATACCTCCTCCAGCAGTAGTCCTTGGAGCTCCTCTCTGCAATCCTCGATTCGCAGTCGGTCCGTTGCATCAACGACCCATATCAGCGCATCCGTCTTCTCAAAGTAATTCCTCCAGTACGACCGCAGCGTCTTCTGGCCGCCCACATCCCCTAGCATAGTCACTCAGTCGCTGGTGTCTGAAACATGCAGGGCCGGCTAGTAAACGTACATATGTTGAGCTTGTATCTGGGCGGTCGTCAGCGGTGTACATGATGGTGTGCGATGTCTCCTTACCCCTCATAGTCAATCGTCTTGATGATAAAGCCCAACGTTGGGCTCACCTTGTTGACATCCTCCCCCATAACCTTCTTGACGATAGTCGTTTTGCCTGCGTTGTCCAGCCCGCTGCTCAGGGTCAGTCTCTCTTCTCGCTGATCCTGGTCGAAGTGCTCTCACAGCATCAATATCCGCATCTCTTTGTCCTTGAGCCGAGCTTTCCGCAAAATGGACAACATGATTCGCTAGAAGACGGATAGCCTTTGAGGAATAATCCTAGAACTTAGGAAATTTTGATTCTGTTTGAGACTTGAGGCTTGGTAAATCCGAATTGACTTTTCTGGTTACGGTTTGTTCAACGTCGTTGAATTCAGTTGCCTGCGGCTCTCGCAGCCCCACGTGATTGGTGCTCGCTTGACCACCGCATGTGTACAGAATGCCCAAGCCAAAGATCTCATGCTCAAAAGAATAGCAATCAGTTCCAGCTCGTGATATTATTTTTGTAGCTAACAAGATACAGTTGCCTCTTCCAATTTGCCAAGATTACTGCTAGGTTGTGAATCAAACATTAAAAGCATCGCATATGCTCGCCTGTGACACCGCTCACTTCTCAACATCTCATTTCTCAACACTCAACCTTCACCATGAACGATGCCAACATGGCAATCACTCGTTTGAAAGCTCCGAAATAGGGCGCACTTCACGCTCCCATACCACAAGGTCCAGCCAGATGCCCCCGTGCCTTCCTCTCCTAGCCGCCTCCTTGAAGTATGCCACACGCTTGAACTCGAATTTTTTGAGCATTCGGCTCATCCAAGGAATATTGGCATCTTCTTCACCGGCAAAGAAAGTCTCAATATAGACCTTGTTGTACTTCCGGCGGTTTCTGTCTGACGGGTACTCATAAATGGATTTCGGGTCGCTGCACTTCCACTCGTAGTCGATCAGACTGCGATGATAGTTCGAAATAACGCACAAAATTTTATCGAGGAGTGCTGTGCCAACCAGCTTCCGGCGAAATGAACGATGCATGACTATCCTGATCTGCCCCGTGAAACGAGATGCAGGGCAAACATTCATCAGAAAACCACATCGCGAATCGGCAACAAATGCAAACCCGAGAATGCGACCGGCCTGCCATGCGGATTTGCTCTCTTTGTACTTTAAAAACTCTGCATACTCCCGTTGCATCTCTTTGGGCCACTGTGAGCGGTCTGGGGGATCGTATCGAGAGGGGACAGCGACAATGAAGGGTCGAAAATTCCGCATGCAGGTGTCGTAGATATCCTTGACATCAGAAACTGTGGCGAGGCGAGGAGAAGGAACCTGAGAGGGGGTGTTGGATTCCTGTTGAATCTCGAGATTGATAATTTCCGCAATCTGTTCAAAGTCATTCGGAATTGCTGGCCGAAGAGTGCAAGGAGCATTCGGCCATGGTTCTTCCTCCGGCACCGTTGCCACTTGTTCTTGCTTCAGTTTCGCGAGCACTTCTTCCTTCATTTTCTCGCGGCGAGCCAGCTCCCTGGAAATGTACAAATCGGCTGTCATGTTCCAACGGCGCCATTCAGGGTCTCGGGACTGGTAGGAGCTTTCACTTCTGTGTGTCTGCTTTACCTCCAAGTACACAACGGGCTGCAAGAACTCGCCGTTGGAGGGATCGATATCACATTCGTCAATACAAGGATCCCGTGGAAGATCCATGAGGTCAACAACGGGGTGCTTCATATCGTCGACTGGCCATTGGCCCACCAAAGTCCTGGCTGAAGCAATGTTGGTTCTGGAGTTGCCATCGCTGGGGGCGTCTGCTGGGACCTTGGCAATCGGCATCCCGACCTCGCAGTCCTCTCCTTCACTTATCACCATCGACATTGTGCTCGAAGCCACATCGCGGCATGGTTCCTGGGGAGGCATGATTGCCTGAATGACATGCAGCGGTACTGGCAAAGGTGTGTTTTTCAGCTCTGGCGACTTCGGAGCCCTCTTCTGGTTTCGGCCCTTGGGCGGGTTCGTCGTTTCTGAAGAATCATCTTCGTACTCCTCGAAAGAAGGTTCGGAGTCGAGTTCTTTTACTACCAACGCCAACGAGCTTTCCTTCACTGGCTGACCCTGGGGTTGAGGAGATGGAATGACCGGCGAGCACGTGGGGCTATGCGAACCGGCAAACTAAGCCGAGTCTGCAGAGATTGATCGTGATCCGGCCTCGAGTCTAGCTCTCAGGACAAGGGGCGGTAGAAGCTGTGGTGTCGAGCTTCCTGGGCGAGAGGACTCGCTGATGTTCAAGGCGCGAAACTGCTGGAGGGACCGCGAAACGTTCACTGACGATATCCGATCAGCGGTTCTGCCGCTTGTGCTGCCAGGCGGACGAGACATGGCTGGCTATCACACGAAAGTTTGTCAGTATTTGTCAGAAGAATCATGGGTCACTGGATGCGAACCTTTTCTCAGAACGAAGGAGCTCGTCGTAAGCAGTCCCCCGAGAACTTGGAAGTGGCTAGGTGTACCAGGGAGGTGCGGGCGAGAGACACAGTGTGCGAAGAACAGAACGAGAAGGAAGGATTAGACAACAGCAGGGCAAAGGGAATAGCCGTAGTATTTCGACGCTGGAACAGGCAGCCTGAAAAAGATGGCGAGGCTGTGCTGAGAAAAGGTCGAAGCGTTCGTTGTTGTGAGGAGAAGGAGGAGGGAAGGCAGAGGCGGGGCGAAGGTCGAATAAATACACCTGCATCCCGTGTGCTCAGTTTAGGTATGCCTTAGGGCCTTGATCAGGGCTTCAACTGCCAAAGCAGAGTTTTCAGGGCAGCAGAACTGCCCCCAGGTTGCTTGATAGGGATTCCACAGTTGCCAGCTGTCGGGCAGTGGCAGCTTGATGCTGGCCAGCCCCTGAGCCTAAACAAGAGCCAGAAGACCACACGACCGAGAACTGAGGGCATCATCGGATACCTGCAGGTATTGTGTGATAAAGAACCCCCGTCTATTCTCGCATGCATAACTTCAATGCAGTGCTGACCTATTGTTTCTATTCAAGCTGTGCGAGTCAGCCCAAGCAAGATAGAGCATTCCCATCTTCTCGCGTGCAGACAGACATCTTGAACACGAGTGTTGGCCCTTGTTATAACATCACATGGCAAAATTAAAACTCGGAGTTGAAAAAAGAAATATTTTCCATTCATATGTATAGTTCTTATCCTGACTTGTGCACCGCTGGGTATATCCTCCATACGTAAAGTGTTTCCAATGCTCGTTCTCCTTCTCCTCAATGCTACGGGGGATAAGCATCCGGGTATCCACCCCTTATTCCTCCTCTCTGTGCTCCCGCAATTCATCCCTGACCGTCCCTTCGATCCCAATATTTATATTCATCCGGTGACGCCTTCCCATCGGTGACACATTAGACGATCTCGTCGATCTCGTCGAAAAAGCCGACCTTGCCGAATTTCGTCGTCGGGACCGTCGGCCTCCATTCTCGAAAGGATCCCGGAATACGATCTCTTCCCGGCTAGTGTTCTCCTGTCGCTGTGGGAAACTGGGCTCCTCCTGCGGACGGGCCCAGCCTGAGTGATCCTGTGAACGCCGGAAGCCTGCATGGGAAGAATAGACACTTGATGGTGGTCGAAATGGGTGAGGCTCCGTGTCCTGCTGGGCACGATCATCTAGCGGACTCGTGGCGGACTCGGGAGGATACCATACAGGATTCGGACTGATTCCCCACCGATCGCAGAAGGCAAGGTACTGGTCGTCTCCCTCCACTGGAGGCAACGACTCCAAGTCATTGTCCCTCGTCTGTGACAGGGTATCGCGGCGAGGATACAGGCTTGGGGCTTGAGACCCAGTGTACGAACGCACTGAGACGGGTTCCCAGATAGTCTCGGCAATGGTGGGTGCTGGCTGTGCCTCTCGTTGGAAGTTCAATGGCGCAGGTACGGCGCTGCGAGCTCCGTAGTCGCTAAAGGCAGGGTGCATGTCGTCTTCAAATAACTGCCGACGCTCTTCGGCCGTGAGCCCCTGATTCTCCATTCGGTCATTCATCCACCTCGATGTCTCGTGGGCCTCGCGTTCGACGGCCGGGGCCTCCTCATCTTCTTGGGTCTGTACGGCATCGACGACGTTGGGCGCGGTTGGTTCATCGGCATCGCGTGCTGCTCGTTGAGGGTTGTTGTTTCTCTCCCGATTGATCAGAAGGCTTGTGTTGGAACGTTGTTCGTGTGATGGCTGCTGTGGCTCGTTGTTTCGACGATCGCTCTTGTTCTCTTTCCTGTTCTGCTTCTTCTCACCCTTGTTCTTCTTCTTCTTCGAGTGTTCGCCCCGGCTCGACCTTTTGCCGTCATTGCGGAGCTTCTCACGTTCCTCCTTCCGACGGTCAATATCCCGGACCAAGTTGATAATTTCGCTGGCTAGGGATTCGCTCGCATCTACAACGGCCCTGCTACAGTCAGCATCAAGATGGTTAATCCAAGATTCCACCAAGCGAAGCAGTCGCGGTTCTTTGCGCGATGTTCGAGGATACTTTCCACGGCGCGCAATCATGCATGCTCGGAGGTCGCTCAGCAGTTGGGGACGGCCGCCCACCACGGACATGATGCACGCCTCGCAACCGCTTCCGACACGAAGTCCAGATGTTGAAGTGCGTTGGTATCCAAAGACGGCCCGAAATGCATTGCGGCCAATCCACATGGACGTGAGGGCATCGACACGGTCCAACCATGCAATGACGGTGTCAGGAAAAGCGATCCGTCGTCGCCAGACCCGGAAACGCTCAGTACGCTCGGTGCATTCGGTGATGATGAGGAACATCAAGCGACGAATCAGCTTAGGATCGAGGCCGTGGTGAGCAGCACAGAGATGGGCGGTCTGAGGAGCATCGCGGTACGTGCTAAGACGGGCAACGATGCGGTCTAGTAGTTTCGTCGAACGGCGAAGGGGCTCGCCAAGAGTAGCAATGCGAGACTCCTGATCTGTTAGCCATTCTTCGTCTGGGCTCGCCACATTGATAGCAGGATCCATCCACAGCAGTTCCGTGAGTTGGTCAAGGGTGCTTGATGGCATATCGTAGAGCCGATAGACACCGCCGTCACCATCCTCATTAGGATTGTTCGTTGTATTAGAACGGCCAGCCATGATGGATACAATGAGTTGGCTGTTCGAATAACTGGAGTCAAAGCAGACTGTGCAATCCAAATATCAAGAGCAAAGCAAGTCTCTGTAACAGACATAAACTCTTGGAATCGGTAAGAAAGAATCCAGACGATTTCTCCAAGTCAAAGCTTCTCCAAGAAAGATTTCATACGAAGCCTTTATTTTCTGTTGTCTTTCCCTCTTTGTATCAAAGTGAGTCTTCATCAAGAGCCATATATACCAACAGACCCTGAATAGACGTCACGAACACGAATATCTGACCTGAAGAACCTTCTACTGGTCATGGTTGGTCGGTGCATCATCTTGGTGAACAAGTACGCCGTCATCTTGTTCTACGCCGCAACAAACAAGGCATTGTTCGGGGAGTGGCCCCGCTGGACGAGGTCCCTTGTCTGAACAAAGATTGTCGAATTCCATGATGGCAGGCAAGCCTCGGACCCGGTTAGCAGGCAACTCCAAGAGATCCTTCAAGGTGTTCTCAAAGCTTACCTAGTGCACAAGGGGCTGTGGCCGATTGAGACTCGGTGGGGTGGAGGCAGCCTGAAATAACTAAGAGACAACTCACACCGTTGGTTAACGAGTGTCTCCGTCAGTCGTCCGATCGCGGCAAGGCATGGTTCTCGAGGAACAGTTTGTCCGATTTTATTAGGCTTGACAAAAGGAAAATGAATGGACAAGTCTGGTTGCCCGTATGTTGTCGGAGCCCAACAACACCTCGACGCCGCCATCCAACCTGTCCTTCCCGTCGTAGCGTCGCGTAAAAGGGCCAACCGCCAGGAGTAACTCCCAAAGTAAAAAAGGTTGGCGAGGAAATTTGACGATGTGGCACTAGAATACAATGGCAAATCGGATGAGCATCAAACGAGCCTTTCCTCGTACCAAGAGGTCCATCCCTTCATCATACACGCCTTTAGAAACCAAAACTCCATGATCATGCTCGTATGTCGTTAGTATAATTTATCGGACTTGCTTCGTCAATTTCAGACATATCGAGGATGTCCGGCGGCCTGCTGCTCCATTCGTATCCGCTCCAGGCGGATCTTAGCCGCCTCGGTGCCGTCGTCAGGCTGGGCCATCTCCTTGAGCCAGGGATGGTTCAATGCCTGCTTTGCAGTGATACGCTGGGCAGGGTCATAGACGAAGATCTTCTTGAGCAGATCGACGAAATTCTTAAGGAAGGTGTTGCTACTAGGTATGATGTCCTATCATCTGTCAGTTGTACGAACGACATAACGACAAGTATTTCCCTACATTCAGATGCTTCATAGCCTTAACAAAGCGCCTGGAACCACGAGTTGTGTCTGGGGTGGGGTAATCCAGCTTGAGTCGCTTGAAGTACCTAGAATGTGTGAGTCAATGGACTTGTATACTGGTTGCAAGCAAGACTCACTTTGAAGCAGCATTTCCTCCACTGCGGGTGGACATCTTGTTCACAGCCTGGACAAGATGCGTGTCGATGCGGGATCCTACAACTGCCTCCATCATGGCCAGATGTTCTAGGTTGTCGTGTGTCTGGAACAGGGCGTCGCCAGTGAAGAACTCGACCAAGATGCATCCGATGCTCCAAATATCACAAGGGTACGACCATCCAAGGCCTAAGATAATCTCCGGGGCTCGGTAATGGCGAGTCGAAACGACTGAAGAGTGGTATTCATCCTGGAAAGTCGCCGAACCGAAGTCGATTAATCGGATCTCGGTGTCCAGGAGAACCCGGCGCTGGGTAGCCTGCCGGTTGATGGTGGTGGAGGAGGATGGGATCTTGCGGTTGTAGGTAAAGGTCTGGTATGAATGGTTACAGAGCAGAATGTTCTCAGGCTTGAGATCAGTGTGGATCAGGTTGAGATCGTGCAGGACTGTATGGTGTCAGTAGGCAGCGAGAGAATGGATGACTGCTTCTACTCACAAGCAACACTCGTGAAGAGCTGACGGGCAAAGCTCTGGATCTGACTGTTAGGAAAGGGTACGAAGCCATTGCCTTTGAGGAAATCAAAGACGCTCTGGTCCAGTAAATCCATAACGATGCAAATGTGGCCGCGGTAGTCGAAGCAGTCTCGAAGATGGATGCAACGATTTCGGTTCTCCTCGTCGTTGGCCTTAAGGGTTGCCAGTACACGGAGTTCGATTCTCGAAGCATCTCGATACTTTTGCACCGAGCGAATGATCTTAACAGCAACGGCCTTGTTGCGTCTTCGGTCACGGGCCTCGACGACTTTTCCGAAAGTGCCCTGGCCGAGCAGACGAACGATTTGGTCTGTTGAGGTTAGTTGAATATCCTGTCGAACACCAGTGGACGACGACTTACACTTCTCCGTAAGCTCGGCATCCGGCACAACAATGTAATGGCCATCGTCATCATCAACCTTGACATTCTTGTTGTAATGTCGCTATCGAGATTTGTTAGTACGTATAGTGTGCAGGACTGTGGAGAGAAAGCTCACGTCATGGATAACTTGAACGTTGACCTCGCCGGCCTTTTTAGGCGGGTAGGGCGGAGGTTTGTATGTGAAGAAGGGATCACCAAGACCGTCGATGTCGCGACGCTTGGCCTCGTTGGCCACCTGCTGGCGGGTCCGCTTTCGCTTGAGGGGAACCTGGACATCATCATAGTGACCGTTTGATGATAAAGAAGTCGGTGCAGTCGTGTTCAAGGCAGAATTGGTGCGGTCACTACTAGAGATGGACGAGCCTGTTGGCGTTGATGTCTGCAACGGTGTGTTGTTCTGTGATCCGAGGTACTTGATGTGGTATCCCGCGCCCTGAGCGGTGCCAGTCTCATCGTCACGTCTCCTCTTCTTGGCCACCTGACGGGAGGAGGTCTTGTCGGCAGGAACGGTAGCGGTGCCATTTGTAATTTTTCGTCCCGTGTTAACCTCGGGTTCGGGAGTGTCGTCAATGACGATGATCTCCTTGGGGAGGCCGTTTTTGTAGAAGTTGTTCCAGTCGGGCTCTCGAGAGCGGCGACGCTTCCTGGAAGGCTGCTCGGCGCGGGTGGCAGCAGCGGGCTCGGGCATTGCTGCTGTTGAATAATTCGCGTCGTGGCGAGGAGAAGGGTCGTGAGCCGCGGGACCAGGACGAGAAGCCGAGGAGTGAGCGAGGCCTAGGCCATTCGATCCCGATGACGAGTAGGCGAGAGGTGAGGGTTGGTAGGGTGGAGGAAGTATGGCCGCAGTGTTGTGGGAAGGCGAAGCGGCCGACGAAACCGGAGGAGGGAGAATCGTCTGAGTTGAGGCAGCAGAACGATAGCTGGCGCTGGGGTTTGCTTGATAGGCCTGGTGGTGTGAGTGCGTATGAGGGTACGACGGAGGATAATGGTGAGGATGGTAGTGTGGAAGAGTGGCCGTGGCCGTGGTAGGCGTCGACATGATGGGGGAGGTCAGAGCCGCCCAGGGCCGAGTTGCAGAAGTAGGCTCGGGGAGAAAAGGGAAGGTCAAGGTGACGATGCCGTGTCGAACGGTGCAGGTGACCGATCGAGTCGAGTCGAGTCGAGTCGAATCCGAATGCTCTTTCTCTCTTTGCGTGTGGGCATGTATCGTGGGCGAAGAGGAAGAGGAGAAGAAGACGCCGACGGGCGAGGAGAGGCGAGATGGAACGGGACTGGGGAAAGGGACCCGGGGGCGTTCCCAAGCGGTTTGGTGGGAGAGCGAGTTGTGGTGGTGACGGGAGGTGGAGGTGCGGGAGAAAGGTCAGTGGGAGACGGGCAATGGGCAGCAGCCCTTCAGCGGAAGACAGTGAAGTCCAGCGGTGACCGTACAGTGGGTTTAGTGGGTGGCAGTGGGTGGCAGTGGGTGGCTTCAGTGGACGAGGGCCCAGACGAACACTGTAGGATTGAGTGGAGGCGGAGGGCACCTGGCCTAGGTGGGCACGTCGCAAAGGTCTCCAGGGCTGAGCAGCACACCTCACTTTTCCCTCACTGTTACCCTCACCTAATACGGCAATCCAGTGTGGGACTTGAGGGATGAGGAGGCGAGGGCAGACGAGGGCTGAGAAACAAGCTGGCGGAAAGAAAACGAGTGGAGTGATTCACTGAGAGAGCGTCACGGGTTTTCGCTACCGTCTGTCTAGGGGAAAAGTGTTGGCTAAAGTTACAAGGTGGTCGGGGAGGTGACGGAGGGGATCCATCGTGAGTGACGTTGGTGATGATAAAGGTCCATTGTGCGGTACATGGGCCAAGGCAGTGGCTTCTGCCGGCAGCGAGGTACCCTTCACGTCATCTTCAACAGGCCCGTTGAGGAGTGGGCTAGCTGGTGTGTGTTTTTGTCCCCGACGACTAGGTTTCTTTTCGGGTTACGGTTTTGGGGTCAAGAAGAGGCGGAATTCCAGCTAAACAGAGGTACCTGGATGTGGCGCTGCGACCCGGCATTGGGAGTTGGGTACTGCAGGGCATCGAGCAGGGCTTGTTTGCAGGGCTTTGCAGCCCGTTGTCTCCATCGAAACGCCGCCATGGATCACGAATGGAGGCACTGGGAGGGCGCCTTTGGGGAAGGTGACCGAGTGAGGCAAAGGGCGTGTTAAGGGTTTCTTGGCCTCGAGACCGTCTAGTCCCTTGTGGAGCAGCGCCGTGCCTGGGTACGTAGTGGACAGAGCGCAGCGGACGCCAGCGTGTGACGTGTTGGCAGAACCCTTTGGCGGTCGTGGTTTCTGGGCAGAAACAGAGGCCAACAAGTTTCCCTTCAGGATGAGATAAACGCTCAAATTATTCCCAAGTTTAAATCATCAACCTAGATCCTGCTACCTAGGCAAGCAGATATCCCTAGGTATGCACTTGCCTTGCTGTAATCTTGCTCAAAGAAGGCACCTGCCATGATGGAAATGGATAATCATGAGGGTGTTGGGCGAGACCTGCTTGGGGAAGGCGATGCTAAAGATACGAAAAAGGTTTCGGCTCACATGTATATTTTTATCGGTGCCCTGCTGTGATACGCTGTATCACGGCTCCTGGTACTTGTCTGGATCAGTGGTGCAGGTACTGCCCGCTCCTCAGGCCGGCCTGACACGCAGCCTGCCGAAAAAAACGAGAGACGATTTGTGCCTGGGCCACCAATGGGACCACCCTCTCCATCCATCGTGTATCGCTTGCGGTTTGAAGGACAAAATTCCCCCCTCGCCCTTCATCTCCTCCTCAGCTGGATCTGAGGCCGGCCGTGGTCTTTGTTAGGGAGATTAAGAGGATTTCTCTCCAGATCCAAGACACCGGGAAAGTGTGGACGGACCAGGAGAGGCGACAAGTGCGAAACATGTCGTCGGACAAAAACGTCGTTGATTTCCGAGTCCAACAAGGACGCGACCTCGCAGGCGCACGAAATCAGCACTCACGACATTGGCACCGAGGTGGAGCGATTGATTGCGGTTCCGTCAAGGCCGCCGTCTTGGTCCCTGCCAGCGTCTTGATCTATCTGCAACGACGTCTCAGACAGCAAGCAGAGCCGGCTTGACAACCCCGGGAACGCATCTCGATTATCGAGATGGGCGTGAAATAGTTTGCCCGTCATTCTGCCACCCCGAAACGAAAGAGAGTTCAACCTCCGTCGCCCGTACGAGTCTAGCCAGACGACGCCCAAATCTGGCACGCTGTTCGCGCAGAGTGACGCCGATGAGTGGGCCTTTAGCCAACCCTCGACCCTCGCTCAACCCCGTGCCTCAGGCTGAGTCGAGTTCGTTCTGTGCCCCTCGCCCTGGCTCTGGCTCTGGCGCCTTCACCACATCCACGATTGAGGACACGCAGCAGACATGTTCAAAGCATCATTGCTGTACGCATGAATGCCCAGCAATTCCCTTTGGCTTCAACAGAAATTTCGTCCGTCCTGCCCGTTGAGGGAGCTAGAACCCCCAAAGATCTTCCAGCGCCCTAGTATTCGAGACCCCAGACAACAGGGACCCCGAGATAGGATGCCACCCAGCCCCGTCTCGCATCGTTCCGGGTCCGCGGCCGTTCCAGTTCCAGAGCCTCTGCACCACATTACAGGGACCACACTGGTCTGCTCTCATTACTCGCTGGCTCCGTCCCGGTGTCTGTTTGCTGACCCAACGTCTTGGGCTGGTGGCAGACTCAGTCAGCTCGCGGCCTCCGACATCATTCGTCGCAGCCGTGGCCATCCAGATATGCCGTGGCAGCACCGCAGGTCTGGGGGCCATGCCACGACGCCAGCGAGACTTGCAATGAGGAGATTCTCGAATCTTCAATGCCTCGGAAGCTTCGAAACCCCTCGGATTCCACGGTTGGGCAACTGATAATACCGTACAGGCGCATACACTCACACGCGCACCTACGCACGCACGCATACACCCGCTCACACCCGCAGCCTACGCCCGCCTCGGCGATGGATGCAATCCACCATTGTCCCCCCGGCCAAAGCGGAGTTTGACAAGACCCCCTGTTGTTCAACTAGACTTGGACTTGGTTAACCCCAGCTTCCCTCGTTTTCCACGGGCCTCAATGATACTCGACCACTGATGTCCATCTCATCTCTATTTCGTCCCTCATGCCCGCCGACGCACATTTGTTTTCTTTTACGCACATCAACAAACAACTTGCCCAAACAACAACGTGGATGCTGGCATTAGGGCAGAGTGATACCAGGTCCCAAGGCATTCCCATGTCGCTCCGTCCACCGCACCCCACCGCCGCGCCATGACCAGGTGCCAGGTGATGGGTCGTCGATTTCACGATCTTCTGTTGGTTGGCACTGGCTGACACACCCGGCACAGGAGTCGGTCGTCCTCCCGTAGCCTTCGATATCACCGGAGTTTCTTCTCGTTAATTCTCACTGGCCGGTCGCCAGCCTCCCACTCCGTGGCGGTCTTTACTCCACTGCCACGAGCTGCGGGTTCTGTCACCTTCTGGTACCCTTGGCCGTGATGCCCTTCTTTTCACGGCCCTCTGATCATGCCAAGTCGCGAATTGTCGATGCTTCGTTTTCCCCGCTTCCACGACAACTACAGTGGCGGTAGTTACTTTCTCGGTCCGCCTCAACCCCTCGGCCTAACATCAGACGCCGCCATATCTCGGACTTCTTCCAGCTTCCCCGCTCTTCTTCATCATGAGTTCCTTCTATCGACTCTCAATGTGACGTGCTTCGATGTCGGCATTCGACAGTGATGCAGAGTCACCTGTTTAACCTTGTCTTACCAGTGCTCCCTCGTAGAATTCTCAACCAATACCCCCACCAGAAATCGTCACCACCGACGTCCAAGGCTTTGACGTCGCACTAGTTTCTCATCCAGCGGTCCATCCTGAGTTAGCCCTGTCGATCTCGGTGGCGATGGCTTCTGCCCACCATCCAAAACCTCGCATTGTTACATACTGTCACGTTTCCAAGGGTCTCATGGGCTCAAAGCAGATGAAAGATGATTTCATATGTCTCGCCTCGCTGGTTTTGGAGTCCCCAAGAGCCTTGATCATCAAAGCCGTGTCAACATTCTAGTTCAGATGGTTTTTCCTCCTGCTTGACAGTCAGTCTTGTTTCGACCAACTGCTAGTCAACACATGATTTGAGTACTGCATAGATGGTCAACCAGAACACTAGAGATTGGTACCATTATTCTACATTGGTACTAGAATGTCAAGCATATGGTGCAAATGGTTCAAAGCAACTCTAGCTCTAAATGACCATGTTCTAATAACTTTGAGATCTAATATATGGTCTTTTATCTCCCTCTCCGATATGTCCTTTTTGCTCTAGCACATTGTAGCAACCATAAGACCCCAGTCTGTTCCGTAACGCCGTCTGCATGGGTTCAACTGGCCCTCGATATTCTCGAAGCCAAGTAAGGAGCATATCTCTGCCCCTAGTTTCTCCTCTCGTGTTCAAGTTCGGGGTATTCTTAAACCGAATGTCGAACATCAATCTCCCTCACTTCTAAAAACAGCTTCTGCTGCTTCACGCCAGGCCCACCCCTGTTTCATGGTGGCCCTGGGGTAAGTCTCATCCACTACTCACAAGACGCATCAAGCCCGGAGCACATTCACAGGAACAAGATGCGGTCCTTTTACAGACCGCGGTTGAAGATGACCTTGCCCTTCAAGCCTCCCTTGCCGTGGAATTCGGGCTCGAGCATCTCGGCGCTGATCTCCTGCTGTTGAGGGAAGACAGCCAGAGCGAAAGGCAGGACAGCGAAAGAGGTGAGGGCAATCAGACCCAGGTTGATGCCCAGGGGAATGCCCTTGGCCAGCTGCGGGCGTGCGCGCACCCACTCCTTCTCCAGCAGGTTCTTGTACCAAGCCTGCTTCTTCTCGATGTGGTACAGTACCATGGGGGGAATGACCATGATAGGACTAGCAGTGAAGACTCGGCTGGCAGCGGTCTCGTATACGGCGATCTTGGCAGCAGTGTGGCTCTTGCCCAGAGAGGGCACATCACGCTCCGACTTGCCCTCGGCCTTGAGCTTGTCCTTGTCCTCCTGCGACAGCACAGGCCGGACGTCGATACCCTTGACGATCTCGTCGCGGCGCATGAGGTACGTGTTGAGACCGGCCGCCGAGGCAACGGCGGCAAAGGGGATCAGTCGGCCGAGGATGGCGCGGGTAGAGGGAGAGACGTTAAGGCGAGGGACGAGGGCATTGAGACCCAGAGCGACGGAGCACGAGGCACCAACAGCAGAGAGGTATGACTTGACCATGACGGCGGTGGTCATCGGGGACGACTTGTTGGCATTGGCTGTGTTGAAGGCGACGTTGAGGGACTGGTTGAAGACTTGCCAGCCCACGATACCAACTGTGCCCATACCGGGTTGGAGCATGCCCGCAGTGACGACCAAGTTGGTCAGGACGTAGCAGGACATTCGGAAGGGGAAGAAGACGGGCTCGCCGGTATCTGGAAATCCAGTATCAGTCAGTTCGAGTCACAGGTGGGAGGCTATTCGCAAGAGTCACATACCAGGGTGCAGCGTAGAATCCACCACCTTCTTCGCATGCCAGAGCGCCGGCGACATATGCTCGATCTTGCCCGTCTTGTATTCCGTCACCAGCTTCTTGGCCGTCTCGAGTCCCGTCGTGCCAGCGAACAGGGTCCTAACATGCGCCGGCGCAATCAGTCCATTGTCCTCTATCCATGGAGTTGACGAGAGCACTTACGAAGGATCTGTGATGCCAATTGTATGGCGCACCCGTCCCATGTACGTTCCCAAGTCATGCTGCGAAGCGGGGAGCTCCCGCGCGCCGGGCAATGAGGCCGACATGTTGTTCGAGTCGGAGCTCTTGTTAGGCTTCAACCGGGTTGATGTAGAGATATCGAACGAGGACAATTCGCAGAGACGGAGAGGGGAGGGGAGAAAAGTGATACAGCCGGGAGGGCGCCTCGAGGATGTAAAAGAGGGACAAGCGACAGAGAGGGCGCACAGGAAATGTCGGGGGGTTTTTTGAGGCCCTTGAGAGGGGGGATTTGGTGGACTAAGAGAGGCCCGAATGACCACGGCGGAAAAAAGCGACGATAAGCGTGTCCCGCTTTCGGCGCCGGGAGTTGCACGTCGTTGGCCGGGGCAGGTGATGTACTAGGGTCGGGGTGCATCGCCGGCCCGGTCAAATCGTGGGGTTGCGCGCACGCAGACTCGGGACACCTCCCGACAACGGCATCATCGCGATGTCTCTTGTGGTTGCAATCCGATGTTGAGAGTCAAGTTAAGCATGCCATGTTGTTCATTTATTCATTGCACACGGAAGGAGCCCTGTGCGAAGCTGAACCAAACCGGTTTAGTGTCCATGCACCCCGGACCGTTTTCCGTAGGGCTGGGCAAAAAAGAGGAAGGAGCTCGACACTTCGATATCAAAATTGCTTCAACACCAGATGAGCATCACACCAAATTGACACAACAAGACGTGGACGGGCAAAAAAATGACTTTCCAACTGATAACCGACCACGCCAGGATTCGAACCTGGAATCTCTAGAGAGTTCGGGAGCTGGAAACCGAAATCTAGCGCCTTAGCCATTAGGCCACGCGGCCGATGGTAACAATGGCGATTCAGCAGAATATGAGGGCTGCAGGGTCCTGGCCGGTGCGGGAATGGTGGGCCTGATTGGCAGGTCGTTGCTATTGCAACACAAACGGCCCTACGCGATCAGCACAAGGGACGACTGGGCACGAACCACGGTGATGGGTGTGTTGATGAAGGAGAGAGGTTTGAGTGGGACTCCACGGTCTCGTTGGCGTTCTGTTGATGTCTGCTTCGTCCCTCCCTTGCCCTCTGGAACTCGGCAGGTGGTTGCCTCACGTGCTTAGACTTGTATCTGTACGGTTGACTCACTCGGCAACCTACTATTCCGCCTAGAAATATGCTTTCCGTGTCCTTTTGGTGGCCGAGGCAGTAGTAGTGTAAGGCAACCTAGCTCCAAGTTCGGTTCGAGCTTCCCTAGACTCGATTCACTTACACCGGATCATACCTGAGCTAGAGAGTTTTACTTGCAATGCCGGATGTCGCTTCGTTCTTGTTTACTGTCCTCTATTCATCAAGTTTCACCGTATGTTTCTCTAGTAGCTCGAAGGATGTGAACGTTTTATGGGGTTACTGCTACTCTTTGGTATTCAAATAAGGTTAAACAACACTCGATCCTGCTGCCCTTTGTTGCAGTCGTGACGCTTCAGGTTAGGTAGTTGTCGAGTACGAAAGGAAGAGGATATTTCTGGGACAAAGCATAGTTCGTGCGATTCTTTGACCTCGACTTAGATTGAGTGAATGGTTGATTCCCTTTGAGTTCACAGTCCATATCGAAGTGCTTCCGTGATGCTCACAGAGCACAATCTAACATCAGACAAGAGCCGGTTCTTAATGTCTTTTACTTGTCTTGAAACGTGGTAACTCTCGTCCTAGCACAGCAGCAGGAGACCTTAGGAACTACGCTGAGGCTTACATTGCTCAATCTCACAACCAGATAACTGTGGAAGAAAAAGCGTGACAATACACGAAACGCTTCTATCATATAACTATGCGCTGAGTATTCATACATGACTATTGTACAGGTACCTATGTCTGAGTTGAATCTATCCGCCACCTACATCCTTCAACAACTCCTCAATTGCCGGCTGGAATACAGCCGCCTTCTTGAAGTCTCCCAGCTTCACACGCATATGGTCAAACGCCATGAGAACCTCGCCAGACTTGATCTTGTCGTCTTGCTTGAGTGAATCAGACTTGACGTAACGTTGCGAAAAATGCGTCAACAGCGTCCGCCGAGCCTTCATCTTGCTCGCTATGTCGAGGGCCTCACCTATGGTGGAGTGCATCTTCTTCTTGGCGTGAGATTCCATGCCGTTGTCGAAGGTGCATTCGTGGACAAGTAGGTGTGCACCCTTGCACTCCTTGGCAAAGTCATCGGACGGCCGGCAGTCACCCGAGTAGGCGATGCGAAGACCAGATGTCAGTTCGATCTCTGTTGCAAAAGAGAGCCAGCAGTGGCGGACGGCAACACGGGTAATGGACCGAAGGCCAAAGTGGTTATCCTCGAGCATTTTCCGACCCGTTTGCTGCTTGTCAGAAAGTTCTGGCGAACAGTTGGGGAAGTGCAGACGGTGGAAGCCAATGTCTTCGACCTGTGAAACCTCCTCAAGGAGATTGCGATACAATGATACACAGGAGATGGCCAACTTTGCGTTGGTATCGTGCAGAGTATGCTCGTACCAGGCCTTGATCAAGTTGGGCGTGCCCAAGTGGTGATCGGCATGGAGATGGCTGATGACGATGCACCTCAGGTCTCGCAGAATGTTGTTTGCTTCCTCATACCCAAATAATCGGCGAATCTGGCCCAGGGTTCCTTCACCACAATCTAGAAGATAGTTGCCAATGCCTGGGACACGAATGAGGGTTGCTGAGACGTTGCGATACTTGCCAGGCATCGAAGAACCAGTGCCAAGCGGGATGATTTCGGCGTCACGGTTGGGGATGTCTTTCTCGTCCTCTTCAATTCGTCGTAGAAACTCGGGGTCGGAGATCTGCTCCTGAGCCTTGCGCGCCATGTCTAGGATTTTTGTGCTGACAGAATCGGCTGCTTGTGCAAGGTTGGGAAAAGGGGCGATAGTCCCATCATCAAGGCGAAGCCGAGGCATGAGGAGGATCTTGCTTCCAGCGCGGCCGGGGTCTACATCCGCTCCAGAAGGCACAGAACCCTTGATCGAGTTGTTGTACTTGAGTAGACTGAACCGATCAGAGTCAATCCGTCGAAGCTTTGTCTGCAGCTCGGCCGGGCCGGGGAGGGCTATCATGTTAGGGCATGTGTCCTCGGTACAAAAGACATGCTTCACCTTGGGGTGGTCTTGGACAAACTGTTGAATTCGGGCATCGTCGACCATTCCAGGACCAAGAATCCAGTAAATAGCGACAATACCAGACCATAGTTCAGTTCTAGACCACTCCGGCCGCTCCAGGAACGAGTCGAGAAAGTCGCGGGATTGGATATCAGCAACGACAAAGCCAGTCCCAACCTGGGTCTCACCCAAGACCATGTCGGGGGTGACTATAATGCCATCCTTGCCTGTGACATTCTTGCCCGCGGTTAGGATCTTGAAATCGGTGACCGGGACACCAAGCTCCTTTGCTTTGGTAGGGTTAAACCTGCCACGGCGATCATGGCATTTGACGATGTAGCACATTGACGTCTGGCTGTATATTGTCGGTGGCAATGGCTGTCTCATGAGGTCGATACTTTTGGCAATATAATCGGTCTTGTCGGTGGAGGGAATAACCCAAACCTCCCGCTCTAACTGGGCATTATATCCAGTGTCGCCTGGTCTGGGACCTTTGTATAGCTTAACCTCGCCACTCTCACGAACAAAGATGGTGTCTGTGGGCTTGACATCGCTCAGCTGAACAGGTACAAGGAAGTGGGCGCCTCCAACATTTCCATTGAACATGGTCTTCTCGACAACAGCGGCGGCATACTTAGGGTTGGAGAGCGGGGAGGCTTCCTTAAATTGAGGTTCTGGGTTCCCAACAAGAGGGCTAGAATGGCGGCGTTTTTGCGGGCTGCTTGAACGTGTCCTCGGGACGGGTATCTTCCATACACGGATCGCATCATCCTGCCAGTCGGGCTCCAGGTTCTCGATTGTGCTGGCCCTAGGATCTGTCCTGTGCTCGTGCATAGACACGAGGACGGGCTGCCGCAGAATGACAGAGCGACATGCAGCCAAGGTATGAGACACGTTCTCGCCGCCATGTATCCCAATGCGATGTTCTTGCTTCACCGTGTAGGGTTTATAGCCTCTCTTTTCTCTGTCCTTATTTGTCTGAATCGTTTGTTCCTTTTGGCACTCAAACGCTCCGCCCACGGTGAGGACGTAGCCAAAGAGTCCCGCAACCTGGTCCCAGGAGACACTGCCGCTCAGGAAAACATGCTCGGTAGACACCATTGCAACTTTTTGGGAGTTGAAGGCCCTCTGAGTGCCCTCGGCCGGGCGGCCAAAAACGTAGCAGCGGCTGTCATTATGGAGGAAGAGACAGGTTCCGGGAGTGTCGGCGGTGGGCGTGGATACGATGCTTATGGAAGTCGTCATTGTATCATCACGAGTGGCAGGGCCGTATGGTTTATGGTGGTTGTTTTTGGAAATGATGATGTCGAGAATGCGTTCCGGTGGCAGCGTCTTTCGAGCCTTGATGCGCCTTGACGACTTGTGTCTGCAGAGCAACGGCAACTGCAACGGCGAGGATGGAGGGGATCGAGCGAGAAGCGGGCGACGGCTACAAGATTGAAATAAATACACGAGGCGGCGGGAGCCCCATGTTTGCATGAAGATGTTTGGAGAGAAAGGGCTAAGAGCGCGGCGTGACTGGAGGCGACGACATTCGCTATGACCCTCTCAGTCTGCCTTGCCTAGAATTGTCGATAACTTTTTTTTTTTTTTTGGAGTTTGCGCCCCGCGGCGAGTGACTCCGCCCGTGCAGGACGACGTCACATGCAGGTGGCTTTACATAAGCCTCGAATTATAGTCTACCCTGTACAAGTTCTTTTGAATCTGGGTATGTTTTGCGGGCAAGGTTTCTGTGGCTTTAGAATACTTTTACTTAGCATGCTTCTGTTGACTCATGACTATTTTAGGATTATCTAGAGTCATTGGTGTATGGTTCACGTTGCATTCTGTTGAGGAAGTGAGTGTTGTACAATATTCGTTCAGCCCTACATGGCAACCAAAGTACCCAATTCTGCAGAAGTGGACAAGACTTTGGCGCAACCACATCTCAACATGCGTAACCTGGCGGGACGTAATAATAGACCAAGGCATATGGAAGAGACATTTAATTGAACAATGTTGCGGTGAAAAGGCACATATGCACCCATTTGTTGATCCCCTGGAGTGGGCAGTCCCTTGCAATACCCCTCACCTACCCCTCCATTGATAACCTGGGGTATCAGGACAGGATCTGGAATAGCTCAAGGTTCTGACAAGAGAGACCCGGGTCGCAATGATAAAGGTGCTCGATATTGAACAAGCTGCTTCTTCCAATATCAGTGAATCTAATAACGAGCCCTTTCCCCTGCAACAAATCACTGAGATCATGTACGGCGGGGAACCTCTAGCGACATCGGATCCAGCCCCAAAATGCCATAGCCAACTGCCGAGGCGTGCTTTATCATGGATGACCAAGGGCATTGGCGCAGAGGAAACGGAAAAGACCATCTCCATCACGACATCTCCACAGCGTATAGCTGATAAATCAATTTAAACCCTCATATCAAGCCTGACTCGGTTTCCCCGTTTAACTACATGTTTTCCCTGCTAGCTCGTCGACCGATTGCTCTCCTCAAACCTCTCCTCCCCCCACTCTCGCTCGCTCAGAGGTTCACTACATCATCCATCACCATGGCCGACGAAGTCAAGCGCAATCCTCACCCGGACTTCAAGGGCGTTGAGGCCTCTCGTCCTGAATGGAATGATGATGCCAAGTTCACATATACCAAGACGGTTGATCCCGACTGGTCTTTTGGCGATGGCGCAAACAGGCTCGCTGGCGACTCCTCCACGCAGAATGGCGACAAGCCCGCAAAACAGCACATCGCCATAGACCCTCATGAGCCCGGGCGCAGTCCAGGTTTCAACTACAAGCTCCTCATCTCGGCGGTTATCCCACGGCCCATTGCCTTTGTCAGCACCCTCGCAGCAGATGGATCTTCTTCCAATCTCGCTCCCTTCAGCTACTTCAACATGCTGGGCCATGATCCCCCACTCTTCGTCGTTGGATTCGCCTCGGGTCTCGCCAACGCCAAGGATACGCTGCGCAACGTCTCCGCTTCTGGCGAGTGCGTCATCAACATCATCTCGGAGCCCTTCGTCGAGGCTGCCAACTCAGCAAGTGCCAACGCCCCCTATGGTGTCTCTGAGTGGGACATTTCTGGCTTGACGCCTGCCTATGACTGTGAGACGGTCAAGTGCGCACGCGTGCGTGAGGCGGTTGTGAGCATCGAGGCCAAGCTGGACACACTCAAGGAGTATGAAAGTCGAGCTCGGCCGGGCAACAAGTCTGGCGCAGTAGCCATCTTCGAGGGAACGCGCTTCTGGGTTAGGGAGGATGCGCTGAACGAGGAGAAGAACCTTGTCGACCCCCAGGTACTGAGGCCTGTGGCTCGATTGGGGGGAATCACCTACGCGAGGCTCACCGAGGCTTTCGAGATCCCGAGGACGGATTTCCAGAAGGACGTCGGTGGCCTAGAGGGCGTGGAGAAGATCAAGAACAAGCAAAACACACAATAGACAAGAAACAACATCTCTCGAATAGAATAGAACTATACAGACTCACAGCACCCCAAGGCTAATTTCCCACATGATCTTACAATGCAGCGCAACTCTCTCGATTCAGTATTCAAGCCAGCCAGTCCCTGCTGGAAACCGGAGCCTCAAAGGATATCTCAAGAACAGAACCAATCGCCTCGGAAACATACATGCAGATAAACCTCATATATCAGAAACATCATTCAAGCCGTACAAAATCAAGCCCAGACCCTATATCACGTAACCCAACCTATAAACATGACGAGAACCTATACTGAACCGGATGTAACGAAAGAAATTTTAACGCCGATGAATGGATAGCTCATAAGTAAAAGCTCTGCCCGGGCTTTGAAACGACGAACTCGCATCCGAGCTGAACCTCGCTTTCGTGCTCCTGAAGCTGCTCGAGGATTGTGTCACCCACGTCAGGCCCATCGTTTAATCGATCCTTGACGTGTATGATGACCACCTTGAGTCCCTCGAGGGGCCGTCTCATCATGGGCGCAGATGTAAACGACTCGGCCTCCCTGAGACTTAACTCAGCGGTAGGTGTAGCCAGATGAGGCGTCGGTGGCGTCTCGGGGCCGGGATACATGATATCAGCAGCTGAAGCCTTCAAGGTCTTTGGTGAGACGGGATCATCGGGTGAGAGGTTGGCTAACGAGGGATTCCGGCGTGGCGCCTCTTCGGTGGTGCTTCCCCCACGCTTGCGCTTTTTGGTGTCGAGGGCGCGCATCTTGCGGGCGATGTCGACTTCACCGGCCAGCGTCCGTAGCTCCTCCATGACAAAGACAGGCTTGAGGTGACCGAAAAGGCGGTCGTTGCTCTGCGAGTCGTCGTAGCTGCACTCGATAAAGATGGCGCGTAATGAGCCTGAAGCGATCTTGGGCGCGGCTTCTTGCCAGATCTGGAGATTCCGGGGACTTAGAGAAATGCTATCGGGTTCGACGTCTCCAAAGATGAGGACTTCGCGGTGGCTGGTCTGATCTTGAATGAAGTATGCGCTCGAGTCGTAAACACATACTCGCTCCTGCTCAGCTTGAGGGGATCCCGGACCAAAGGTGGCCTGGCTGAGCAGACTCGATGTCCTCGGTGGAGGCACTGGATGGCCGTAGAAGCGTGGAGTCGGCATTGATGCATCATGGCTGCCGAACCGTGTAGATGCGCTCGAAGCTGAACCTCTATGGCTGTGCTTTTCGATGCAGTGTCCGTGACTTACGCTGTAGATCTTTACCTGGAGTCCATCGGCGACCTCGATATAACCCCTGCCTTCGCCATCGCCGAGCGCCGGGCTCCCGCCCTCAACTAATCTCATGTACGTCACCAGACCAGCGCCGTTGTTCTCATCACTGAGGTTGGGCCAGATGACGTTGTTAAAAATGTGCTGCTTAAAAGCATGTATTGTGCTGGGCAGGGCGGCCAGCTTCTTGGGCTTTGTGCCGGGGAAACCAGCCGTGTTGACGACAAAGCCAGAGATGTGATCGAGGTGAGGGTGAGTGATGAGGTACGTATCGACAAGCGTACGGGTGATGTGAGCGGCGTTGGCGGAGACTGAAGCGTAAGGGAGCTCAAGACCTGAGAAGGGGCCCGAGGTGAGAATGAAGGGCGGAGAAGGGACTGGTGATGGCATCGACGCCTCGACAATACGTGTTATCGAGGAGAGATGTACCCCGGCGTCGACGGCGATGACGGAGCCGCGATGCCATTTCTGAGCGACAGATCGGACTAGGAAAGCAGTGGTGTTTGACTCGAGAGGTCCACCTCCAGAGCCCTGAGTTGTGAGGTCAGTCAGCGAATGTCATGAATGCCCAAAGTTGGGTATAAAGTGAGACGGGTTGTGAATGAGAGGCGGTGGGGGGACAATGGGTGGTTGGTCATGGCTAACACAGGTTGAACTTTCGATCGAAACATTCAAAAAGTGCAGCGGAACCAACAGGACGGGCAGCCGAGAAAGCAACAAGTCTGGACCAATCTGATGTAATTCTTGCATCTGGACTGCATCGGGTACCCCATCCATCTGACAATATCATGGAGCAGCGGCGTCTCGGTATACATCGATCCATGCAGCAATCCACAGGGGGGGTTCATAACAGATACGTACCAGAACAATGACCTGCAGCGCAGGCTTTATCTCGTCTCCCGTTCCCATGGCTGACGGGAAAGAAATAAAGCAGCAAGAACGAGAGTTGACGGATGGCGTTGACGGATGCTCGTTTGAACGGCTGGATGGCTGGCTGTCCGTCCAGTCCAGTGGTTGATCGGCCCACTAAAACAGGTTTGTACGCGGTGGTTGCTTCTGTAAGGTACCGCCTGAAAGGTACCCCAGACTCTTAAGTTGTCTCGTGCTTCTCGGATCCGGATTCAGAAAACCAAACCCTTGGGGGGCGGGCCGATCTGCAACGCCAAGGGAACCGTCACGTCTTTTTTGTCCCCCAATTCCTGCAAGAGACAAGTTTACTTTGGGCCTGCCTGCTGAGGGATGCACGCACTGAGCAACGGCTCCTGATATTCTCCGAGTGCCGCGTTCCCGAACCAGGGAAATGATCCGTGGGTGTGCGAGTGTGAGTGTGAGTGTGAGACTCAAGCGATGCGACGCGCGCCCGGCCAAATACCGACAGCCCGGCTTGTCACAGGACGAGATGAAAGGGAACAGACCACGTCAAGGCCGCGACTGCACGTGACTCTTGCTCTCCAACGTCGCACAGGGAGATGCGCTGTTGCTGTTGCTGTTGCTGTTGCTGCTTCGCTCTCGCCGAAGATGGTGCTATAGATGTAGATGTTGTTATGTTCGCCAAAACCCTTGGCGTCGATCCACCGGGAACGAGAGCTTAATGCAGAGCCAGCTGAAGCTACCGCCGCTTTGACTCTTTGCAAGCGAGAGACGGGACGTGAGATAGTGATGCGCCGCCGCGAGGTTTAGTTTTCTTGAGTGAGAGTAGGTATCGGTAGTGAGTAGAGCCGGCGCGATCGGGGGTCGGGGGTGGATATGCGCGGACGGGAGGGCCGGTGTCCACTCTGCGGATTGAACGTAGGGAAACTCGAGAGCAGATAGAGAAAGCTGCTCTATGAAAGAAAAGGGCAGGAAAAAGTTGAAGCAGAGACGAGTGACAATGCCGTTTCGCTAAACACCCGTCAAGTCTGGATATAAACCACAGATAGAGCTCCAGTCTGTTGGTCGGTAGCCAAGGTAGCTTCTTAGAGCCAAAGTAAAAGCTCCAGCTCTCATCCAACGCCCCGGGAGCACAGCTTCTTTTGAACTAGTTGGGCCATGTACCTTTATTCTGATACCTTGCCTCGCACTTCGCCGATGCAGGGCTACCTGCTTTTTGCCTTGGCTACATTGTTTCGACCTGTCCTGCTCTCTTGCTCTGTGGTCACCTCTCACGTTTTCCCCTCCTCCACTCTCTCAAAACAGCATCTCTCTTCAGCCCCAGGACCCTCAACAGGAAACTCTTTGCAACAGCACCGCACGCAAAAGAAACAGCCCACGCCACCCTCAAGGCAAAGGAGCTCAAGGGCTCAGCTCCCAGGCCGCACAGCTGTCCTAGCGGGGTCCTCAGGGCTCTCCCTGCCCCCCGGCAGCCCAGCTAGCGCCCTTGTGTAAGCCCGCCCCCATCCCGCTTCGGCGTCTCCGTGCGCTGCACCAAAGATCCCCATCCAAGAGACGCATCTCGGGAGGAGCATTCCAATGGCTTGCCGTCTACGAGATCCCTGGAGGCTTCAACGTCAAGCCATTCGCAGCGTAGCACGATCCACTTCTGCCATCATCCCGGGAGAGCTTGGGACAGCTTCCGGGCGCTGGGGGGCAGCATTTTGTGGTCCCCTCTCCCACGCAGGCTACAGTCCACCTCGTTCAGGTGGTTACACGTAACTATCGATCTTCACAGGTGGATTTGGGCCATGCCTTGCTGTCATGTCGTAAGAGTGGATGATGTGAAAAGAGACGACACGA
Organism: Fusarium sp. JS1030; assembly: GCA_000966855.1. Classification (NCBI taxonomy): domain Eukaryota; kingdom Fungi; phylum Ascomycota; class Sordariomycetes; order Hypocreales; family Nectriaceae; genus Fusarium; species Fusarium sp. JS1030. The sequence goes on from JWIW01000088.1 coordinate 523,541, forward strand.
AGAAAATGCCTCGGCTTCTTCCGAGATCTGAGAGCTGGCTCTCAATCCTGCCTTGGCAACTCAAACCACCGTTGGAGGCTTGACTAGGGACCCAAGAGATACGTCTGTGTGTGTCACCGTCATTGTTCTGAGGACAAAGGAAGGCCAGTCGATTCTCATCTTCAAGTCCCTTCAAAGGATTCGAAGCCCTAATCTTAGATTGGGATGTTTACTCCAAGGAGCCTTTGTCCTCTTTGATACTCCCCCCTAATATGGGACATCTACTCACGCAACTCGGGACAGACACTCTTCAACTTCATACATGCTCTCTGTGATGTCACAATATTCGAATGCTCACTGTACAATTGCAAGGTAGGACTTTGTTCTCTATGACAGAAAAGGAAGGTAACAATGTTGGGTCTATGTGCGCCGAACTCCATGCTCAGCCAAGTCTAATGCATCTCCGTCTATGCCCCATATCCACGCTCTAATATAGTCAACCACCAAAACAACAAGATCAGCAACTTTTGACAGAAAGTAACAAAACTGGGTATCAAACAAGAACACAAGAAGAAAACGACCCACCAAATAAGGTCATGTCAGCCTCTATCCAGGATCCGTGCCCATGACCTATGGGTCTTTGTCAGTTCTCCTGCCTGCAGGAGAATCCTTGGTTATCCTCCACCTTTGTGCTATGGTCCGTCACTTGATAGGTGACGACCATCGCTACTTGACGCCTTCTAAGGCGTCTTCTGTGCGCTCACCCTGCTGCTTCTCCTCAGGGATGCGCCCTGGCTGCTACGCCCGCTGCCTCTAGACGATGTCGAAGACCTCGATCGCTTGGATTTTGGGCTGCCAAACAGGCTGCCATCTTCATCTTCGACCGTGCTTCTACGTCGCTTCTGTGTCTGGACTTCCGGGACAACGATTTCGGGGACAGCGAAGCCGGGGAGTGCCAACATGTTGAAATCTGGCTGCACCTGGATGCTGCCCAAGGGCAACATGGGGCTCAAAGGCGTGGGGAAACGCTCGGCGGCGGTTTGACCGTACAGTTCTGGTTGATGAATGCCAGCGGCAGCGGGATCCATGATCGGAGCTTCAATCATTTGGCTGTTGTAGGGCTGGTAAACGGCATCCTCGGTAAGGTCTGGTTTGAAGTCATTCAGGTAAGGAACGGACTTGGCGTCTTGCCGCTTGGCTGTCACTTCCTTGTCCTTCTTGACCCATTTTGCAAGATCGCCCATGTGCCAGTCAATCGTTTTCTTAGACGATTGTGGCCTTTTGCTGTTGCGCTTTTCTCTCACGCTCTGGCGAGCATTGACTTGAAAGTCGATGTGATGCCTAGTCAGCCTGTACGAGAGCGTCTCTTCGTGAACACGGGGAAGCTGGAGGCCATACTCCTTGTTGTGAGCAGACGTTTCCTGGACCCATGGTCTCAGGGCGCCGCTGATGATGCCGCTATCCGAATCGCGGGTAAGAAGCATGGGGTTCTTGGACTCCTTGGGAAATGTGCGGGTGTCTGGGTGCATCACGCGCTGGCGGATTAGCTCGCAGACGTCCATGCACTGCTCGAAGCACCAGAGATGCATGACGCCAGCGACCTTGAAAGGATCCTTTGTTCCGTTGGAGGTGAGCTGATAGTATTCATCAAAGGCAACGCGGAAGAAGCCGGGTCGGATGGACCTGGTTGTGACGGGGCAGTGAGCGTATCGACACTTTCGATCGCGAGTGTCCATGCGATGATTGCTCTGCGCAGGACAATGCTGGAGCCAGATCCTGAGCTGACGAGGACAGTCTTTGACGTAGTGCTTCACGTCAGATTTTGACAGCACAAAGTCGTCCTCCCACTGGCCGGCGGACGTGTAGATGAAGTGAGGAGCATCATCATCGCCATTCTTCCTCCAATTCTGGACAAGGGGTAAAGGCGATGTGTAAAATTGAGTCGGATCGCAATCAGGGTCCTTTGTCTGCTTGAGCGTTCGTTTATGTTGAACGACAAACTTGCGGGAGGGTTTGGTCTCGAATCCAAACGGATCAGACACCTCCGAGCTCGTCCTTGCTCTTCTCTTAACCGGCAGCGTTTTCGGGGGTGGTGCTGGCACCTGGGGAGGTGGCTGATAGAAGGCGTTGGGGAATCCATATTGGTATGCCGGGTTGGGAAGCTGAGGGGGCATTGGTCCTGCTAGGCCAGGGTAGACCTGCTGAAGCCATTGCATGGCCTCGGGGGGAGGAGGGGGAATGTTAGGATACAAAAGAGAGTGGAAAAGCAGAGGGTACGGATGCGCTTGTTGTGTTCCGTCGAGGCCAGCCTCGGGGTAGACACAAGGGGGGAGGTAGCTTTGCTGAGGCGAAGGTTCATATTGGTCGATGATGATGTCCTCCTTGACTTCGGTCTTGGGGAGCATTTGCTGGAGGGCATCATCAGGGTTCTCCTTGGGAGTCTTGGCTTTGTTCTCTGCAGCAGGCAGCACATCCTCGATAGGTTCTGAGTGTACAGATTGTTGAGCGGTTTGCTCAAATAGCTGCGGGTCGATAGGCAGAACACCGTCATGGAAGAACTGAGGGTCGAGGACGTTCGGACTATCGAAGTTGATCTTGCTATAGTCGATATCCTCGCAGTCTTCAAGCGTCGTATCCCATGCGTCTCCAGTCAGCAGATCCGAGCAGTCGGCAGCGATGGTGCCTGGCATGAAGGTGGGACCGGCCATGATGAAATCATCGATGTTGTCGTCAGGCATGTCGGCCTGAAAGGGGGGTGTCATGTTGGACATTGGAATGAGGGTTGGAATCGATGAGTCGATAAGTGAATGTGATGAGTGAATGCGATATCATTGCACAGAGAAAATGATTCGTATTAATACTAGGATTGACGAGAACACCAAAGCATGAAATACGGTGTTCAGTAACAATGTCTCTTGGTTCAGAGCTTTGTTCTGAGAACTGTTTTTGAACACAGAGCAAAGAAAGTGAACAGTGTTCGAGCGCTATCTGAACAAGGACATCCCTTTTTAGGTCAAGAGGGGGTGTTCTCTTGTCTTTGTCTGGCCGGGTCCCTCCAACAACAAAAAAAGAACGACTCAATCTCTCGAGGCGTCGAGGTCGAGTTTCCATTTCAAGCAACATATTATGTTACGATCGAGTCCTGATGGCTTGTCAGTACCGGATGAATGGTGAAAGCCAAGCTTGTGCCAAAGAAATTTGGAAGAAAGCGCTTCGGTCAGGAGCTCAAGCATGTTTTTCGACAGAGGTTGTTCAGAACAGGTCTGTGTTATGCGTCTCTCATCATAGAAGCTGTGGATTTGAAGACCACAAGGAAAGAAATAGAAGGGACTTACCAGATCAGTATCGGCCCATGAGCCAGATCCAATTCGGATCTGGCATCGTTGGAAAGGTTCTGTCATGATGAGCAGGCTGTCACATTGGGGAAGCAAATACTGAAAGCCAGAGGAGCTCAAAGCCAGCTGAGTTTCATTGACTGCAATTGGAGTCAAGCAGCGGTCTTTTTGGTATACAATAGACGCCATGAAGTATGTTGGATTGACAAAGGCACAACAACGAAGAATTTTTTGAAGCATCGTGAGGTTAAGTGAGAGGCAGTTTGTGGGTCCGGAAGCTCGGAGCAGAAACCTCCGAACTTGGCTGCATCTTTCTTTGGTTTAATTGATGAGCCCAGTGAGTAACATCCACAGCTCACATGGTCGATACTTGGCCGATTTGCCTATCAAAATCTCATTGACTGGGATTGGATAGCAAAACCCACTGGATTGATACCCTGAAAATCCGCTCAAGTATTCCGACAGGGTGGTTTGCTGTGGCAAAGAGCTCAGCAAGAAGATTCCCCAAATAGGCCAATGCCCGATGGAGAGCTCAGCCATGACGAAGCCAAACTCGTATCATGTTTCAGCTGTGCCGCAATTCCCATGTAAAGTTGAAGCTGTAGATAAGGAGACATTGGATAGTGCTGGAGATAATACGTCTTTTGTTGAAGAAGACATTCCTCATCTCTCATACTCTTCTAGAAGAAGCTTTGGGACTTGAGTGAAGCTCTCCTCGACGGCAAGGATTGTGCTCCCTACCCGGAGGCGCCCTTAAAAAGGACCCAAGACTGCGCTAATTCAGCAACCAACCACTGAGCTTTAGCGCCTTCAAGCCACTTTTACGGGATTTGGTGGAGCCAGTGGAGGATGGAGGGGCAGTGGAAGGGAGCAAGAGACGCTCCTGCTTGTTCGGAGAGGTGACAAGTCACCGAACCCAAGCCTAACCAAGGCAGGGGCACCCCGCCTTTGGTCCAACGGTGTGTTGCGCTCCTGCCGCCCAAACCAAGGCCTGGAGACCGGATGGTTATTATTATCACCCACCCTCTTGCCAAAGGACTCGACCTCCAACTACTACGTCACGAGACCTTTGCTGGCTTCCCCAGCCTCTGAGCCTTGAGCCCCGTGGCTGACATCTCTATCCCACCAACCGCCGCCCAGATCAGACCTCATCCTCCAGCGGCCGCATCGCCAACTCTCCCACCATGGCCGAACTCAATCCAGAGCTCCAGGAGAAATTGGAGGAGCTGGATCGCGAGCTTGAGGTTCGTGACATGCCCCCCCCCGGTTGTTCCGTACACCTTACCATCCCAATGCCTTCGACTTCACGCGCTCCCCGACACCGTTAGCGGCACATATCGTCGGTTGTCGATGCCGCTTGCGCTTAAAATACTCACTTGAAGGAGCTTAACTAATACTTGCCCTGCAGGAAGGAGATATCACACAGAAGGGGTGAGAAGCTTCGTGACGCCGTCCCCGCGATCGCCTGTTGACCGCTGACCACGCCCATAGCTACCAGAAGCGACGAACCCAACTATTCTCCCAATTTATAGGCGCTCCTCCACCTCAAATCGCTGCTCTGGCTGAGCCCCAGACTGGCCTTCGCATACATTCCCCCGATGATTCGACACATCCCTCAAGCGATGGCCATCGCGCGGCGGCTTTCGCTGCCCTCGGCAGCAGTAGCGGCCCCATCCCCGACACACCAGATTCCCCAGTCTTCCGACCGGTATCAGCCTACAGCGGCGCGCCTTCAGGGTCTCCGAAACCTCCCAGTCAACCTCCTGCGTCTCTACTTCGCCCGGGAGGCCCGATGGCCGGAGGTCCGAGTGGTGCTCATCGTGATTCTCTCTTCCTTTCGCCCTCTCATACCGAACCCGACACTCGTAGCGGTACTATGATGTCAGGCGACTACGCCTTTAGACCTGAACAGCAAGGCGCATATGTCGACCCGCAACAGCAACAATTTCAACAGCAGCAGTATCAACAACAGCAACAGCAGCAGCAGCAGCAGGCGTATCGTCAGCAGATGGCCCTATGACGGGAGAACAACGACACTTCTTGACTCCCAGGGATACTTCTCAGACTTTGCTGGACAGCAACACTATGAACAGGGTCAAACTGTCGAGTATAGTGGACCTCAACAACGATACTCCTCGAGTGATGCGTTTTCTCCGACTGCCGCAATGGCGCCTCCGATGTTGACCGCGAACGACTTGCCACCCCCAGAAGTGCTCGAGTATCAGCTTCCTCTAGAGCCACGAGAGGTACCCTTCGCGATTCAAGACCCCCACGACGACTCTACTCCCATGTCCAAGTTCGACAATATCGCAGCCGTTCTGCGACACAGAGGTCGAACGATAGCCAAGAAGCCAGCGTACTGGGTCCTTGACAGCAAGGGCAAGGAGATTGCTTCGATTACCTGGGACAAGCTGGCGTCAAGGGCTGAAAAGGTTGCTCAGGTTATCAGGGACAAGAGTTCATTATACCGTGGTGACCGCGTTGCCCTGGTTTACCGCGACTCGGAAGTCATTGATTTCGCGATTGCTCTCTTGGGCTGTTTTATTGCAGGCGTGGTGGCCGTGCCCATCAATGACTTGCAGGACTACCAACGTCTGAACCATATTCTTACCTCAACACAGGCACATCTTGCCCTTACCACCGACAACAATCTCAAAACGTTCCAGCGAGATATCACAACACAGAAGTTGACCTGGCCAAAGGGTGTGGAATGGTGGAAGACAAACGAGTTTGGTAGTTACCATCCGAAAAAGAAGGACGACATCCCTCCATTGGTCGTGCCAGACCTGGCCTATATCGAGTTTTCGCGAGCGCCCACTGGGGATTTGAGAGGTGTCGTTCTGAGCCACCGAACAATCATGCATCAAATGGCTTGCTTAAGCGCCATTATTTCTACCATTCCCAGTAACGGGCCCGGAGATACCTTCAACCCGTCTCTAAGAGACAAGAACGGTAGACTGATTGGCGGAGGAGCCAGTAGTGAGATTCTGGTTTCTTATCTAGATCCTCGCCAGGGTATTGGTATGATCCTAAGCGTCTTGCTCACCGTCTATGGCGGCCACACCACAGTCTGGTTCGACAACAAGGCTGTTGATGTTCCCGGTCTCTATGCCCATCTTCTTACCAAGTACAAGTCGACTGTTATGATCGCAGACTACCCTGGTCTGAAACGGGCCGCCTACAATTACCAGCAGGAGCCGATGGTGACTCGAAACTACAAGAAGGGCATGGAGCCAAATTTCCAAATGATCAAGCTGTGCTTGATTGACACTTTGACCGTGGACAGCGGTTTCCACGAAGTGCTGGCGGATCGATGGTTGAGACCATTGAGAAATCCTCGAGCCCGCGAGGTGGTGGCTCCGATGTTATGCCTGCCTGAGCATGGCGGTATGGTGATTAGCGTTCGTGACTGGTTGGGAGGTGAAGAACGTATGGGATGTCCTCTGAAACTCGACCTTGGATCCGAAACGGATTCTGATGACGAAAAGGAGGAACTAGAGAAGCCGGCGCCCTCCAACGGATTTGGCAGTCTCTTGAGCGGTGGTGGCACCACCACAACAGAGGAAGGGGCAAAGAATGAGCTGGGAGAGGTTCTTCTGGATCGCGAAGCTCTCAAGACCAACGAGGTTGTGGTGATTGCTATAGGCAATGAGGCTCGCAAACGAGTTACCGATGATCCGGGATTGGTGCGGGTCGGTGCCTTTGGATATCCTATCCCAGATGCCACGGTCTCGGTTGTTGACCCAGAGACTGGTTTACTCGCCTCTCCCCATTCTGTTGGTGAAATTTGGGTCGACTCTCCTTCTCTGTCAGGTGGCTTCTGGGCACAGCCTAAGAACACGGAGCTGATTTTCCACGCTCGCCCGTATAGGTTTGACCCTGGTGATCCTACACCACAGCCTGTAGAGCCCGAGTTTCTCAGAACTGGCTTGTTGGGCACTGTCATTGAGGGTAAAGTCTTTGTCCTGGGATTATACGAGGACCGCATCCGGCAAAGGGTTGAGTGGGTTGAGCATGGCCACGAGATCGCCGAGTACCGCTATTTCTTTGTTCAACACATTGTCGTGAGCATTGTCAAGAACGTCCCAAAGATTTACGACTGTTCGGCGTTTGACGTCTTTGTCAATGAAGAGCATCTCCCAGTCGTTGTCCTGGAATCGGCGGCAGCCTCAACAGCGCCCTTGACAAATGGTGGCCCACCTCGACAGCCAGACACGGCGCTGCTGGAGTCACTAGCCGAGCGATGTATGGAGGTCCTCAAGGTCGAGCACCATCTTAGGCTGTACTGCGTTATGATCACAGCGCCGAACACGTTGCCTCGAGTCGTCAAGAACGGGCGGCGTGAAATCGGCAATATGCTCTGTCGCCGAGAGTTTGATCTCGGCAACCTCCCGTGCGTGCACGTCAAGTTTGGCGTTGAACACGCAGTACTCAATCTTCCCATTGGTGTAGACCCTATGGGAGGCATCTGGTCGCCTTTGTCTTCAGATTCGCGGGCCGAGTTCTTGCTACCGGCAGACAAGCAATACTCGGGTGTCGATAGACGAGAAGTCGTCATTGACGACCGAACATCGACCCCCCTGAACAACTTTGCCTGTATATCTGACCTCATCCACTGGCGTGTTGCTCGTCAGCCTGAGGAACTTGCCTATTGTACGATTGACGGTAGGGGCCGAGAGGGCAAGGGCATCACCTGGAAGAAGTTTGATACCAAGGTCGCATCCGTCACGATGTATTTGAAGAACAAGGTCAAGGTGAGACCAGGAGACCACATGATTCTCATGTACACCCACTCTGAGGAATTCGTCTTTGCTGTCCATGCTTGCATTTGCCTGGGCGCCATCGTCATCCCTATCGCACCCCTCGACCAGAACCGACTGAACGAAGACGTTCCTGCATTCTTGCACATTGTAGCAGACTACAATGTCAAGGCCGTCCTTGTGAACGCCGAGGTGGACCACCTGATCAAGATGAAGCCTGTGGCAAGCCATATCAAGCAATCTGCCCAGGTTCTCAAGATTTCCAGCCCCAGCATTTATAATACCACCAAGCCACCGAAGCAGAGCAGTGGGCTTAGAGACTTGAGACTTACAATAGACCCTGCCTGGATCCGACCCGGATACCCCGTCATTGTTTGGACATATTGGACGCCGGATCAGCGCCGCATTGCGGTTCAACTGGGCCATGACACCATTATGGGGATGTGCAAGGTTCAGAAGGAAACTTGCCAAATGACGAGTTCCAGGCCAGTTCTGGGATGCGTGCGAAGTTCAACAGGGCTTGGTTTCATCCACACTTGTCTCATGGGAATTTACATCGGAACCCCGACGTACCTCCTGTCACCTGTTGAGTTTGCGGCCAACCCTATGTCACTCTTTGTTACCTTGTCAAGGTACAAGATCAAGGATACCTACGCGACACCGCAAATGCTCGACCATGCTATGGCTGCCATGCAAGCCAAGGGCTTCACGCTGCATGAGCTCAAGAATATGATGATTACCGCAGAGGGCCGACCAAGAGTCGATGTCTTTCAAAAAGTCAGACTTCACTTTGCAGCGGCTGGACTGGATAGAACCGCCATCAACACTGTCTACTCTCACGTCCTCAACCCAATGGTGGCATCCAGGTCGTATATGTGCATCGAGCCGATCGAGCTTTGGTTGGACACACAGGCTCTTCGCCGCGGTCTTGTCATTCCTGTAGACCCCGAGTCAGACCCCAAGGCCCTGTTGGTGCAAGACAGCGGAATGGTTCCGGTCTCAACCCAAATTGCTATTGTCAACCCGGAGAGTAGAGTACACTGTCTTGACGGCGAGTATGGTGAGATCTGGGTGGACTCAGAGGCTTGCGTCAAGTCCTTCTACGGCTCGAAGGATGCATTTGATGCCGAACGCTTCGACGGTCGGGCAGTTGATGGAGATCCTAGTGTGCAGTATATTCGCACAGGAGACCTGGGCTTCCTACACAACGTTAGCCGACCGATCGGCCCCAACGGCGCACAGGTAGAGATGCAGGTCCTCTTTGTTCTTGGAAATATTGGTGAGACCTTTGAGATCAACGGTTTAAGCCACTTTCCGATGGACATTGAGAACTCCGTGGAGCGATGTCACAGAAATATCGTGACCAATGGCTGGTAAGTAACAAGAATCTCGTGTGTGGCCTAATGTACTAATATGTATCCAGTGCTGTCTTCCAAGCTGGTGGCTTGATCGTGGTCCTCGTCGAGGTCAGCCGCAAGCCGTACTTGGCCTCGATTGTTCCGGTCATTGTCAACGCGATTCTCAACGAGCACCAGATCATTGTCGATATCGTCGCCTTCGTCAACAAGGGAGACTTCCCAAGATCGCGCCTGGGAGAAAAACAGCGCGGAAAGATTTTGGGTGGTTGGGTGACCCGAAAGTTACGTACTCTGGCGCAGTTCTCCATCCGTGATATGGACCCCGAGACCGCAATCGCTGGTGGAGAGCCTATGGAAAATGCTCGAGCGTCCATGGTCAGCGTACGAAGCGGAGGCGGAGGTCCTGCCGGGACTTCCAGCTTGAGAAATGTCGAGCAAGCCCCACAGATCCTCGAAGAGGAGTACCACCATCCAGCTCCCCGTCATTCCCATGTGCCTACACATGATGATATTGCCGAGCTGCCGGACAACCAGGATGAGGGAACAGTGACTGGCTATTCGCACCATTCACATCCTGATACTTTATCACAGCCCCCAAACTCACCGCCTCAAGCCCAGCTCAGCCTTGGTCACCAGGAAGAACAAGGCTTTGATATCCCCGACTTTTCGCGATACGGCACCGCAGATATTGACGAGGGCCCTGCTCCGGGCTCAAATCCTGGATCGGCGGCTGGGCAGGGTCAAGTGCCACCCCAGATCCGACTACCAGGTGTAGATGGTCAAGACAATGGCGATTTCTGGGGAAGACCAAACAGAGACCCAAATGATGAAGAGGGCTGGACGACTGAGGCCATCATGCAAATGAACCTTGCTGATGACATGAAGCCTCGATGAACTGTGATGACCTGGAGCACGACCGAGCAGCGAGCATGTGACGCCGGAGGAGTTGGAGTTGGGATATCTAGAAATGAGCGTTGTTGTGGATTGGGTTTCGGCGGCTGGGTACTGTAAACCAAACACCGCCTGTATTTTCTTAGTTTAAAAAGTGGTGGATCAAGTTGATTGAGAGTGTCCTGACCGTGATGCCAATCGTTCTCCCACTCTGATAATGGTGAGCAGTACTATTACGCTGTTCACTTCCTAGCCACTGCTTGATTAATTGCGTCTTGTGTCTGTTGTATTCAACAAAAAGAAGCAAACTGGTAGTTTCTGGAAGTGTTGTTACAACTTTGAAAATGCAAAAAGGAAACAATCGACGCAGGCCTGATTCGAACAGACGCCTCCGAAGAGAATAGATTTCTAGTCTATCGCATTAGACCACTCTGCCACTGCGCCTTATGATTGGATGACGATCGGCGGGCTTAATGTTGCCTCTGGAGGCTCTAGTGTGGATAGCTAGACAGACCGTCACTGGATCCGCCAATAGTCACAACTTGAGCTATCACACGACGTCCATGTCTCGAACAACGCACACATGGAAAAGTTGGCTCGGTTAGAGTGGTTTGTGATACCGCATTCATCCGCGTATTCTACCGCTTCCTTCTCTTCCTCTCCATATCTGCGAGTGCCTGCTTAACTATACCCTCTGCCTCTGTAATGACATCGCTGCCACGTCGCCATGTATACAGCGCGACTCCCAGTCCGTCCAGCTGTTCATGTGCTCTCGCTAATCGTCTTTTCCATAACTCTAGTTTCTTATTTACTGCTTGCGGGCCCAGAGTGGGCGAGCCTCCCGTCGGCGTGTTGCCATCTGAACGGCTGCCCGATCTTGCTGTGCCAAAGGATGGTGGTCCGTTTGTCGGCGGCGGAAGGGGTTCGTAATCAACGTCAAGGTTAGACGTCGTCTGAGTGCGACGCGGAGGGAGTCGAGGACTCGGGTCTTTCATACTAGATGGAGTACCGCGCCGTCGCGGGGGAGGCGGAGGAGGACGATCCCCTGAGGAGCCCGACCCAGACGTGACCCTATCGCGCGGCTGTGCCGGGATCTTAAAACCGGTGGTGCCGCTGCCCATACTCTGCTGGGAAGAGTTCTGGATCTGCGAGAGTGGGTGCGGCGCTGTAGGTTCTCGGACTTGTATGACAGGTTTCCTCGGCGGGGGAGGAGGTGGCTGTTCTTCAGAGTTCTGCCGAGACAGGCCAGGCCCAGAAACACCCTTGTTCATGTCCGTGATAGACTTGGCGCTTCTCAACGCTGGAGGCTTAACCGGTCGAGGCGGCGGCGCCTTACGCCCGCTGGGTAGATCGGTTGTGCTGCTGGAGGGCTTATTGGCATTCGAGTTTCGAACTTGGGCGAGAGCCGCTGAGCGGTCGACCTTTGTCTCTTCGGGTTCATCAGAAAAGTCGATCAAAGTTCCCATGGTCGGACCTGCAGATGGTCTCCTCTCGCGGAAAGGACCAGGGGCCAGGTTCTGGGAGGAAGCATTTCGTGAGCCGTCATTGTACGTAATGCTTGGGGTCTTTGACCGGGTAAAGTCAAATCCAGAGTCAAAGAAGGCAGTCTCCTCGGGCGTAGTCACATCTCGAATAAAGACAGCGAGAATACGACCGGGGTTTGTGAGTGCAAGCTCCGTGTAGACTTCCAGATCAGCTTCTCCGCTATCCCCCACCAGGATGAAGTTTCTCTCGGGGAAGTCCCTCAACAGCCGAGTCAAGGTTGATCGCTTCCGCTCAGCCACTGGCTCGAAAATGCCCTGCAGCATGCCACTGTACTGCTTCAGGTGGAGCGACCCTGGTGGCAACCCGTGCAGCTTGAAGAAGCTGGCCAAGACAGGGAAGAGTTGCCATGGACTGTTGGAGCAGTAATGAATGCTGACGCCGAGCTCGTGCATGCGATTGTACCACTCTCTAACGCCTTCAACTGAGAGATCGGAAAGATCGCGGATGAAAGTGTTGCGGAAGATCTCCTTGGCGCCCGCAGAGATGTTGGACCTCTTGACTGTGTCGTCGATATCGCTGATGAGACTGACGCCGTATGGCTCAATGACCTTGATCTCTTGTGTAGCTGACAGATCCTCGCTGGCCAGGACTCGGACATGCGTTGGTATAAAGTCTAGTGCCGCGCGGATGATGAAGTGGCCGGCATCATTGGTCATGACAGTCCTCGACTGAGACTTGGTGTCGTTGTAAAAGAAGAGTGTGATGGGGAGAGCGACAGAAGGGTTCGTCATGAAGGGTGCTATTCGGGCCATCAGGTTCGCATTAGCAAGGACTAGATCTGCCTCGCTGAGCTCGGTCGTATTTGTTGAAAATGTCCTGGCCGGCATAGTAGGGCTGGACGGAGCCGAGTCAGGGGACTGGTTCCCACTGCGCGTTCGAGGGTAGTAGAAGCTGTCCGTCTCGGGGTCGTGGTTCTCTGGTGTTCTTTCACTGTAGCCTCCACGATAGGCCACTTGTTTCTCCTTTTGTCCCAGCCGTTCAATTCGCCTTGCCTCGTGCTCAATCTTCTCCTGCTCCCGTTGCTCCTCGTGCATCTGATGATGAGCTCCGGGCAATCCAGTACTTAAATTGTAAGACTGGTCTGCCCTAGGAGCTGGTATACCACTCAATTGTCGTGCCAAGCCGATCAATACCCTATTTCTTCGTGTCATCGGTCCTGTCTGAGGAGAGTAGACCCAACCTCGAACATCAACGTCGACGATGGCCCTCTCATCCTCGTTTCTTTCCCACTCTTGGCGCCAGAAGTCCTCATCCCTGATGCTCCCATGCACAGCCTCTGATTGATGCATTGCTGTCTCGCCCCATTCTCTCTTTGTGTGTCGTTTCGCGTACGAGGGGAATAGAACCATCTGGTCATCGCCCTTGACTGTAATGGCGACGTCGGGAAAGGCGCCTGGAATATGTATTCGGCCGTGATTGTCGTACCCCCCATCTATGCCTCGCGCTCTTGTCTGCGCATATGATTCCTTGATCTCAGTAACCGCTGCCTGGCCGCTTCTATACAAGTTGCCCGCCATGGCCGCCAACCGTTTCCTCCTGTAGCCCCTCTCCCCATTGTTGGGACTCGTGGCCCGGTCCGAGCCATATCCCGTCATTGCTCCTCCTGTCGGCATTCTGCGTGCCACGAGACCCTTGTGCCGGGTCCTCGCATGCTTGACGGGGCGGTTTGCCTGGGACCCCAACCACAGCCGTCTGCCCTGCCTTGCGACGATGTCTACGATCCGGGATTTCTCAGCGCGCCGACGCTGGCGCTCAAGTATATAACGGTAGACTCGGGATTGAAAGTTGTGCTTCAGGTATGGGAGGGTCTCGAGGTGAAAGCTGAGAAGTCGCTCGCGATATCGCTCTCGGACGGCGCGCGGGAAAAGAAAGCGGAGGAGGCTTTGCTTGTGGCGCGGATGAGGGCGATAGGGGCCGAAGAACCTGAATGGAGCCAGCTTGTCGCCTTCACTGCCCCAATCTGGGGGTTCGATTTATAGGTAAGCAGCGACGCAGCCAGCGACTGGCTCACGATGCGAGTCCGGCTGACAGAGGGGAAAGACCGAGCTGAGGTGCTGAGGATGCGGGCGAGCGAGCCTCAGGCGAGTGCGTCTTCTGATGGGGGCGTCTCAGGCCTGACACGGTTGTCAAGGACGATGACCGCTGCACATGATTTGCGTCTATTTGGGGGAGTCTGCTAGACTATTATGTATTGAGGAATGGTGGTTCAGTGGAGGATGAGCTCGTGACCTGGTCGAGTTGGAGAGCCGAGGCCTGAGGCCTTACGTCATCAATTCTGCGCAACGTGAAGCTAGCACGACCCAGCACTGGCTCTGGCTGAGCCTCAACTCGCAACATGACTTCCTCATGGGTGCCTGGTTGAAAGTGATCTACCGCTAGGGTCGCTCATGCCGCTTATATTAGATATCATAGGTCAAACCTAACGTTGCACTTTCCTTTCAACTTCTGCGCACCTGAATAGGTCCCTCTTCTGGTTCGCTGACCTGCTCAAGCTGATTCCCGAGTACCTCCATGACACTCTCCGTGCTGTACTCCGTGTCACCCTCGGAGCTATTTCCAGATTGATCTCGAGATCCATCTGATGATTCGCTTCCTGGCGAGTTTCTGCTGCTGTCTTCTCTCGCCGCCCACTTCGTAGCATTCTCGGTCCCTATCTGGCAAACCTTGGTCGAACACCCTAGAGTGCTATCTTCCGATTTGGGTCTCTCACTATTGACGTCGTTTCTTGTCGGGTCTTGTGTGCAGTGTTTGGGTTCATTTCCAGACACATCTAAATTGCCAAGGTCTGTAATCCGGGTCTCATACTGACACCCATCCACCAAACTTGGCTGGACTGCAGACTGCAGTCTCGCGTTCGTAGAATGACTTGACTCGTCTGTGTTCCCCTTGTTAGCCAAGTTCGCGAATTGGATATGTTGTAAAGAATAAGTCTTGCCTTGGTGTACTGGCCATATAAATTCCGGCTCTGGAGAAGCGCTGCGGCCGTTGTCTGGTAGAGGTGATACAATCTCAATAGATACGTCTTGGTTCCAGGGACAAAGCTCATCGTCAAAGAGTGGTGCCGTAAACTCACCCGAACCTTCCCACTGGGTTCTGACCCAGCCCTGGAAGGCCGCCGGTTGAGATCGATGTGGTTGAGGGACCCAATCCAAGAACTCATTTGGGCAGCCACCCCAATAGTGATATCGGGGGTTGATTGGAAGGACTGTTCCTGCATGCTGCCCCTTGCAGTTGGGTCGTTCCAAGGCGACAGAACGGTTGAAGTCGATCAAAAAAACTTGAGGCATCTCGGTCGTGAGATCGGAACCGACCAGGAGGACATTTCTCGGGGCAAAGTCGCGATGTCTCACACTATGATGGTCAAGCTTACTTTCCAGCTGCATCGCTTTGGCAAGGATTTCCAGGCGGCGCGTAGGTGGGATTGGGAGAGGTGGTTCTCGGTAGATGAGAGATTGCACGGAGACGCCTTGGATCCATTCCATGAGGATGAGCCGAACTGGTCGTGTTTGATCTCGAAAAGGCATGTCGAGTGTCCAAGATCCAAAGTATTTCGGAGAGAATCTGCCGTCAATTCCAGCTTTCTGTATATCCTCGTATGCAGCTGCCTCACGACTGTAATCTTGATCGGCTCGCGAAGTAACATCAACAGGCACTCCGTAGCCTTCAGCAACAGCGTCAGGCGGGAGGTATCCCGTGTCGCGATAGGAGTAATAAAGGGCATCGTAGATCTTTGCGGCGTAGATTTGGCTCTCGTCTTGATCCAGATGGCATCGCACAATCTGTGCACCTCGACCATCCCGACACGCTATCCCGTCTATGATATGGAGTGCCTGCGTGCGTGAATCGGGGTGGGGAGGTGTGTCTGCTGGCGGGTGCTTGAGGCACCACTCAGTCTGGACATAGTCGTAAAGTTGGTTACCGCGCACCTCTTGTCGCTCTGGACCTTTCTTGTAGCCGCCAACGCCGAAAGGAGGCGGCGGAATGTGCCGTCTGATGGTGAGGCTCAGGCCGGTTTGATATGGGAACTCTGGCCGATGAGGATCTGGTTGAGGTATCCAGGGGCCGGAACGAGCATGGAGATGTCCGCCCATGTCTGAATACTAGGCCGAGGCACAGTGAAGAATGATGAACAAAAGGGGTTTCAAGGTGAATAAAGTGAATGCGAAAGGGAGATGATGGAGGCTGGAGATGTGTAGTCGAAGTGTTGAAAGAAGCCTAGGTGAGGCATATTACCAGTACCGCCGCCAGCTGTTTGCCAGTGCAAACGCGCCCATTCATTTATTTGTAGCCAAGTATTTTGGTGAATTTTAGACTGCATCCAATTAACTCTTAGAGTATGCCATGTGCGACTTGGGACTTGGTGTGCAGATATCGTCTTGACAGCGAATTACTGACGTGGCTGATGCTGCAGCTGTTCATCTCATCAATCCTATTGATATGGCTATATAATCCTATCGTCTCGGGTCGGTGATCTCCCTTAACCAGCATACTGTGGGAACAACTCGTACAGACAAGTGCTGGCTATACAAGCACGGGTCTGAAGAGGTCCCCTTCTGCCTCCCTTACTACCCGTCATATAAGAAGGAGCTCTAGAAACAGCGGGTTAGGGAACAGAGAGTAGGTTGTGCATTATCTTCAGTGTTGTCCGACTTGCCTTCCCTATGGCCAACTTTTGCATAAGCAGTAGGTAAACTAGTCATAAAGTTATGTCAATGATACTCACTAAATGCTTATCTAGGCTTCCCTCTTGGGTAATAAGACTGGAGATGTTAAAATGGGGCCGTTTATGGCTTGGAGTCTTATGACGACCGATGATGATATATACCCTCCATCTGCTTTCGGAAATATGATGCGACTTGTTGCAGGACCCAGGTTACTGACGGCAAGTAATTTTGGAAACATGGCCGATAATGATCTGAGAATTGGTCACTAATACGATAATCAAGACGAGTCGCTGTGGTTTGGCTTTGGATCGACGGTGGCTGGTTGAGGGTTGAAGGGAGGAGGGGGTATCTTGGCGTCTACGGCAGACAAGCCGAATAACCAGGTGGCTTATCACGTAGAACCATACTTCAGGCAGGTTTTACAGACTAAAGATCGCGATCCGAAATATAACGGCCTCATGGACATATCGTATATACAGGGCCATCATCGGCTTGGCTCTGAGCTCAGCCCAGGCTCACAAGGTGGCTGGCCTCTCCCAACTCGTGGAGGCTGGATCAAACACTCCCAGACAAACCGTAAACTGGCAAGAAAGAACGGCCGCGGGACAACTCATCCGTTGCTGGTGTCCTGGTGTTTTTGATAGGAGCTTGGCGGTAGCGAAAGAACTTCGGGTTTTAAGGGGTTAATCGATCAGTCCAAACTATGACAAAAGCGCGACCAGTCTTATATATCTTGACAGCCAAACTACATAAGTTATTGGTAAGCTTCAGATATTATTTTTGTAAAGAGATTAGGCCCCGATTCAAAGACCGAATTCGGGAGCCTTACGAAAAGAAGTTATCTACGACGTGGGTGTGCCGTTTCTGACCACTAAATGGTGTGTAAGAGAAACAACTGTGGTGGATCTTGAAAAAGCAGCGGCTAGATAGAATCAATACTAAGAGGCAAATCTCAAGTGAAACCTAGCTATGATGTTGGTGCAGAGTTCATCCGTTCAAGTCGCTCAAGCCTTTGTCTGCAGGGCGTCCCACACATGCTCACACTTTCATCATAGACACTCTCAGCGAACTCATCTTCCGGCGCCCAAAGCAAAACCAGACTGGTATATGATATCATGGTACAGGACAGACGTTTATGTTTACACAGTTGAAGCCGTAAGGTGGCTTGAGACTCGGCATGGAAGAAGACCCCGAGAGGCCTGACACAAGCGGCGAGGTAGCTCCAAGAAATCCTCCGATCTGTCATGAAGACGCAAGGTTACTATTTGGGTCTCAGTATCTCGGGCTCACGGGTTACCAATAGTTTGGAACATGAAGAAGCGAATGGAGAGTTCATGTTTTAGACATGGCGGATGACGGAAACGGCACGTTGTTGCCGATCTGTGTCTCTGGACTGCCTCCTTGCGGTTATGTCAAAACTTTTTACTGCCACAGAAGACTTATGGAACAATTTGTAATAGAGTTTGTATCGTAATTGAGTTCATGGCATCCTCGTGGAGAAATACAAGCTTACCGGGTAAGCTTGAGAATGGCTGCAAGCAGATCGCTCCTCGTCGTTGATGAGTGAAGGATGCCGGACTTGTTAACTTGTTATCAATGCTCTCGATATGACTTCCAGCACAATATTCAATACAGACAACGTCGTAGGTCACATGGGGTCTGTCTGCTGTTTGATCGGCAATCATGTTCCAGTCTCCCTCTCCAACGTCCCCTCCATACAACTCGAGAACTACCTCTTGGCATCACCGGACTGATTCTTTGACTCTACGTGAGTCCCATCAATCTTTCTCTTGTACGATGATCTTTACCTGTCTCAAATCGTTCACACCATCAGTACAAACATCGGCGCCTTCCGCGAGCGCCAATGTCATCACCACCACCTCCATCTCTGCCTCTATATCCGATCACATCGGGCTGCCAGAGCCGTATCACATGCGCCCTACAATTCGCAAGCATCAAGTAAAGCTCACTTACAGAGTGCAAAACACAATCATTGTTACGGGAAAGTCTTGTGTACGCTTGCAAGTGAGGAGGATGAAATAGGCATTTGGCTTAGTGATACCGGAACCAGAGCCTTTCGGCCGGTATCAAGTACCCCTGAACTTACCAGACTGACCGAGACAGAATCCATCACATCTACGTAGATCGACATGATCTAGTAGTTGCCAAGCAGAGGTGTCACATCAACGAAGAGGCAAGGTCATCATCATCAGACGATCCACCTACGCGATACGTTTGGACACAGATCTTGTCGTGGAGGGCAAGAACAGAGTTCGAGGACTCACATTCCTTGCCTCGTCTCAAATGCAGGTTTCAAGGCACCCTCACGCACGCGGCCAAGAAGGTAAGTTTTTGGCAGCTGTCCAATGAGGCAGTTGGAGATTGTTTGGTGAGATCGTGGCTTTGTGAGCTTAACGAGATGTTTCATGCCAAGAACGAGGATTGAAATCCCTATTGGTGTAAGTAAGTTCTCCTTGAGTAATCATCTTACTCATTCTAGCCAAGCCATCATGCGAGCACCACGGTTTCCGTCACATCAACTTGCGGTTTCTCGCTACCGAGCATCCGACCAAGGGTTTGTCAGCTTCTGAGCGCTAAAATGTCTGAGACATAGTGTTGAAAGACGTTAAGTTCCGATGTGTCAAGGCCGCCGCGATGGTGGAGAATGTCCAGAGCGCCTCGTTCGGAGGAAGAACTGATCGTGCTGAACGGAAGAGGCTGGAAGACCGTGTTTTGCAGAAGCCCATACGCCGCTCTAGGACAAATCTGAGAAGCTGAACAGCTTCAGCCTCCAGAAATAGGCTACGTACCTGCTTGGCCATCTGAGCTATGGCCGTCGCCCGTTGGTCCATATCGGTGCGGGCCGGCGGGAACGGCTTGTCCCGAACTGCTTGGAGTTTAGTGCTCGGAGAAAAGAGACAACGTGCGAGAAACAAGATCGAGGTAGAAGAGAAAAAAGTAAGGTTCGCCGCAGGGAGTGCGGGCGTGGTTGACCAATTAGGCAGTTGAGGAGGTGCCAGCTGGAATGGCGTTCTGAAATGTGTAAGTTCTAGATCGAGTAAATGTCTTGGATATCCGGAATGCGCTTGGCTGACTGCCGAAAGTATACCCAGATGCCTCTCTCACCTCCTGGGGGTTTGAGATCGGACAGGCTTCAACAGTCCCCGATGTTTATTTCTTATTCTTGTCCTTTATGCTTGTTCTGTATGTCTATATAATCCGTTCGTTCACCCCGGCTTGAAGACTTGGTTCAGACTCAACCAACAGACTCTCTCATCCTTCTCAATAAATCTTCTCCAGACATACCATCCAACCATGAAGTTTCTCCATCTTCTTACCTTCGCATCCTTTGCCTTGGCAGTTCCAACTGCCCGTCAACAGACGGTGACAGGAACCGTTAGCAACGCAGTCGGCACGCTCAAGAGTGCTGTGAACGCCAACGTCGCCGCAGTTAGTACGTTACCGCCCCCCATACTGCGTGATACTAACTATAGCTAACACTCTTGTGTAGCCAGTGCTGTGGCCGAAGTCCAAGGAAACGTTGCCGCAGATGTCATTGTTCGGGTCGAAGGGATTATCAGTGCAAACCTGCAAGCAATTGCGGATGCCCTCACTAATGCTACTACGACGATCGTCGGGGTCACCACTGGAGCTGCTGGTGGCGTTGCTGGAGCTATCGTTGGTCTAACGGAGACGCAGATCGCCAACCTAGCGGCAGCGATCTTGATAGCAGTCCAGGCCATCGCCCAGATCACCGCTACTGTCACTCTCACTGCTACCAATCTAACCCCGGCAATCCAAGCCGCCGTTGAAGACGAGACTGAGGCCATCAAGGCTGCCATAGCCCCCTTCGTCACTCCCTTGGTTGTCCTCGCTAAAGCTATCAGCGACGCCAACGTTGGCGCCAGCGTCGCCGTCACGGGGTTGCGAGTTGCCCTTGCAGCGTTTTGCCGTGTCTATGCTACTGGTGTGGGATCTATTGGTCTCGGGCCACTTACCGTCTCGTGCCCCACACTGGGCGCCTAGAGAGCCATCACCTACTTCAGATCTTGTGGAGTGTTTCACCAGTGATGAACAAGAGGTACACTACACGCTCCTTTAAGCGCGAGCAGGAGTGGCTGGCCATTTCATTGGCACACGGCCAACTGGAAACGGATTTCTGCGGGTTGTTATAGGCTTGGGATGAGTGAGTGTTCAACACACTACAAATGAGAGCTCAGAGGGCCCAGGAACGATGACTGGAAAGGGCCACCTGCGAGTTTGCCCAAGGAATGAGGATAGCAATGGGTGCTTCAGTGGATGGCGAAAGCTAAGTTTCTAAAAATAATTGGCTTGCTAAGATCGTTGAGTCTTCCGGGTGGCTTATGCTCCGTTCATCGTTTGGTGTTAGTGCCGAGAGGATGTAGACGCCAATTTCTCCACCGACGATATGGCTGTTTAAGCTTCAAACAAGCCTGACATTCGCTTATCTAACTAAGGGTAGTTAAGTAAGAACGTTATGGAATGTGACGAACCAGACCTCCAATGTCGATCACGGTATACAAACATCTTTTCTCCCGATCAAGAATGCCAAGCAAATAAAACGATTTGTGTTCCTAGGTATAGCGGTCGAGGTGTGCTTAGGTTTTGGTAACACTTTGGCTCGTATACATGATACAGGATGATGGTTATGAACTTCATTAAGTCTACCCAGGTATAGATCGCTGAAAACAAGCCCCTCTAACTTTTGACACGCCTTCATCTCCTTCTGCCACCCGCTTTGCCCTTAGGTTTGCTGTCATCTCCTCCCTTGCCCTTGGCCTTAGCTTTCGCCTTGGCCTTAGCGCTGTCCTTATGCCTGGCCTTCACTTCAGCCTCGGATGACTTGCCCTTCCTCCATTCTTGGCCCTCGGAACGCATTTGCTTGGCATCGAGCCTCTTCTTGTCCTTGTTGCTCAGCTTGCCCGTCTTCTTCTTCATCCCCTCCCGCATGCCGTTTAGCTCGTCCCGACCGGCCTGCTTGGATTGCTTCTTGTCGTGCTCCGTCTCAAACCATGTCCGCTTGGGCCGCGACTTGATCTCTGCCTCGTGATCAATGAGGTTCTCACCCTTTCTGACTTGCATCTCGACGTGGGCAAGCTGTTTCTCCTCCTTCTCCTCTTGCATAATCTCGTCGATTTCGTCGTCCATCTCATCTATCTGTGCCTGGAACTTGTCGACTTCTGAAGCTTCAATGGCACGGCTGATGATCTTGGCGCCCTGAGCTTTGCCGGCCTTCACGGCGGCCTTGACAACCTTGCGATCAGGTTCAGCAGCCAAGGTCAGGGCGGTACCCTTTCGGCCTGCTCGGGCAGTACGACCAACTCTGTGGACATAGATTTCCAGCGATTGAGGAGCTTCGTAGTTGATGACGGTGTCGACACCCTTGATATCCAGACCACGAGATGCAAGATCGGTGGCAAGCAGGTATGAAACCTTGCCGTCTCTGAAATCTTCCACACTTGCGATACGCTAGATGCCATGTTAGCGACAGAAATAGTCAGGATTTGGAGCGGAACTTACCTGTGTTTGGTTCATGCTACCGTGAAGTTCAGCACAAGACAAACCAAGAAGACCAAAGATGATGCGAGCTCGGTGAGCTTCCTTCTTTTGACGGAAGAAGATGATGACTCGTTCGGTATAGAGTGTTTTGCAAATATAGGCTAGGTAACCCATTCGCTTCTCTTCCCGACCAGGCCGTAGACGAACAAATTCTTGTACAAGGGTTCCAACAGTCTTCTTCTGAGAGTCAACCATGACTCTGGCTGGCTTGTTCAATCCCACTCGGATCAAGCGGTCTACAGTCGAAGTCATGGTGGCTGAGAAGAGCATGGTTTGGCGTGACTTGGGGAGTGTTGTGAGAATCTCGTTCAGTTCATCCGCGAATCCATCCTCGAGCATTCGATCAGCTTCATCGAGAACAAGAATCTCGACCGTGTCGACGTTGAAGCTCGCCGAGTTTCGCATGTGATCGATGAAACGACCAGGAGTCGCGATAATGACATCTGGCCGCAATCGCAGTTCAGCCTCCTGGACCTTGAGGCTTAGACCACCAACGGCAAGGGTGAATTTGATATCAGTGTGGGCAGCAAGCTTGGTCCCAACAGCATGACACTGGATGGCGAGTTCACGGGTAGGTGTAAGGATAACGACTCGAGTGGTAGGGATCTTCTTTGGGCGGTAGAGTAACCGCTCGAGAATGGGCACCACGAATGCGCCAGTCTTTCCGGAACCAGTGACAGCACCACCGACAAGATCCTTGCCCATGAGGGCGATAGGGATAGTCTTGGACTGAATAGGAGTAGGTTTCGAGAAGCCGACAGAAGCAAGACCGCGAAGAATTGGGCGTGAAAGAGACATGGCTTGGAATGACGAAACGTCGACCTTCTTGCCTGGTTTAGCTTCTTCTTCTGGCGCAAAAAATGCCTTGCGCTTCTCTTCCTCCTCGGCGTCTTCCTCGTCATCGCTTTGGTCCGAAACGTCGTCGTCGGGATGGCCAACGGGGGTTGCTACAGAATCGTTGTCCGAGGCTGCATCGTCGTCATCCTCCGCGTCCTCTTTTCCGGATTCATTCTCGCCCTCTTCAGAGTCGGAATCCTCCGCGTCAGAAGCAACGTTCATGCCAAACGCATCGTCAGCGAGAACCTCGTCGTCATCATCGTTGAGGTCGACCTCCATGTCGTCGCCGCCGACCTCTTCAGCTTCAGGAGCAGTCTCGTCGGTGGATTTCCCAAGTTTCTTTTCCCTCCGCCGTCGGATGATTTCGTCGAGATCCACGCCCTTCTTGTCGGCATTCATGCCCTTCTTGGCTCCATCGAAGCCCCATCCCTCAAACTCCTCGGTACCAAAGTCGTTGTGAGCATCCTCAGCACCAAATTCGAAGTCAGAGTCCATGGCGCCGTCGTCGTCGTCATTTTGTCCCCAGATGCCTTCGGCGACCTCCTCCTCATCACTATCATCATCATCGGGCGTAGCAGCGCGCTTCGACTTCTTAGAAGCTTTGGAGGCTTTGGAAGCCTTAGCTATCTTGGCCTTCTTCTTAGGAGGCGCAGAGACCTCCTCCTCCTCGACCGGGAGATTTTCATCGTCATCGTCGATTGTGAGGATAAAATCGTCCTCAATTGGCTTTCGTTTGGGCGCCATCGTGGTCGAATTGCTCTGGAGGAATGCAATACTGAAGATGCTTCCTTGATGGTGGTGGGGGCATAGCAAATCTCGAACTTTTTTTCTGCCGCGTTCAAAAATTTGGCGGTGAGAACTCTAGCAGCTAACTTAGTCAGCAAGAGTCGAAGCCGATCTTCAGCATGGTAACCCAATGAGAAGGGAGAGGTAAAGCAGAATCGAGCAATAAGCTCATAAATCCACATAATGATGGTGAAATAATTAGAAGCTTACTCTGCATTATAACATGTTTTAATCTAACCTCTCTCATTCTTACCTACTTCGTGCTTTCCCTGACATAATCCTTGGCTACTTCCCTTGATAACATTCTTCGAGCGCGTGCATGGCCGTTGTCAGCCAGCTCACGACACGTGACCTCACTGAGAACAGCCCAATGTCAACAGCTTCCAGGGGAAGGGCGGGGGGCTTGGAGGGGTTGTGGCTAGTGGTACGCGTCGGTACTAGCTCAGCGCATCATAACACAGCAGAAAAAGCGTGACAAGTGGTTCCCCCGGGTACCCCCCACTACCGCCCGTCTGGTTGATTGGGCGACTGGCAAATGGGCAGGCTGCCAACTCTTCTATGGAATCAGCGCGAAGACTGATGGTTTTAATTTCTCCCCATCCCGACAGGGCAATCTCTCCTTTCGCTACCCTTTTGCGCCATCTCAACGCCTCTTTCTTCCCCTTGAATAGCTGCACTCTACGACATCGGCTGCCTCGATTAGTTCGCTTCTACGCTCCGACATCGCTGACCTTCCTCGCTCCGAGCCGAATAAACAAGCTTCGAAAACAATCCGTTCAAGATGGGCGAGTCAAGGTTGGTGGTGATGCCTTCGCAGCCGCCCGCAAGACTCTGGCGGCTTGTGCCTGTGATGCGCCACTGGTACTGACTGGGACTGCTACAGACAGGAGCTCGTTGCGTGGCTCAACAGCCTTCTCCAGCTCAACATCACAAAGGTCGAGCAATGCGGTACCGGGTGAGTCGACCTCTGCCCCGCCCCCTCGTTGAGTTGGGTTGCACCATGCCATCATCGCCGTGGTGGTCAAAACAACAAAACACACAACCCCGCGATCGCTGTCACGGCCATGTCGCCGAGCACAACACGGTAGCCGAGCGCACAATGACGCACCGCAGAGAAATTGTCATGGGGAACATCAGTCATTCTAACATTGTTCTCCAGCGCCGCTCTCTGCCAGGTCTTTGACAGCATCTACATGGACGTGCCCATGTCCAAGGTCAAGTTCAATGTGAACTCGGAATACATGTACATACAAAACTTCAAAGTGCTTCAAAGTACGTCTGCCGCCTCTACCTCACCGCTGATCACTCGCTAACCCTTGCCAGACACCTTTGCCAAGCACCAGATCGACAAGCCCATCCCCGTGTCAGCTCTCGTCAAGTGCAAGATGCAGGACAACCTCGAGTTTCTGCAGTGGACAAAGCGCTTCTGGGATCTCAACTTCCCCGACCACGACTACGATGCCGTTGCCCGACGAAAAGGCGGCTCCATGCCTCCCGCCGGTGGCGCTGCTCCCCGGCCCGCTCCTACCGGTGCCGCCCGCCGAGGAGGTAGCACCCCCAGCGGTGGCCCTCGGGTTGCTAAGGCCGCAGGTCCCGCCACCGCCGCCCTCCAGCAAGAGAATGCCACCCTCAAGGAGACAGTGACCGGCCTCGAGAGGGAGCGCGATTTCTACTTCAGCAAGCTCCGGGACATTGAGCTGCTGATCCAACAAGCTGTGGACGAGGACCCCGAGCTGGAGAAGCAGGAGGACGGATTGATCAAGCAAATCCAAACCATTCTGTACTCTACAGAGGAGGGCTTCGAGATCCCCGCCGAGGGCGAGGTGGACGACCAGGAGACCTTCTAAGCCTGCTGATGCAGATGAAAGTCTTGAGAAGACGTAATGAACGCGACCACGAGTGTGCTGTTGGTGAAGTCTGGTTCCTCCACTCGGAGGCAAAACGGGCATGGAACTTGGAGTTGAGGCCTCATACTTTTGGGGAGGGACTACGTTGCGCCAATGTATGGCAATGATTGGCACTAGAAGCGAAGCTTTTTCTCTTTTCTTGTTCCGGGACGTGTATTGAGTCACCGAGAACGAGTACAAAAATTGACTTGTTGGAAAGGGAACTTGAGCATTTGTGCCGTCCATCTTGTTGTGTAGTGTCGTATTTTGACGGTTACGCGACCGGGTCGGGCCGGCGCCATGGTCTTGATGTTAAAGCCAAAGCCTGATCTGGGACTGTAGTTATAATCGTAGGCGCGCCAGTGAGGATCATATCGATGACCCACAAACACCGTCAGCAATATGACAGGTCGAGGCCCATTCCCCAGTGGCTTATATTGTCTTGGTATCACTAGTAAATTCCGCCATGTTCGTCAGCCTCTTAGACAACCCTTTTGAAGCCGAGGTTCCGGTTCACGTTCCATCCCTCCTCCTTCCCGCCTCTTGAAGGAGACTGGTCTCTGGGACAACTGCCTTTGCGTCTTTCCCCCAAAGGCTACCTAAGAGTTCAGTCTCGTTAATGCAAACTTGATTGACAATAGTCTCCCATCCAACTCTTAAATCAGATTTTGGATGCAGTTGAGGGCGGTTCTGACGTGGTAGATATACCTCCCTAGTGTGTCGTGACTGTCCGGTGGGCGTCGCCGATAGAGACGAGAGTGACGACACCCCATTAAGACCGCGAGTATCAAGGCCAGAGGGTTCCTGCTCTGGTAGTCAGCTTCGCCGTTTATAATCTTAACGAGAGCACCAAGGTAGTTGGTTTAGTTGCTACCTCGAGTAGCCCTCGATCTTGGGTACGTGCCAGAGACTGGGGCCGTTCATGACTGTGAGTGGTTTGGCCCAGAGGAAAAGGCCAAATTTATGAACGTGTGACTACGACGAGGGTTTGACGACAGGATAGCCAAGACTCTGAGCTTCTCTACAACCCAGTTCAGCTCAATTCAGCCCTGTGACGGGAGGGGGGAGACGCCAGTTCATGCGTTATACCTGCAGCCCTATTAATTCCTGACCTGGTATCACCAGACCGCTCCACTTGGTCGCCTACAGGTTACGGAAGCTTGAATTGCTGACACCGTTAGATCATGAATGCTGGACTGTTACTTCCAGCTTGCTGTTGAGGTCAACCGCCAGCTCCTCGCCGCCGTACACTGTCGTGTTCCGTAAAAGCCTTGTGCCCCCTGCCCCAAATCTCATGCTTTATGACAATGATATCCTCTGGTCCTCTGAGGACCTTGAAACTCGGCCGACATCCTTCACATCTCCCTTCCTACGCCACAGAGATAGCGTCTAGGGGGGTGGTAACTCGTTCTCTCGCCAGGCATCTAAAACCAGTCCTAAAGATACATGAGCAAAGTCATCTTCATCCGGTTTACTATCTGCAGACACAAACTCACATGTTGTGCCGACAAAACTCTCGCTGTTGTTGTCAATTGTGGACTCATAGACACGAAGATATCCCTTCACCTTAGAGTGCTTCTCCTGGGGCTGGATCATGGCCGTAGCAATAATCGTGATCGAGAGCATCAGCGAGAAAAAGTGACCAACGATGAAAGAGAACCGGTTTCGCTCGGACTGGCCCGGACGTTTGTCAAGGTATGTTCGAAGTTCCAAGAACTGATTTAAGGGCAACCGGGTACAGCCCAGGAAAGCTGAAAGTTATTTACATCTATCTTTGACTTTAGCCAACCTGGCGCAAATGCCATCATATATAGGTAGGGATCAATTCCCTCTGCCTTCTACCTTTCTGCCACACGAGATATTATATCTCAGATCAAATACTAAATCACTATTTATTATCGACATAAATATAGCAATACCGCTAAAGGACCAGCGGAGCGAGCTTAGCCCAAAGAGACTATGTCAAACTCGCGATCTTTGGCTACCTTCTGCGTTATGTTCAATAGACTCGGAGCGCAGCCACCGGTCAAGCAATTTTTATGCTGAGATAAGCCAAGCTCGCTCCGCTGGTCCTTTAGCGGTATTGCTATATTTATGTCGATAATAAATAGTGATTTAGTATTTGATCTGAGATATAATATCTCGTGTGGCAGAAAGGTAGAAGGCAGAGGGAATTGATCCCTACCTATATATGATGGCATTTGCGCCAGGTTGGCTGACGATTGCTCGCATTGTAGCCATTGTGTTCAAAGATTGACGAATTGTGCTGTGTGAAGAAGGAAAGGAATGGGCTCCTATGAGTCGGGTAGAGCGGGCAGAGTTTTTATTCTCGCTGAGAGGCTGAATAGCCTCTCATTGTGCAGCTGGGAGTGACTCTTAGTTGCTGCGCAACTGAAAAGTCAAAAATTAGGCAACTGTATGATGCTATGATGTTTTAAGATACTGTGTCCTTTGTGGTTGTGGAAGCTGGATAACATGCACGATAAGATAACTATCTTTGACTGCTCCTGGCATGATAGTTCCGTGGAGGCCCGCGTGCTTCACCTTGGATCAAGCCTTGGGGCTGGTGCTCCCGCTGGCCGAGAACGGGTAGGAGGGATCACACTCGTCGCGGGTGGTTTTAGGGTAGCCCTCCTGTAGAGCGAAATCGACGAGTGCGGTACCACCAGGCCAATCGAAGGAGTGACATAAATAAAAAAGCCCGGTGTTCAATAGCGGCGCTGAAATTAACGGTATTTGGGTATGTAAGTGTTTGAAGCTGACGGTCCAGTGAGAACGAGGGAGTCTGTTGAAGCCGCTGAGAGAATGGACGTGGAAACTTGGACTTAGCTAGCCGACAAATACATATTGAAAGCAAACAAAGAAAAGAGGGGAGGAAAGAGGCACCGGAGTTTCGTCACGATCGAAGAGGGAATTGTTATACACGGGTTGAGAGAGACAGTCGACGATGATGAAGTCGTGATGTTCTCCCATTGTACTTGCGCAACCCAACATATGAGAGTGCAATTGCAGAACCCCGAAATGTACAACGGCCCAACATCGAAAACCGCTCGGGAAAAAGCTGCGAAATAAAGAATTAGCAGTTACCATGAAGTCATGGTTCGCATGATGATGTCTCATGTGTTGCAACAAAATGGCAACATGAGCGGGCCCATGACAGCTTCCAGGTGGTTAGGACTTCCACATCTGGAAATGGCATGTGGGTAGCATCCTCAGCCGAAATGTCTCGTAAATAGGACACTCTTGACCGCGAAATGCATACAAATTACACGCGGTTCCAAGGTGTCACCGCGTCAATGAAAGTGGAGGGAGGCCGGGGGAGTGTTCCCAAAAGAGCAACATTGGGGTTATCACGTGGCGATCCTCCAAGTGTTTCCTTCTCCGCACGTACCCCAGACGTTACCTACCCCACCAAACATTTACCTGGAAGCCGATGATCGGATGTTACTCTGACAGCTCCAACTGCTCTCCTACGATAGAGGCCAAGGGGAGTCTTTAAGGGGTTTTTTGGTTCTGTAAGGCTTCTTTGTGATTGTCTGGCTGTAGTATCTCCTTTGTGCAGATTCAGCTGCCGGTCTCGACCTGGCAAACACCATGCAATCGTCGGCAGCCCGAGACTCAAAAGTTCGCCGATGGAACAGGCCATCGTCGGTAACCTGATCCCCATCCTGGCCGCTTTCCGCTTTAGACGACTCCAGGAAACTATTAGCTGCCGCAGCTTCGCCGAAGAGCCACCACGCTTCCCCCAAACGAATCAGATATCCTTGCCCCCCTGCCCGGATCCGGTGCGGGACTGACACGGGCCTGGTCAATCGTCGACCGCCGAAGCTCGCACCAAGCCACCAGACTCCAATGTGAGCCGCATTGCTGGGATTTTGCCAATCCCATGACATACGGAGTGGGTGATTCAAATAATTCCCCTCATGATGGAGCCGCTGAGTCAGGCATTTGTCCCCCTCGCCAGACCATAGCGAGACTCGTTTGCCGACTCTCCCCGGCGCTGGCCGGCAACTGATCGGTTACGCCTGGTAAACGGGACCAGATCCAGGAACCGACACTTGCAGTTGTGGAAACACTAGACGCTGGCATGTCCTAGAAGGGCAGACAAGCACTCTCGGCTCGCCTCGTCGGCTTTAGACGGGGTATAGATCGCCTCCATCTGGAAGCCTTAACCACCGACTTCTACATCACCCATAGCTGACCCACACTCCGCGAACGTTAACTATGTCTGCCCATGGGGGATATGATGCTCGCGAGCTGAGAAGGGCATGATCTGGGCTTTTAAAGACCCATGGCTGGACCGCGGGTCAAGACATATATCTTTCCTTTGACCTCACCTTCGAGACAACTTCTCATACACCCCAACTAGACCAATGTACCTCCAGCACTGATTACATCACTTGTATGAATTGAGTCTTTTATAGACCACGATTCATCATGGCTCCTACAGAGGTCGATACCAATCATGTCGAGGCATCGCATGAGCATGTTGCTGAAAAGGAGAACCCGAATGTGACGTTCCAGGATGTCTGGGAGAACCGCCGGGTTCTATCTTTTTGTGAGTTTGCTTAAACAACCAAATTCGCGAAAATTCACTCATGGGCTCCTTTCAGGTTTCCTCATTTTTATGCTACCCATCAACTTCGGTTATGAGATCAACACCGTCGGCAACCTCCTCGCCGTTGTGCCCTTCATGGAGCGATTCGGCAAGACTGTTGACGGGACCCTGCTTGTTCCCGCACAGGACCAGCAGATTTTGAACGCTGCCACAACCGTTGGTATCTTTGTCTCGGCTTTTGCGACAGGCTGGATCTCGGATTTGATCGGCCGCAAGAAGACAATTGGAGTTGCCTGCTTGATCTGCGTGGCTGGCATCTTGGTTCAATTCTTTGCCAAGAACATCATGACCCTCTTCGGCGGAAAGCTTCTGGGTACTTTTGGTTTCGGTTTGGGACACTCCCTTGGTCCTGTCTTTGTTGCCGAGATGGCTCCCAACAAGCTTCGAGGCACTTGTCTGATCTTGGTGGTAAGTGACTACAACATACATAGAGGAAGGTCGCTACTGACAATGACACATAGAATACTATGATCGTCATCGGCCAATGGCTCAACTCGCTCGTAATCTACGCCTGCTCGGACCGTCCTGACGATATGGCTTGGCGAATCCCGATTATCACTCAACTAATTCCTCCATGCCTTCTCATCATCGGCGTCTTTTTCCTCCCTGAATCGCCCTCCTGGTTGCTCATCCGTGGACGAATCGAAGACGCTAAGAATTCTTATCTCCGTTTCAACGGCAAAGACTTTGACGCCGATACCGCCGTCGCAGTTGCCCAGCTGGCTATCCGTAGCGAGCAAGAGGCCACGGCCGAGGGAGGAACCTGGCTGCAGTGCTTCAAGGGCTCAGATGGTCGTCGAACCTTGATCATTTGCATGACTTACATCGCGCAACAATTCGTCGGAGTTAATTTTGTGTCTGGCTATTTAACATATTATTTCCGCCTTGCTGGCGTTGGAAACCCGATCGGAATTGCTCAAGCAGCTTTTGCTATCCAGCTCTTTGGCAATATGTGCTCGTGGCCCCTCGTTGACCGCGTTGGACGTCGACCCATGATTGTGGGGGGAACGATTGCCATTACGGTGGGCCTACTTATTATTGGCGGTATTAGTACTGTCAATAACCAGCAGGCTCTCTCGGCAACTGTTGCTTTCATGGTCATCTGGGGATTCTTGTACCAGGTAAGTTGTTTGACACATCTAGCAAATAGCATTGACCGCTGACATTCTCTTGTAGATGACTCTAGGCGCCACCGCGTACTCTGTAGGGGGCGAAACTCCTAGCATCCCGCTTCGACAGAAGACGTATGCCATCAACATCATGAGTGCCACGGCTGTGTCGTGCCTCGTCCTTCAGGTCATGCCGTACCTGATCAACAGCGACCAGCTCAACCTGGGCGGCAAGAGTGAGTTCCCGAGTTCATCTACATTCAAGTGCCGTGCTCTAATGTATATCCAGTTTGTTTCATCTTCTTCGCCTTCTCGGTGCCCATGTGTGTGTACCTCTACTTCTGTCTCCCTGAGATGAAGGGCCGTAACTACGCCGAGATCCAGGAACTCTTTGACAAGAATGTTCCCGCTCGCAAGTTCAAGACGTACCAGTGTAACTTGGGAGATGCTGTTGTCGCCAAGAAGATCGAGTTGGAGGATAGAAAGGTGGGAGAGGTCTAGGCGTTAAAGAGTGGCATTCAATCTCGTGAGATAGGATTGATATCGCGTCGGAAAGCTTTAAAGCACATGCAAGTGGGGTGGCTTGGATGTTACGAGATATGGCCGGAGATTTGTTTCCACACTATGATACCTTGCCAGCGTTGAGACAGTACCAGTAGCCCGTTTGAGGGCATATTAACAATTACGCTTATCATTGACGATGAAGATCATTAGAACCGGCTCACCATTAGCCCTGCCTCGTCATGGTATGCTACCGCCCAAGAGTGATAGTCTAATGCATGGGTAATGCTGGTTAAATTTGTTGGGAATATTCTTTGCTGTACGATATGTGCTAGGCCTCAATTCTGTAGCCTAGGAGATGCATTTATGCATTGCATCTTGAAGAAGCTTATGAGCCGTCATCCATGCACAGTGCATATCACTGTCAAAAAGGTCGCATGCTCACCCAATTGGGGTCTAGCGCCCCGAGCCACCGGCGCCGTGACCTTGCCGGCAGACAGGTTTACAGAGGCTGCATGGAGCGCTAAGCCCAGTATAGTTACACGGTACGAATAAGGATACGTCAGGCACCCTGACCCTTTTGCTCTGAACAACGCCATGACCATGACGCATTCCTCATCCTCGTGCCCTGAATTCTCGCCTTGGCTTTCCAATTCTTATCTTGTGCAATTTCCCTTCGTGCAAACCAGAGCAGATCTTTTGCTTCATCATCACGCCTGCGCTTCATCATAGACGATTTGTTTCCAGTGAGCCAGCACTAGAGTTTGCGAGTAGAGGAGGGAGAGAGAAACACAAACAACGTTCACCATGGCACCGCCCCCCGAGATCGCCATCCCATCCACGAGCGTCTCCGACGAGGGCTCTAAAAAGCCATACACACTCTACAACATCACACTCCGACTTCCCCTCCGCTCCTTTGTCGTCCAGAAGCGATACTCCGACTTTGACGCCCTCAACAACACCCTCGTCCAGGAGGTTGGCGCCGCGCCGCCAGAACCTCTACCCGCCAAGCACTGGCTCAAGTCAACCGTCAACTCGCTTGAATTAACACGAGAACGCCAAACGGGACTGGAGAAGTATCTACGTGGAATTGCCGAGTCACCCGACCGAAGATGGCGCGACACCTCTGCGTGGAGGGCATTCCTAAACCTACCGAGCTCGAGCACGACGAATTCGGCCGTGTCAGCAGGAGGGAGAGTGAAGAGTGCTGCTTCAGGCGCGGCTGATCCGGGCACATGGCTGGACATCCACAGAGACTTGAAGCAAAACCTTCACGAGGCTAGGCAATGCTTGTCGAGGCGAGATGCGGCTGTGGATAATGGCAACTCGACGGCTGCGGCGGAAGCAGGCGCAGCAGCCAAGAGGGTTCTGGTCAGGAGCGGCACACTGATCGCAACGCTGGCGGATGGACTGCGTAGGATACAAGAGTCTGGTCGATTGGGCGAGGGCGAACTACGACGCCGTCGCGATCTGGTGTCACAGGCGCGCATGGAGCGGGAGGGTCTTGATAAGCTCTCGAACAGCATGCCCAGCTCGACGACGTCGGCTGCGGGACGAGGGGGATCCAGCCAAGGCCAAGCGTCAACGGCTGACAAGGCTAGCCTTCTCAAGGGTGGACGACCTAGCGGCCGTGTTCTAGGAGCTCCTCTGCCAGAGACGGATAAGACGCGTGAGCTGGACAACCAGGGCGTTCTGCTACTACAAAAAGAAGAGATGAAGAACCAAGACCTTGCAGTGGACCAACTCACCGCAATCATCCGACGACAGAAGGAGATGGGCCTACAGATCCACGACGAGGTGGAACGACAGACGGAGATGCTCGACATGCTGGACGAAGACGCAACACGAGTGCAAGCCAAGGTCAAGGTGGCTAATAACCGGATCAAAAAGATGTGACTGCTATTGCTGGCTCTACTGGTACGATTGATTCTGTTTGGAGTTCAAGTCGCCGTTTGGTGGATATGGATTGTCAGGATGTTCTTTGAAGGAATCCAATGGATTGCGGATGTTGTTACGCTCGCGGTACAAGCATGAGATTGTGGCATTTGATGGACATGCAGGGCGTCTTGGACGGGCTGGGTTGCTTGGAACAGTTCTGTTTTGCTGATTTGGTGGTTTTCATGGCATAAGGATTCAATTTGGTCATTGCGTAATGCCTTGAAAGAGGTGGGGGATTTGGTGACAGCTGTTCTTGACAGGCACACGAAGGGTTAGCTGCATTACTATTGCTGCATTGCCGTTGATTGTACATGGACACTTGAGCTGTAAATGATACCTTGTTCCTTGTCTGATGGCAAACTGTGGGAGAGGCAGACAATATCAATGACGCTATAGTTGTTCTCCACAGACAGCCGCTTGCCTCATCCCTGAAGGCTTTGTGTCAAACGCGGGCACGTATGAAGAGAGCCGGCCGCGGCCACCTTGTGAGCCTGATTTCAGTCTGTCGTACAGACAATCAACGACATCATGGCCCGTAAGCCACTGTTTACCTGTCGTCACACAACAACGACCCGAAAAATCCTGCTTCACAAAAGATGATCCGACTCGACGGGAAAGCAAGAAAAGGACAAGTCGTCCTCGAGACGCGGCCCTGCGCGCCGGACCGTTCCACGTGTTGCATGAGGATCCATAGGTTGGGTCTGGGTCAAGGGGGTACAACAGAGGTACTTTGGCCGGCTGAAGGTAACTCTGCAACCAAACGAGAGGTAAGCTAGGCTAGGGGCAGGGGAGACGAGACGACAGATGGTTGCAACGTCGGAAGGGAAATTTTCTGGCCTCGATCGAGGACATTGAATGCCATCGAGAGCTGCAACTTGAGTCTCGTACGAGAAAAGCAAAGAGAATCACAACAAACAACAGAAAAGGGGGCCGATTTCTTCATCAAAGGTGCCCCTCTGCTCGTCTACCTGCAACCAGCTTGAGAGACATGCAGCTGCTGGAAACAACCGCAGCAGAGACGACAGACATTTTAGTGGTGCAGCTACGTCACTAGCCGACGTCGCCTCGCCCGCTTAGCGCCTTTTTTCCCTTTCTCTCTTTCTCTCGTCTTTCTTTTTCGTAGTGGGGGAGCCTGCTGGTTGATCACCAATCCTACCCCCGCTTGTTGCTAGGCAACGCAACATGGGTAAGGAAATGGCTCTGCCTCTCGCAGCCCAATCACATGCAGGCCATGACAAGTAGAAAAAAGAAAAAGAGATGATGCCAAGCACGAGGTGGTTTGTGCAAGGTGTGATCAAAACGGTACAGAGATGCATGCAGATATGCTGTACCCGATTGGAAGTGGTTGTGCCACGCAAGTGATAACAACTCTATGTTGTGTAGAGTTTCGCTGGACTCGGGAGGGGAGGTTGGGGAACAAGACGCGTTGCCAGAAGGCTGGCGCGTATTACTTACCTACCTAGGGGTGTGGGTGGTGGAGCGAGGGCCTCAGCGGTGAGGCCATCACAGCCACTCACCTCTTGGCGGACTGCGAAGACGGCGACGTTGCGGAAGCTGCGGACGCATGATGACCAACGTAAATGGAGATTGCTGCGTGAAAAAGATTGTGTCGTCGGTCAAGGAATTGACTCGAGTGCTTGAGTCGTCCGCAGAGGTTGAGACCCTTTGAGTTGCACTTGAGTGGGATGACGTCGGGAGAGCCCAATCATACTTCGACCATTCAGGAACCAAAGTTAAGCTTCTGTAACGCGGTGCAAAGTCTATTCGGCGAGAGAGTCATTGCCAGATGGTTTCTCCGAGGCCTGAAAACAAAATGCTCTCCGAATGCGTAGTCAACTTGTCGCGTTCGTAGCATCTAGCTTGGAGGAAAATATCACAGGCCAAAACAGCAACAAGCCATAGTGGAAAGACATGGGCAGGAAGAGCAAGAAGCCGACGGGGCCGAAGCCTCCACAGCTTGAAGAAGCTTCGCGGACCCAGGCCCAGGGTACCGACACCGACAAAAGCTATATGTTCTTCTTTATGCCAAATGCCAAGCACGGCGAGTTCTGTCAGTGGTTCCCGTCAGTCTTTACGGTTAGCAAAGCCGAGATTTCCGAACTTGTCGGCCGTAGCATTGACGAAACGGATCCGGACGGGTCCATCGAATTCAACTGCGCCGAGCAGTTTATGATGTTTTGCAAAGCCGCGCGCTTCACCGACACAGAGACGCAGGCTGAGATCCTGGCAACCTCGAGTCCGAAACTCCAGAAGCGGCTGGGCAGGGACACGGCTGGCTTCACCTCCGACGGGTGGGACCCCTGTCAAGAGTAGAGTGGTCGAAGTGGGCAACATCGCCAAGTTTACCCAGAACGAGCACCTGCGTCGCAAGCTACTGGCGACGGGTGATCGCATTCTCGTCGAGGCGGCGTCCCGAGACCGGATTTGGGGAATCAGATACAACGAGAAGCGAGCAATGGACTTCCAGGAGTATTGGGGAGAGAATCGACTTGGAAAAGCTCTGATGGTGACGAGGGAGCATTTGAAGAGAGTGGAGGAACGCAAGAAGAGAGGGGATTGGTGGATAGGTGAAGCCGTGCCGTGAGACAAGGGACAGGCATCGAGAAGCATTGTGAGCGATTCAGACAAACGACACAGATCGCGGACACATGGAAGCCCTCAAAACTTTGAATGACGGACAGCAAAACACAAGGTCATGGATTACACACTGTCTGACCTCCGACAAGATCGGCGGGCGGGGAAAAGGGCAACGAGCCCATTCGCTACCAGCCGAAGCAACAGAGGACAAGAGGACGAGTGGAAACGTTCAAAGGTTCACAAAGCGGGACGAGCTCTCAACGGCTTCTTTTCTTTTTCCTCGGTTCTTCGCCTTTCCTGCACTGTGGCCTGGCCTTTTTTCTGATCCACAGGGTCCTGTCAGTGCGAGTTCGAACGGGACGGGTTGCCGCGTGTCTTTGTGGGCAGGGAATGGTGGACGAGAAGATATGTTGAGTGTGGGAACGGCGACAAGCAGGGAATACCCGGCCATCAGTAGCTTCCCGTCGTCGAGAGGGAAATGAACGCGAACAAAGGCATTGGGGGCTAGACCAACGGTCGTGCGGGTTGAAGACGGGAGAAGCAGTTGACGGACATGGGTAACCCGGGGTGAAAGAGAAGACTGTAGAAGAGTGAAGATGCAAGCAGAGCCTCGGTGATAGTGATAGTCATGAGGCTGAAAGAACAGTCAATACAACCTAATAATCTCGGCATTAACGTGCTCATGTCAAGAGCCTCCTTTTTTCTCGGTTATCGTCCCTGCATTTGCCCTCCCCCGGCCCCTCAATCTCTGTTGAAGCGAGTCTGATATCTCAACTCTTCAAGGATCGAGCTGAGGCCGTAACATGGACGAGGTGATGATTCGATGCGGGATGGATTAGCTGCACGTCAGAAATGAACGAGATAGAGTTGATATGTCCGGGCTCTTCTGGCAAATTGACTTGTCCATGGCTCATCTAGCTCAGACCAGAGAGTCAACATGGATCGTACCATGTGAACAACCCCGTCCCTAGCCCATTCGAAATGCGAAAAGAACGATGAAGAAAAGCAAAGCCACTTCTCTCCTCCCCTCGAGGCCACGGGATCGCATCCCAGCTCCCTGTAACCTATGGTGATAGGTTCAGAAGGTCTGGATGAGCTGTCTCTAGCGCCATTCACCAGTCAAAACGCACCAGTGAGTGACCTGAGCCCACGAGATGGCGAGTGGAGCCGTGCTGTGAGCGGGTGTGCCCCGCTGGCGGAGGGACAGCGCTAGAGTAAAGACTCAGGTCCACCAGGGCACCTCGAGAGCGGATTCAGGAGGGGGTGCGTCCCGCGCTAGCGCCGCTGCAGGTTGGGTGACCTTGCAGCATCACAGCGCGTTGTAGGGCTCTGAAGAGCGCTGGGAGGACGGCTCCAGCTGCTGGGAGCAGAGGTACTTGCCATGTACCTGCTCCCGGCCCCCTGGTCCACCCGTCAACCCGCTCATCCCCGTCCCGTCCGCGGCCGAGCCTTCCCCAAAGCGCCTGAAAGTAAACAACCTTTTGCACCTGCAGCTCCTTCCCCGGTGGCTCTTGCACCACCACCGGCCATCTCCTGCTGCGGTCGTCGTTGCTCGCTCTTGCCCTCGTCACCTCGACCCTCGACCTTGTCTGCCTCCGCCTCCGCCCTCTCCACCACGACGAGGCCACACTTTTTTTTTTTTCTGTCTCTCGTCTCCTCCTCCTTTTTCGCTCCCCTCTCCCCTCCTCTCTCTTACTCTCGATATCCTGGTTTTCCTCACCGTACTAACCCTCTGCACACCGGAACTGCACTAGCAGTTTGCACGCACGCAAGCAGGGCATCGTGATTTTCGCATCGCAAACGACCGCTACTGTTTGTTGTCGTGTCTTGTACATTTTGCAACGTCGTTTTTGTCCGAGGGAGCCTGGCGTTAGACCCGATCCTCCGTATTCCCGGTTTTTTGTCTTGTGTGAGTCTTGTCCGACATCAAACACCCATCCCGCACTCGGGCCCCAGCCACCTGGGAACAGACCTTTTTTCCCTCCTACAACTTTCATCAACCTACCTTGTCTGCTGGCTTCGGCAGCCATACCCATTGCCGTGTCGACGGCTCAACTGACCTGATCGTTAGTTTTGTTCCCGTCACCGCTGCCTTGATGGCTTCCTCAAGATTGTAATAAACGAGCGACACCGCCTACGTCTGCGACTCTGAATATCGACAGTCGAGCAGACAATTTTGACACACGAATCCCCTCGAGCTGACCGTCGACAATGAGCGGACCGCCTCCGCCTCCCCCCCCTCATGGCGGAGTGCCGAAGGGCGCCGGCTTGCCTCCGGGCAAGTATGACATCTTCGTCATCCCCGAGCACTCTTCCGGCGGCGGGTTCCTATACCTGCCATCCATGCAGCCCAATGTTAACAGTTTTGCCGCCGGTTTCGCTTCAGCTCTCATTCTCGTTGTCCTGGGCCAGACTTTAGCTCCTGCTTTTCGAGCTTGGTGGGAGGGTTTCCATGGCTTGGGTAACATGGCAATGGCCATGCTTGTCATTGGTGTGGGCTTTGGTGCATGGGCTCTCGGTCGATTCCAAACCCAAGACCAGAGATCTCCTGGAAGTGGT
Source organism: Fusarium sp. JS1030 (assembly GCA_000966855.1). Classification (NCBI taxonomy): domain Eukaryota; kingdom Fungi; phylum Ascomycota; class Sordariomycetes; order Hypocreales; family Nectriaceae; genus Fusarium; species Fusarium sp. JS1030. Next base: position 562,464 of record JWIW01000088.1, read on the forward strand.
TCGAGCAGTCCTGGTTCTGGCCATGGTAGCTCGGGCGGATGGGGCCAGGGCTTCAGGTCGGCGAATGCCGGCAGCCCTCCTCCCCCTCCTCCTCATAGCAGTCCACCACCTCCCCCTCCGCATAGCGACACTCCTCCTCGACCGCCACCTCATGACGGCCCCAGGACGTCCTGGGGAGGATCACCTCAAGGAGCCCCACCGCCTCGGCCGGAACCTGAGTCTCAGCCACCACCCCCGCCTCGGGCTGAGTCTCAACCACCTCCTCGACCGCCTCCTCAAGCTCGGCCTCCACCACCACAAACCCCTCCCGAAACGCCTCCGCCAAAACCCAAGTCCCGACCTCAATCGCCTCCTCCAAAAGAACGAGCTCAGACTCCACCTCCTCAACCTAAGCCACAACCTGAGCCATCCTCGGCGGCCAAGGCTGCAAAAGCCGAGGCCGCTAAGCAAAAGGGATCATGGGAGAAGGCTCGGGAAGAGATGAGGAAGCGGGAAGAGGAACGCAAGGCGAAGGAAGCTGAGCAAAAGCGGCGAGAAGAGGCCGCAAGAAGGTTAGCCGAACTTCGAGCAAAGGACGCTAAGGAACGACAAGAACGCGAGAAGGAGCGAGAAAGGAAGGAGCGTGAATCCAGGGAGCGAAAGGAACGCCTCGAGGCCGAGCAGCGCGCCAAGGAGCTGGCCGAAAAGCTGGAGCAAGAACGGAAAGAACGGGAGCGTCTTGAGAAGGAAGCCAAGGAAGCCCGTGAACGAGAAGAGCAAAGGCAAAAGGAGGCTCGGGAGATTGAGGAACGCAAGAAGAAGGAGGCTGAAGAGCGTGAGGCCAGGCGAAAGAAGTACCAAGCTGAACGCGAAGCTCAGAGAAAGAAGGAGGCTGAGGAGGCCAAACTTCGAGAAGAGCAAAGGAAGCAGAAGGAGTTGGAGAAGGAGAAGGAGGAGAAGCAGAAACAGTTGGAAAGACAACAGGAACAAGAGAGGCAAAGGCAGAAGGAAAAGGAAGAACTGGAGAAGCAGCGTGAGAAGGAAAAGACTGAGCAGGAATCTACAGGGCCCCGCAAGGGAACTAGCTACGCCTACTCAGGCGTGGGCGAGAAGATGAGCATGTGGCCAAACGGTCGACCACCAGCACCTGCTCAGTCTACCACCTCGTCGGCGTCTAGAAAGCCTCCTCCCAGCGCTGCTTCAACTCAAAGAAAGCCTGCTGCCCCTCCTACTGCCAAGTCTACTGTTTCTGGCGTCAGCACGGAGAACTCTTACCGGCCATATGACAAGCCGAAGCACAAGAAGTCGGCTTCGTCGATTGGGTCCGAGTCGTCGTACGCCGCTTCCCAAACGACAACCCGAACCTCGCCGCCGCCTTCAATGCGTGGTGGCCCTTACTCCACCAAGGATCCTGACAAGATTGTCATCTCGGGAGTCTACCTGTTCATGAACCAGTATTCCAAGACGCCAGCCAGCCAGCTCATCTCGGGTGTTGGAACTGTCACTGATGGACTCATTCTCCGGATCACTACCGAAGGCCTTTTTATCGACGACGACGTTCGAAGCGTACCCCAGCGCGAATGGGACGTAAAGGCCTGGACCCTGAAACAAGTCGAGGTATGGTGTCCCCCGCATTGCTTGAATTCGCCGTTATCTTCCTCCCCCGCCCCTGGTGCGAAAACGAATCCCCTGCTTCACAAAATGGCCTCGTCTCGAGCCCGCGACCGTGGTGCGACCCAAGCCCTCACTGGCGACGAAGCCGACGTGTACTTGACCGAGATGTTGCGCGCATGCAAAAGTTGTTGTCGTCTTGGTTTATGCGATCGAACATTCCGCGATACTAACATTACATCTTCGACTGGCCAGACTGGAGAATGGAAATCTAAGGGCTTGCACCTACTACGAGCCACGATCCGAGATCAAGAAGGAAAGCGTTACGTATTCGTCATCGATGAATCGGAGAGCTGGAAGGTATCGGTCGGACTGCAGCGTCTCAGGCGTGGTACCCAGGTTAGGCAGCTCGCTGTTGCTGGTATGGCTGCGTCGGACGCCCGAGGAACCCTTGAGATGCTGGGCTGGGCCGATTAACGGCTTCTGCTGTGGAAGGCGTGTTGGCTTCGGTACATAGATTTGGGTCAGACGGCACCAACATATATCAGAGGGAGGACTGAAGTACAGTAGGAGCGGGCGGCACAGTGATTTATGGGCTTCGAGGACCACCGGGGTTACCTGGGTGAAGAGTACGAGTATGAGCGCAGCATTTGTGGCGATACGGTTGTTGGAATGTGAAGGGATTGCATAGCAAGACAGGAGTACGGGGAAAGGCGGGATTCGACTGGGCTCATCAGCCCACGTCAGCTATTTTGTTTTGGTTGCGAGCATTCCGTTCATCATACCCCTTTGGCATCTTTGCAAAATTGGATCAAGGATAGATTCGACGACGAAAGATATGAACTCAATATGAAGACATTAATCTCCTTTCACTTAATCTTGGGACCTTACTTTTGTGCGTGTGTGGATGGGTTGCTGCTTTGACAAAGCTGAGGGGCGCTCAGACCCCACTTGGCGCCAATTGCCGGCATTGTCAGCAACGGCAGTTCTCAATAAAAACAACTATTGAGTTCTCGTAAAAACTAATGCAAAGCATGCTTCAACATTCCTCATTTCAGTTATCATTCTCTCCTTGGTATAACTGCCTTACAAAAGAGAGGCATGCCTCTCGACAGCCGCCTAAGCAGGCAAGTATTATACGATGCCGTATAGACGCCTACGAATGAGCCTCGGTCAGGCTACAGTGCTTATTTAAATTTCTTGAACGAGTATTGACGTGGTATGCGTTAGGAAGAATGGCTATAAGCGTGGTTATGCAGTTAATACTTGAGGTTTGAGGTAGTAAGGACTGAAACCTCTTATCAACAGCGAGATATGATCGGTATCTACCCCTTTACTATCCTCTGTTCTATAAGATAGCTGCTAACCTTTTTTCAGTTTAATAATTGAACTGTAGAAACTAAGTAAAGTAATTAGGAAGAATAAACTGTTCGCCTCTATGATACATGTAATTAATATTGCAACCGAGTGGCATATGTTGACTGTGGCACATAACGTTACATGCCGGTGGCTCGATACCCGAGGTATTTGTAAGTGTTGGGTTAAGAGCGGTCAACAGCCTTTCCTGAAACGTCTAGTCCCACGTCAACGACCTGACATCATAGATCGGAGAGCCCAAAAGGGTGGGATAGCAAGGGCGAATTTCTAAGCATGGGTTTCAAATTGAAGGAATCGTAGCGGGGCCAGGCCACGATTCTGGCATCGAGATACCCACAGCGCTATTAAAGCTGATCAAGCGTCAACTTTTCACTCATTGGCGTACCAACTCACCCTTGCACTTGTCTCCCTGCCCATCTACAAATTCGCCTCGGAGAAATCTCAAACCATGTCTGAAAACCAAGCTATCAAGACCGTTGCGGCGGGGGATGCCCAGATCGTCGACGCTCCCATTCCCGCTCTCCCAGCGGAAGACTACATCCTGGTGAGGACGACTGCGGTCGCCATCAACCCTACAGACTGGAAACACATTGACCTAGCCGATTCTCTTGGCTGTGTCAATTCATGGGTTGGATGCGACTATGCTGGAATTGTCGAGAAGGTCGGGTCTGGTGTGACGAAAGACTTCAAGAAGGGTGACCGCATTTGCGGCCCTGTCAATGGCTCGTGAGTTGGGCCAGAATTTGATTATAGAAGATTGGTCACTTACACAACACTAGAAACGGCCTCCGGGAGACTGACGGCAGTTTTGCTAAGTTTATTATTGTCAAAGGAGATCTGCAGATCCGCACTCCAGACAACCTTACAGATGAGGAAGCGGCCACACTTGGCATTGCCATCACTACAATTGTTTGTCATACCATGGTCCTTGGGTGGCGTCGAACTTGAACTGACACCAATGCAGGGCCAAGGACTCTACCAGAACCTCAAGCTGCCTCTGCCAACTGAGCCGGCCAAGGAGCCATTCGACATCCTGATTTATGGCGGCAGCACTGCCATGGGTATCACTGGTATTCAATACGCCAAACTCTCAGGTGCTCGTGTCATCACGACTGGCTCTCCACACAACAATGACTACCTTAAGAGCCTAGGTGCCGATGCCGTCTTTGATTACAAGTCACCAACTGCTACCGACGAGATCCGCGCCTACACCAACGGCGCCCTCAAGCTTGCGTGGGATTGCCAATCGACCGAGCAGTCTGCCGAGTTTATCGCACGCACTCTATCTCCCGAGGGAGGCCATATTTCAACATTGCTGCCCGTCAAGGCCGCGAAGCTGGAACATATTAACAGCAACCTTAAGGTCGAGCTGAGCCTGTACTACAAGGTTTTCGGCGAGAAGTACGCATACTTTGGCGAGAAGCCAGCCGAGCCTGAGATGTATGAGTTTGGAAAGAAGTTCTGGGAACTGAGCAGAGAGTTGTATGCGCAGGGCAAGGTCAAGCCTATCCGTGTTTATAAGAACCGTGGTGGGGAGGGCCTTGAGGGTATTCTTGTTGGTCTTAAGGAGCTGAAGGAGGGCAAAGTTAGCGCTGGGAAGTTGGTTTACACGCTGTAATGACTGTAAGGCATTGAATGAGAAACGTATGGGCAGTTCAAATATGGTTGTTCTCATGGTCAGCCACTCGGGCAGTCGAACGCGGAGTAGCAACTAACTTGCGAGAAGGACATGAATGAAAACGAATGCCAATTGACCTCTAGCTGCCAACCAATTCGGATCCTATGGGGTGATACAAAGAGCCCCGAAAGATGACTCATTCCAAGACGTGCTGTCTCGACCATTGGACCATCCGTTGGTTGGAGATGAAATTAGATATTTTCTACTCCATCTTCTGCCGTCGTACCCGGGGGCCGAGGTTCAATTAATACCGTCCTTGAGCCCCGTCTGTAAATGTGGACAACTGATGGTTCGATATCTCTGGTTTTCGGCGATTAGGGTAATGTCCGAAATGTTGCATTAAGCCTCGCGTGTCTGCCATTGGACAAGCCTCAATTGGGTTTCGGAGGTAGTCAATGCGAATACACATTCCCCAATCATCGTCATTATGATCTGTGCGATGGAGATCTATTTCCGATTCAAGTAATTTACTTATAAATCAAGGCACTGGTCGCAAGACCCTCCTTCTTTTATTTCAACCGCTCATGTCTTTTGGCCGCAGTTTGCTGAACTTTCACCAATTCTCAAACCAACCTACCCCGCCAATTTGACAAGACGAAAATGGCCAAGGTATTCGCATCCAGAGGAACGGCACTTATTACTGGCGGAGCCTCCGGAGTTGGCCTCGCCCTTACGACCAAATGCCATGAGAAGGGCATGCGTGTTCTCGTTGCCGATTTTGATTCGGATGCCTTGAAGAAAGTGAGCATCAAGTTCAAGGAAAATGTTTTTATCCACAAAGTAGACGTCGGGAAAAAGGAAGACTGGGATGCTCTCAAACAGACGGTGGTCAAGGACTTTAACGGTCAGCCATGAAAAAGCCTTATGATTTAGAGATACTGACCAACTTATGAAGGTCGAGTAAACTTGCTTGCGCTCAATGCCGGCATTGGGAAAGCCTCGCCATGGGACGAGCCGGAATCCTTTGAGGACATCTACAGAACAAACATCATGGGTGTAGCCAACGGCATTGGCGCCATTCTCCCCTTCGTCAAGTCAGCGGCAGCCGAGGGCCCAACTTCCATCGTCATTACGGGGTCAAAGCAGGGTATGACGAACCCACCGGGCAGGCCAGCGTACAACTCCTCCAAGGCAGCTGTCAAGTCAATCGCCGAGCACCTCAGCTGGGATCTACGCAACGATGGAATTCCTGTCCATCTGCTGATCCCGGGTTGGACTTATACCGGCATGAGCGGAAACCGGGCCAACACTGGAGAATCGAAACCGGACGGTGCTTGGTGGCCATCTCAAGTCGTGGACTACCTGGAGCAGAAGATGCAAGAGGGACAATTTTGGGTTATATGCCCGGACAATGAGGTATCTGAAGAACTGGATAGGAAGCGGCTGATGTGGACTGCCGGTGATGCCATCCAAGGGAGACCACCACTGAATCGTTGGAGAGAAGACTGGAAGGACAAGGCGAAAGATTCTATTGATAAGATGAGCCTGTAGATGGTTAAGCTATGTGCCCTATCCTCAGACTTGATACAGAAAAGGTTTGTCGAATTTCTGGCGACATATTGACTTGCACGTCTCTGAGTATCCGAACTTGCAACTGGAAGAGTTGTGCATCGGACCCGGATACTGACCTTTCCATGGTGTTTACGTTTTATCATCGCGTTCCTAAATATAATCTGCCTCGGCATTTGAAATGCGGTGCAGCCGATAGGGCAGCCTGCTCGCCATGACTAGCTGGGGACGTCAGGCTGTGAGCAGGGCAATGATTCAGAACCTCGGCATTTGCACCGAGCACTTTATCATGACACCCGACCCTCATGCGGTCAACCTTGGCTGCTTGGCAATCTGTTCATAGTACTGTAGAAATGCCGATCTTTTACTGCTGCCTGAGAAACATCCTTCTGGCCGAAGGTGCTGCTCGCTGTCTTCTTTGGGTGATTCTCGAGATGTGTGTTTGTGTTTATGAGACAAAGCAATTGCATGTATCTTTTCAAAGAAGACTTATAAGTTGGATCTACTGCAAGATGTGGAGGAATAAGCTTAAATGCCCCTGGTTCCGGTCAAGCCTTGGCAAACTGGCTGAGTGAGCATTGATCGCTGATGGTCCAACGAATGAGGCCTGCTGCATAGTGATGACACCAGTCTTGCATCCCGTGTGCAGTAGATACCGTAGCATAGAAACAGCTTCCCCTCAGTTTCCATTTAACACTTAAATCGCTCACTTGTAAGTTAGACAACGTTAACTATCATGTCTCTCATACAGCTGGACTTTACACACACGTTGGGGTTGCTTTTCCTCCTCATCGGCTCCAAGGTTTTGTGGGGACTTTTTTGGTCACCTTTGAGTGTCTTTCCAGGCCCCTTTGCGGCCAAATTCACAGATTTTTGGCGTGCTTTGGCCGCTGTTCTGGGGCAAATTGACGACACAAATCAGAAATGGCACAGGAAGTATGGCTCTGCAGTTCGAGTTGGCCCCAATGCTGTTCTCTTCAGTGATCCGGGCCTTATCAAGACTATTTATTCGACAAAGCAACCGTGGGAGAAGGTGAGGTACAATCTGTTCAAACTACGAGAAAGCCACAGCTAACCGAGGTAAAACAGAGTGACATGTACATGGTCAATGACGTTCTGGTTAATGGCAAACGAATAGCAAACATCTTCAACACCCGGGACCATGCGTGGCACGCTCAACAACTCAAGCCAATTTCCAAGTTTTTCTCCATGAGCAAACTCATGGACGTCGAGCCTTTGATGGATGAGACACTCAACAAATTCATAGGGAAACTCGATGAGAAGTTTGTCAACGGACCATCGCTGGGTGGACCATGTAAGATGGATGAGTGGTTGGCCTACTGTTTGTGACCATTTACCCACTTCCATTATACTTGCTAACTTTTTCGGTCCCAGTGGCTTGGGATACAATGGCCAATGTCACATTTGGGCGGCATTACGGATTTGTGGACCGAGGGCTGGATGTAGACGGGCTTATCTCAGACTCTGTCAACGGCCTCCGATACTTTGCTCCAGTAAGTTCAGCCCCTCTATCAAAATAGCCAAGGCGATCTTAAAGATGACAAAAGGTCTCTCAAATCCCATGGGTCGACTATCTGCTCGACAAGAACCCTTTTATGCGGATCGGACCCAAACCGCAGCTCATGGGGCTTTTATACGCAACCAGGGCCATCGCCGAGTACAAGCAAGAGCTTGCTGAAAAAGGCAACAGAAATCAACATGTCCCGCACCTCCTCGACAACTACCTCAGATTGGAGGAACAGTATACCGAAATGGTCAACGATAACCAGCTGGTCATTTGGCTTCTCCCCACGGTGGTAGCTGGCGGCGACACGACCGCAGCAAGTCTGCGAGCTGTGGTTTATTACCTAGCAAAGAACCCGGAGGTCAAAAGAAAGCTCTGTGACGAGCTTGAAAATGCTAAGCTGGAGATGCCAGCACAGTGGAAAGACCTGAAAGAGTTGGTGTATCTTGATGCCGTCATCCGAGAATCGATGCGCATTTGTCCTGGTATTGCCATGGCACCGGAGCGCGTGGTTCCTGAAGGAGGCCATGTTCTCTCTGACGGTCGATTTATCCCAGCTGGAACAAAAGTTGGGATAAACCCTGCGGTGACAAACAGAGACGCTGGTGTCTTTGGTCAAGATGTTGACACGTTTATCCCAGAGCGGTGGCTACAACAGTGCAAAGAGACAGACGATGATTTTAGCCAGCGGTTTCGAAGAATGCACGACGTGCTGGACTATGATTTTGGCGGGGGAACGCGGGTTTGCTTGGGTAAGAATCTGGCTAAGCTTGAGATATACAAGGTCACAGCGACTTTGTACAGGCGTTACGATGTGAGTGTACAAATCTCATCGTGCCACCTATCCGCGTCCTCCCTCTCATCCAGTTTCTTTGAAATATTTCATGCTGCTGACTGCTGAGCAGATCAACCTTGTCGACCCCAAGCATGAATGGAAGTATTGCAATGCTTGGTTTGTGTATCAGGAGGATATGCCTATGACTATCTCTCATAGAACTCAACTCTAGAGGTCGCCTGAAGAGCAACCTCTTGTAGAAAGTAAAGTCCGATATGCTATTTGGTGATTTAGACTAGAGAAATTACATTATGGGTTGCAGGTCAGGCTCTCCCCTCGCGCTATTTAGCCCAGCATGTGACTTGTGGTGAATTGACACTCTACCTCTACGCTCTTGATAGGTCGCCCCGTTGATCTCGATTGGCTCTGTCTGTTTGCCCGGGCAAGACAGATCGTGTCGATTCCATGCGTTTAGCTAATTCGCGCTGATAGGGCAGGACCCATTGTAGCTATTCAAGGAGTCGAATTCGGAAAGATGAAAAGGGGCAGCGTGACTTTTGACGCCGAGACCTTGGCCGAGCCGAGCGTGTTTCATTGGAACATGTCGCGCAGATTCAACCCCTGATCGTGGCACTCAAAAATGAAGGGATATGGCGAGTACAGGGCCATCGGCAAGCCGTTGACCGACCTCCGAAAGTGTAGAGACATGGTTCCCAAGTTGCCGAGCGGGGAGAGACATGATGATGGGGTTGGGTTGGCCGAAAGCCGGGGAATCTCGGACGCGTCTAGTGTCTGAACTGCAGGCTTAAGGGCATGTGTGTTTGGTCAATCTTGTTGAATGGATGCCAAGCTCTCAACCCTGAAGCTCAAGAAGGGATACCGTATTTTGCCCCAATGAGGCGTCAAAAGACACGGCTGAACAAAGACCTGGCGTTAAATGGCGTAGCTGAACAAACCCCTTGTGTTTCCAGCATTCCCGTCTTGACGCAAGGGCATAGCTGCAAACGTGTGTCTTTTGCAGCCTTCGCAATCAGACTCTGCTTTGTCGAATAAATCATCTTGGCATGGGCGACAAGAGACGATCGCCCGATGACTAGATCACCTCTACAGGGGGTTCCCCTCCGTTTTTGACGGCACGCAACTCATTTCATTGAGACACTTGGCATCAAATTTGCACTGGCGATCTCGGACTTGGTCTTAATGGTCCTGGAAAGATGCTGGCCAACATATCTTCCAAGCTAGAGCAGCTATTATAAATATATCGGCTTCAGACAAAGGACTGACCCGACCACGCTTCCCTGCAAGCAAACAACGTCCAGCATGTGGTTCAAGGCCGCTGCTCTTTTCCCCTTTGTTTCCCTCCTCGCCTCGGCTGCTCCGACGGGCGTGTCGCAGGGGAGCGTCTGGCCGCAGTACGATGCCATCGTCGTGGGTGGTGGCCCTGCGGGACTGAGCGCCCTTAGTGCCCTCGCTCGTGTCCGCCGCAAGGCCCTGTTGATTGACTCTGGCGAGTACCGCAACGGGCCTACCCGGCACATGCATGACGTTGCCGGTTTTGATGGTTTGTTATTCGTTCTACTGTGAAGCAATTCGTCGTTTGACTGCGATACAGGTGTCACTCCGGCCTACTTCCGATGGGCTGCTAGAGAAAAGCTCAGGCACTACGAAACCGTCAGTGCCAAGAATGGGACTGTCATGGGCATCCAGCCGAGGGAAAATAACACGTACTTTGAGGTTTCCGTGGAGGAGACCCAGGCCACGTACACTTACACGGCACGCAAGGTCATCCTTGCCACAGGTGTACGTGATATCATCCCCAGCACAAAGGGATTGAAGGAGAATTTTGGAAAGGGAATCTTCTGGTGCCCTTGGTGCGATGGCCTGGAGCATGCCGACCAGGCCTTAGGCATTCTAGCTCCCTTCGACGGCGCCGTTGATTCCGTCGCAGGGCTTAGCACGCTCAATAACGACATCACCATATTCGCTGACGGCACTGACACGAAGGAGAATCGGGAAAAGGCCAACAAGGAATTTGGAAACGCGACCGCGTATCTGGAGTTGCGGAATGTCAAGGTGGACAATCGTTCCATTAAGGCCATCGAGCGGCTCAAGGACGGCCACAACCCCAACCAGGACCCCAGCCTGCCGACAGTCCCAGAGCACGATCTATTCAGAGTCCACTTTGAAGTTCAAGAGAAAGAGAGCGAAGATATCTCAGCATTATTTGTCAAGTTCAAGAAAGAACTCAGGGCTCAGCTCCACAGACAGCTGAACCTGAAGCTGGACAACGAAAAGAGGGTGTGGGTGAACGATAGTAACATGGAAACCAACATGACCGGCATCTATGCTGTCGGAGACGCGAACAGCGATGGGAGTACCAATGTACCGCATGCGTTGTTCTCCGGAAAACGTGCCGGCGTCAAGATACACTGTAAGCCGATAACCTCAGATTGTATGCAAGTTTGGGGAGCTAATGGTTTTGAACAGATAAACTCGAAAGGGAAGACCGAGAGCTAGTGATTCCTCCTTATTCAACTCCCTCCACTTCTTCTCCGGCTTCTGCTTCTACTTCTACTTCTACTTCTGCCTCTTCCTCTGCCTCTTCCTCTGCTTCTGCTTCTGCTTTGCCTTTGCCTTCTCATCCTTCTTCTCCTCCACCTGAAAAGGAAAAGGTTGAAAGCAAAGGTGATAGTGATGAGCAAGATGAATTCGAGGATGAAGACGACATCTGGGCACAGATCAAGGGCGATTCTCTTGAAGATGAGCAGCACCAACTGTACTTGTGATGAGATAGAGGTAAGGCCACTTGCTCGGAGAGGCGTCTGAGAATGGGATATAACTTGAAAGCTCAAAAAGGCATGGATAATCTCCTGTTTTAAAAGGGCTTGCCTTCCTGTATAATCATTATCCTAGTTTTACTTTCAATCAATCCATAAATTCAAGACAGAAATCGTACGTTTTTGTATACGGCTTCATCAACAGGCCGTACTATACATCGCGAAGACATAGAACCTCTCGTCTCTCTATGGAAATGCCCTTGAAGATAAAATCCTTTCTCTTTCTTCATCAGCTCTAGCCGTCTATGCGTTACTGTGTCCCGGTCTTTGTGCCTAGTTCTTGTTCTCTTCAACTCCCATGGCCCAGTCAGCAGCAGCTATTGCGTGAATCTCTGTCGTGTCAAAGATGGGCAGCTTGCTCCCGTCCTGGTTCACCAAGAGTCCGATCTCGGTGCATCCGAGGATGAGGCACTCGGCACCGGCCTTTGCGAGGTCATTAATGACAGCGTAGTACTCGTCTTGCGAGTTCTTGTTGAAGATGCCGTTGCAAAGCTCAGTATAGATGATCCTGTGCACCGTGTCCCTGCCTTTGTCGTCTGGTACTACGACGCGCAGTCGGTACTTTTCGGCCAAGCGGGCCTTGTAAAAATCCTTTTCCATGGTGAAGCGGGTGCCGAGTAGGCCGACGGTCTTGAAGCCGGCCTTGAGGATACGGTCGGCGGTCGGGTCAACAATGTGGATGAGGGGCAGCTGTGAGGCACTCTCGATGCCCTGGGATACGAAGTGCATCGTGTTGGTGCAGAGCACAATGGCGTCAGCCCCCGCAAGCTTGAGTCTCGCAGCGGCGTCGTTGAGTAGGGCACCGGCCTCGTCCCATTTTCCAGCGTGTTGCAGTGCCTCGATCTGGGCAAAGTCAAACGAGATGATTATGCACTGCGCTGAGTGCAGGCCGCCCTGGACTTGGCGTACTCGGCGGTTGATCTCTTGGTAGTAGGTTGTGGTGGACTCCCAGCTCATGCCCCCGAGGAGGCCGAGAGTCTTCATGGTTGAAGCTGTATTTGAGTGTTGGTGCTGGTTCTTTTCTTTGGTAGCGTTGTGGTCTGTTTTTATATGAACAAGTCTAGTTATAAAAGTCGCCGAAAGTGGTCGGGTCGTCGCTGCAAGTGCTTACTCCACCTCCCGAACGTAGGCTGGCTGACCCAACATTAACCAAACAAACGCCTTGTCTTGTCATGCTAAGGGCGTATATGCAAGGGCGCACAAGAAAATGCCGTATTGGTCTTCTACGGTGATTTGAGACACCGAGACGGCGATTGACTGGCACTACTTACTACTTCTTCCAAAGATGGACAAAGATGAGATGCGCAGTGTGTCACCACTCGTCAGTCGTCGGCAAACACCACAAGACTGGCAAGGCATACATATGCAACTCGCTTTAAAGCTTGAATATAGGACAAGATAATGATTTTAACTTGGCTTTCCGACTGAATTGATGATTGTGATGGATGTGCCTGTAAGTCGGGATACGACCGGATGTCGGATACCGGATTCGGATATTTCATCCCTGCGACACTCAACAGTCTAATCACAACAGGGTGCATACATGAATAAACATGACTCCGGCCAGTATATTTTCTATGATGTGAATGACAGTGTCTTGGCTAGATAGATTCTCTTGTTTCTCATTTTTTGCGCGTTTTTTTTTTGTTTTGGCTTGTGTCTTTTGATACCATCCTCAGTCATCTTCGCAGCATCTTGACGAAGAAATTATGGACCCAAGGCGAGTTATCGCTACTATCAAAGATGACCTACGATGTAAATTAAGAGATCTGACAAGTCCATAACCGCCTTATGGAACTGCAACGTCCGCCAGATGGGTGGTTTGTAGGAGCCATGGGGTGACTGTCTCTAATGGAGGCATTCGGTCAAGTGTAGTTGAGATGCTGGGTTCGGCAGTCATAACTCTCTTCTACGCTTTGCTCATAAAACAACACCGCTCATAACTTTGGACAGGTCATCAAAAACGACGACCTCTTAAGGCCGCTGAGGCATTTAGAAGCATGACTTGCTCCTGTGAAGCCACTCAAAAACACAAGGCGACCCATAGCCTAGATTCCCCTTAGTGTCCATCCATATCTTGAAAAACATTCTAAGCTGGAATACTTAGCGCTTATGCCTTCATATCATGAGACTTTGAATCAGTATTTGATTGCTGGTTTGGCACTACAGAACTTACGACTATCAAAAATGAGGTTACCCTATTTCAACCTCGACGATTTACGTATATACTCCTAGCTACTCATATTGGTCAGAACCCCCTATTGGTTCCTAGTAAAACTTGAATTGCATCGAACCCTTGCTAGATACTTTCATGTTGAGAGGTTCATGGACCGGGAAGGCAGTTCAACTAATCCTGGGACCAAGGTCATCTCATAGAGTACTACAAGCTGGATAGAAGAATAAGTACCAAGTCTGAATACCATGAGACGACCCAAGTTGAGATTGAGAAGTCATGAGAGTTTGGCAGGTTTCATGATGCATAGGATGTCGAGTTTAAGGTTACTAGTCCCTCATGGCTTGGACAATGTGCATTGATCTTCACACTAGTCAATGCTCCTAGATAAGCCCTATGCGTAACAGGTTAAATGATGTTTGCACAAGTTTATGCTCCAACAGACAATCTGACGCGGCTGTCGGGGGTATCGCGACACCGAAAGCGAAAGCGACGCACGCCGCCTTTTGAGGCGCCTTGGCGAGGCCGTGCCATGCTGGCCGGTCCAGCGATAGCAAGGGTCTCTTCTCCAGAAGCTTATTTGAGACGTCGTTTGTCGTACGAACTCGACGTTATACGCGTAGCGAGTCAAGAATGTGGCTTTTCTTACTTTGCGTTCGGACGCCGACAACACCCCGACAACGGACTTGGGGGGTTCTCGTTGAGTTCAGATAGTTATAAATACTAGCCATGGCTTCCTGAGATCAGCGTTTTGTCCCACCATCATCATTCAGACTTCTCTCACATCTTCACTCTTCAACTACTTTCAACCAACCAACCCCAATCAACTCAGCAATCATGCCTTTCTTCGTCATCGTCGCCCCTGATGTCCCTGCCGAGAGCCAGGAGCGCTTCCTCGGAGCCTGGCCTACCCTCAAGGAGGAGCTCAAGGCCCAGCCAGGCGTAGCCGGTGTCTCGGCTGGTCCGGTAGTTGCCGAGAACGGGGCAGCTTTCACCGACTTCAAGTTTATCCAGTGCATTGGTAAGTTCGGGTAGTCTAAGCGCCGGGTATGCAGAGCACTGACACTCGTTTAGCCTTCAAGACCGCCGAGGACCTCGAATCTTTCGAGTCTTCCGCGTGGGCCAAGGAGCGCAAGGAGAGATACAATGAGCGTGTGGGCGGCGAGCCCATCACCGGCAAGTTTGAGGTTGCCAACTTTCCTGATGACGCTTCGCCCAAGAAGTTCACCCAGTTCTCGACTATTGTTCTTGATGACAAGAGCAAGCACCCGGAGGCGCGAAAGGCCTGGATGGATCTTGCAAGTGCTCTGGGCAAGGAGACGTGGGGCGGTGTGAGCACCGGAGACGGGCCAACCGTTGGTCTGGGTTTGATTGCTTGGGAGAGTCTTGAGGTAAGCAACTGTTTTCAAATGTCCGAGTTCCTATTTGCTAACAATGGTACCTTTCTACAGGAGGCTGGGGCTGCTTACAAGGACCCCAAGGCGGCTGCTGCCTTTGCTGAGTACCAGAGCATTGGAAAGGTTAAGAACACCATGGTCCAGATGGAGTAGACATTGTGGCTCCAGGAGGGAGTGCCAGGAGGAGTTGCTTTCTAGTTATCAAAGCCATCGCATATTTGCCTCAAATTCAGAATTCCCGTAACATGGGATACTCAACCAAAGTCCAAACAGATTGCAAGCAGTGAAACTGCAACTAACAAAGGGAAACAATTGGAGCGCCACCTTTCATAAGCCGGCTCTACCAACATCCGATAGTGTATTATGCAAGGTATAAATAGGCTGTGTAACAAAAATTGACAATCAAGTTGCATAAATAGCTGATCGGATTCGATAGATTCCGAGGTGTGGATACGCCCCCAGATCCTCCACTAAGACTATCTGAGAACTCAACTTGGAGGCTCTTTGTTCCTGACAAGGTTTGGCCATTGTCTTTGACGTGACCTTGGCATTGGCTGATTTGTTACAACTTGCGGTGTGCTCTGTCCCTGATGGTTTGGGTATCTCTAGACTGAGCTGGTCGATATTGGGAACCAAACACAAACAGCACTAGCAAGGTTCACAACTGACTTTGCTAAAATTCCTTTCTCCCGACTAAACCCAGCTTGGCCTTATTCATACAGGATGCTAGATAATTCCTGTAAAACGGATTTATCCAATACTCGTCAGAGACTATTATCCCAACAACTGTACAAAGCTTCGGAGCAAAATGCGCCGTCGTGGGCATTAGGGAAATCAGATTCGTAACCGCCGGTATCATCGCCGCCGCCGTCGTCATAAAAGCCAATCCTCGAAAATTCGAACATCGCCGGTCCGTCTTCTTCTGGATCATTTTCCATGGATGATGGCCACAAATCAATGTCTTCTGCCCACGGCCCAAGAACCTTTGTGGGCGATTGAGGGTTGTAGGATGGAGAATGGGCTTCGACCACCCGCTTTTCGCTCTCTACAAGTGCTTTCGAGAGCCATTCCCTCTTAATACGCTGTTTATAGCACGTTACCAACCTCGGAAGATGAACGACGTCGTTTGCGCAGTATTGAATCGTTTGTTCCTCTAGGGGCCGCTGGGAGAATACGTCGTGTCGCATCATGTCTGTTATGTCCCTCTTAACGCGAAGCCACCGCTCGCGCTCGACGAAGCCAAGGTTTGCATCATACTGGATAGCTTTGGCCAAGCCTGAGAGGTATCTCTTGTTGCCAGCACGGGATGCATTCTCGAGGAGCTGGACATCGATGACTCCACCGAGGTTGACCTTGTAGATTGCCCATAAAGCGTCGGCATCATTCCTAACGTCCCAAAAGTATTTTGTTCGGGATGAACTCTGAAGAATTTCCTTGAGGGTGAAACCCACAGCATCCGGATGCGTAAAGGCGGCTGACCCAAGAGCCTCTACATCAAAGAGCCAGATGGTATTTGCCGAGGGGCTAAATATGCTGACGATGGAAATGGTGCCATGTCGGCCCAAATCCTTTCCTTCCAAGTCGATGTACAAGGGGCCATAGTCATAAAATAAGATGGAGAAGGATTCAAATGATGATAGAGTGGAAATCACCTCTATCCGAGGAGCCACAGTAGGCGGCATGATGATTCGGTTAACAAGTTGGGGGTTTGGAAGATGACGGAGATAATACAACGTCAACGTGAGACGACTTTATAAATTTCCCCGCACCTCGTAAAGTTATTATCCTTCTATGCATAGCCTAAAGTTATAGACTCATTCTGAAGTAGGCTGCCGTTCATGATAGTGAGGGCCAACTAACGGGAACAACGGCCAGGCTGATTGGTGGCATGTGTAATGTGCCGTGCGATACAGTTGAGGTCTTTTCCGAAAGTGCTAGTACCGAAAACACCCGTTGGCTCATGTGTGGCTAAAATCATACATGAGCCAACGGCTAAATATAATTCCAGTGCATAGAATGCATTAGTTTGGGCGTGTAAAACAGCCCCCCTGATCCAAGCTGGCTCTGTGATTGGACATATCACGTTCCAGCTGTCGTTCATAAACAAAAATGTAGGCAAATGAAAGGAAACAATAACAGGAAATACACAAATGCTTCATGTTTACCCATAATCGTGATGCAATATGGGAAACGAGGTGCCTGTGTTGGCTCCAACACACATTTCTAGCGTCAAGGACCGCTTGTATATCAGGGGTGTGGCAACATCAAACAGAATATATTGTTATCATAGGACGACAAAGGTTAAGGAGCCCTTCATCAGTTAACGGGAAGGTGCTGTTAATATGGCAAACAACAAGTATCCATCCTGTAAATCACGGCTGGAAGCAAATCAAAGTGATGATTCTGACAGACTGTGTCACCAAAGCAAGTGAATGCGTCGTTATACAGAATACCGAATTAAGCAAACAGTTTCATCTTGCTTTCTGCCTACAATACGTACTATCCGTCCCCGTTATTATATAAATCTGCATGAGGCCACTTCAGTCGCTCATTACAACCACCTACACTCCTGCCTCTACACTCTCCATGCGACACCATGGATCCGCTCAATGGCCTTCCCGTTGAGATTCTCACGGACATTGCTCTTCATCTCCGTCCTGGCGACTTGTCAAAACTCATACGCACATGTAAACATCTCAGTGTTGTTGTCACACCTCTTCTATGGAGCGACATTGAGACCCATAGCGAAAGCCATCACGAGTCGTACGTCGAGCATGACGACTCACCACCTTTCAGACCCCCCTCGCAGCGCTCTTATCACATCTCACCGTCCCTTGTCCACATGATAGGAACTATGCGGCGTCTAGACCACAGCAGACTGCGTGTTGTTGCTGCACGGGTCAAGAATCTCTGTCTCTTCACACTGTTCGACCCCCAGATTTTCAATCTGCTCCCACACTTCACCAACCTTGAAACGTTTGAGCTGGATATTTCCTGCGATATTAGAATGGACATGGGTCCATATACGTATAAGGCTGCTTTCGAAAGCCCTGCTCTCCCCAAGCTCCGATTCGCAAAGATGTTTGGCTACCTGCCGTACCAGCTTGTCAAATGGATTCTTGGGTCTACGTCCACATTAGAGCGTGTCGAAGTTGGCATCTTGGACAGGTCAACATTGACATACTCTGGATTCCTACACCGAGGATGGTTAGACCCGGAGCGAATGCCCGACTTTATCCCTAGTGGCCTTGAAGTCTTACCCAGGTTGCGTCATCTGCATTTATGCCAGCCATCGAGCAACGAAAGTCGGGACGATGACGACTATCAAGGTTTTGGAATGAACACATGCACATGGTCATCGCATGCCGAGGGGGTGAGCCTGGAAGCCTGGAGAAGAGTCCTGGAGGCGTCGAAGCAGACTCTTGAGATACTCGTGTTGGAACAAAGATCAGAAATCGACTGCCAGGACGACACTCCATGGCGTTCTATGATGGATCTCAGTTCAGGCAGCGGTAGCAAAGCGCTAGTGGACATGCTTGAAAGCACCATTCTTGACAAGGAAGACTTTCCCGTACTGAGAAAGGTATACCTCTACGGTATCGTCGTCCGCCAGGGTCCCGACGGTAAGCCTATGGAGAACACACCGGGAGGCCGGCTCATGCGACGCTTGGAACAACGGGGAGTGGCGTGCGAGGCTAGGTTTGGCACATGGACTTGGTACAATTACATGCAGGGGAGTGCAGAATGGGTCCTCAACTACAAGGAACAGGAGAGCGATGAAGGGAGCGACGACAGCGAACAGAAAATGCGGTGGGATTCTGTGCTGGCCAAGGTCTAGCTGAAAATCGATGTAGCATAGAGAGCATCACTCTATTAACATGAATGGAAACTAAATTCTTTGGATGTAAAGGAAAAGCACAAAAGTATTAGTAAAGAAAGGTAACATCAAGGACCAAAAAAGTCGAATCAGGGCTCAAAATATATATATAGGCCTTTGTTAATCTAGATCTTGCTGCCGTAGCTCACACAGATTAACTACCCCTTCACATCAGCTCTCTAACACATACAGAGGTCAGGCCAGAAAGTTCTGTCCAGAAGTAATATATATATTATATGACTAGATCTTAGTAGGTACTTTGAGATACTTGATAAACCCCTCCCTAAGGTCAGGCTATACTTAGGTACCAAAGCGCTAAGTATGCGCTAAATACCAATTGACTTAGGGGTAAAGTCTACTAAAAGTATAGTAGCTTTAGTGGTAAAATTAGGGGGTATGGGGCTATCTATAAAAGCTTGATGTATCTAAATGTACTCTAAATCATGACTTAGTAGCGTGGTTCTCAATGTGGGACAGAACTTTCTGGCCCGACCTCCGCCCTAGCGGTTAACCACTCCGCCACGGGGGAAATCAGGGTTCAATCACCACCTTTCTCAATACCCTCGCGGTGACCGGTCCGATAAGTCCATACGCCTGCCAGTCAGCGCCGGTGTACTGAGCCCTGAACTGCGGCGAGACAGGGTCACCTCCCGTGTAAATCGAGTCAATTCTTGCCTTGACCGCGTTGAACAAATTGCTAGAAACTTCTACCTTGATCCTGTTCTCTCCCAGAACCAAGAACTCTGTGACATATGCTTCGGCGTTGGAAACATCCAGGGGCGGGACAAGCCGCTCATTCACCCACACCCTAAGAGTTCCGAGAATGGGGCCAAAATGGACGAGTACTGCAGATTGGTCCAGCTCAAAGTTCTTGGGCAAAGAGAAGGTGGTGGTGTAAACTCCTACGCCAGACACGTTCTGCATGCCGCCAATGGCTGACCAAGGCCTGAGAGAGCTCTGCGGTCCCAGCTCAATGGTTTTGACAACCGAACGAGTGACAGACGAGTCATCAGATGGAACCCAAGACTGAAGCGTGAGATTCCACACGAGCTGATCGAGTTTGGAAATGCTGAAATTTCCCTTCTGCGCAGGTAGATCAACTTGACGTCCTGTAGAAAGAGCTAGCGTTGCGGCTGATGAGTCGTTTACAAATGCAATGAGCTCTTCCCTTTCACCGGCCCAAATCTTTTCGATGTTAGCTGAGTGGGAAGTGGCGTGGAGAATCTTTGGTCCGCAATGCTCGGCAAAAGCGAAGATGGTGGTCTGGTCTGCGGTAAGCGTCAAAGAAAGCGAAACGCCGGCCTCGGTGTGCTGGTAGGTCTTCCAGGCACGTTGTTCTCCAGTCCAGGCATCCAGCTGATACGGAATCTTATCATCCGCAACCTCGAATGTCAAGTTGAACGTGGCAGTTTCATTAACGTTGTACAGGTAGATAAGGTCTGCATCCTCAGTCTCGCGCCAGACTGACCATAACCCAGGCGCTGGGGTCTCTGAGGAGACGGAGACACGAGGCTGTACTTTGAGAGTTGACAATGCCTTGGGCAATAATTTTGCATCGTCAATGAACTTGACATTGTCCAATGTAGCAAGTGAACTCATTGACTCCGACACGAGCTTCTGGCGGGAAGATCCAGACCGTCCGATGGTCATGTTGGGAGCGTTCCCGATGATGACAATCGGCAAACCGCATTGGGCAAACTCGAGAACCTTATGAGCTGCTTCGGGAGAAATGTACTTTTGCTGGTCAACCACAAGAGCTCTGTATGCTGGGCCGCCGATTGCGAGAACGCCATCCTCGACTACTGCCTCGTCGGACTCTAGGTTGGTCGGACCCAGATACTCGTAGGAATAGCCTATCAAGAAATTAGTGGGATTCAGCAATGACTTAAAGTACCACATACCAGAGTTGCGTAGGTCAGTTCCTTCAAACTCAACACTCGCACTCCATGGATTCTTGTACAAATAAAAAGCAACGTCCTTCTTGATCGTACCAGCCTGCAATACTAGCTGTGTCCTCGCAGCAAAGTTCATTGCGTCGTCTAAATACTTCCATGCTGGAAAGCGTTGGTTCCATACCTCTCCTGTGAAGTACTGGACGATGGCAAAACCTGGCCATGTGGTGTTATGGTACTCTCCACTGTAGGCCATGCCGTGGATATTCATCGTGTTGACGCTGGCAGCGTAGGCCATCTTGAACAGGTGCACAAGGCCGGGTAATGTGAAACTGTAGGCGTTGAAGATGGCTCCTAGTTCGGACGAAATGAGGTTTCCGCCGTTGAGGTGGACACCACCAACAAATTGGAGGGCATGGTCGATCTGCGGGAAAGCAAGAGACTCAAGCTCTGGTCCTCCGATAGTGGGGGCGCTCCTAGACTAGCTTCAAGTTAGAATAGGCATTAGGTCTTGGGGCATGAAAGGACGAACCATGTCAAGAGGGAGATGATATGCCGATTGAGCAGAATGCGTCAGCCCAAGAGTCTGCGACCAAGCCTCATATGCTGCAAGATACTCTTGATAGCCATCACTCAGCGCCGCACGGTAATCTTGCAGGTATTTATTCTGATCTGGAAAGTCATCTTTGCTCAGAATGAAGGTCTCGTTGTAGGGCGGGTACTCCATTCGGTAAGAGTGTGCTTGGTTGAATAGCAACGGGAGATATTTGATGGGACTGTATCCATTGACTTTCTCGAAGCGTTCAAGCAGATGCTCGGACCAAAACAGCCCAGCGCTAATTTCCAAGCTGTCCTCGGATGCTATATAATTATGTTAGAAAGCTCAGGTGTCTTGGACTTTTTGGTACTTACTATGCTCGCCGACTTGTTTCAATAACTGTCTAATGTCCTCGTCTAGCAAGTTGTCCTCCCAAAAGTGGATGACCCTATCAGCGCCAGCGGCACTGAAATGATCGGTGAACCAAGATCCATTAGCAATGATATCGGTAGCATTGAGAACGCCGTCGCAGGAGCGTTGATTAGTGTATCTCTCATAGAATGCAAAAAGCGTGTAGTTGTCGTATTCTCTCGGCGCATCCCATGTCAGTTTGCCATCGGCCACATGTTCCGTCAAGTCCACGAGGCTCGACTCGTCGATAGACGTCGTGAAAAAGTCACGATCATCTTCTCCTGACGCTAGCACAAGAATGCCATTAGCTTCCACGACCGGGAGAGCCCTTGAGAGGAACTTACGCTCACTGGACACAACACCTGCTGCCACAACACCAACCAGCTTCCTTGATCCAAAGTCTTCGTGCGGATGCATAAACATTGCGATTTCAGAGAGGCCAAAGTTCAGTTCAGTAGGATCGTCTTTAGGAAGTGGTCCTTCAAACGAACTACCTCCCGACACGGTTGCCTTTCCATAGACGAGGTGGACGGCCAAACCTTTGGTCAGGGGCTCGGATGGAACTCCTTGTCCCTGGTTGGCGCCGAGGAAAAAGTCAAATGCTAGGCCATTCTCCTTGGATGCGTTAAGTGCGGCGTGGAAGACATCTTTGAAGGCTTCGGTCCCAAAACCGTACATGTTCCAGGCGCTAAAGGGCAATCTGGTCGGATCGTTGGAAAAGCCAAAGTTGTAGTATGGGAGGAATGCGATGCCGCCACCTCCGACTTCTCGAATAGCCTCAACATCGGCGACTACCGAGTCGACATCGACACTAGCATCTGGGAGCCTGTAGACATTATTGGTCAGTAAAAGAAGCGCAGTCCTTGGGGGATGACCAACCAGTATCAAAATTTAGCCCTGTAGGTAGAAGGCGGAGATTTGAACTTCTCCAATGGCCATGTTTGCTTCGCCAAGGCAGAAGCTGCCCAGATTATCACCCTTTTATCGACCTGTCTCTCCATCATGTTCAGATTTCCATCTAATTGTTTTTTAATTACAAGAAGCTATACTGATGGGACTGCATGATGCTGTCCCGTCTTGGCCAGATGTTTTACCACATCGGGCGAAATATCCCTTCAGCCCTTCTACCCTTGCACAAATGCCGTGGTTTGCCTGCCTGCATATCTGACTAAGAACCTGAAGCTCTGGGTTGCAGCCAAGGAGCTGAACTATCCTTGGCCGTCAGCGGAGTTGGTTCATTACGTCGAGGCGCAGGTGTCAGCTGGTTCTTGGCACTGGGCAGATGTGGCTTTTCTCGCGTCTCGCCCTTCGCTTCTTCGCTTCAGCGCAACCGTGACTACGAGCGCGACATGGCCGTAGCGACACAGATATGGACTTTGAGCTAGTAATTTCTCTTCCGAGGCTCTGCTCCTGATCTACGCCAGAGAGTTGAGTTTCTGAGTGGGAGAAATTCCTCACATGTTTTACAACATTTGGCGGTCAATTCAGTTAACAGTTTTTCGATAGTTGAAAAAGGTTGAGATGTTGTTGTGTAAAAGCACTATTCTTTGGTGTGGAAATTGACGTCTAGAAAGGTCTATATAGAATAAATAGTTGCAAAATAAACACTAAAAACGCTACCTCTAGGACCCTACAGAACAAACACATATGGCCGGTCAAAAATAGTATTCCATCCTCCTCTCCCATATCCCGTAGGAATCCAATCAGACGCCCACAGTTTCACTAAGAAGTCTCGTGCAACCAATGGCGGAGCCGTGCCGACAACTTTGCTGATCCAAGCCAGCTCTCCGAGGATGAATCTCTTTGATTCTTCGTCATTGACATCAACCTCAATGCCAGCGATGACCAGGGGCCAAAGGAGCAGCTTCCTCAATTTCAGCTTTGAGTTTGAAGAAATGTCTCTGAGGTTGCAGAGAAGGGTAGCCAAATACGCTGACCGCAAGTCTCCAATGCTGGTGTCTTGATTGAGTTTCTGCGGCGTGCCCTGTGTGTACTGCGGGTAAAGAAGCGACGAGATGCAGTACAGAACAACCGCCGACTGGTAGACGTATGCCACGCTCTGCCAGTCCCAAGAAACCGACTGGCGCTGAGCCAGGGGCTTGTTGGGATTTTGATTCAATTTCCTCTCGTTGAAGTCGATTTCAATGGCCCACTTCTCGACAGAAAAGGACCGGATACGGTGGAGCAGATTCATAGCAGAAACCTGACTATCGATGCAGAAAAGAGCCCCGTCATGAGCCTGGGTCTGAGCCAGATGATCGTTAACGAGGACAATGTGGGCCAACAGCTCTGGAGGGCAAGGGATAGAGGTACAAAGACCTGTGTTGAGGATGTCGGATAGAAACCCAGCAACGTCTACCTGACGGCGAGTCCGCGCTTCTTCAACAGTGGGTGCCGTCGTCGTGCTCAGGATCTCAATTCTGGGCAAATCAATCAGCCATGCACTTATCTGATTGGAGAAGCAGTTCCACTTACAGGATGAAGTAGCGGACGACGGGCCTGATGATGATATAGCAGCGCATCACCGTTTCCATGCCGCCGAGCAGGTCGACCACGGCATTAGCGGCATCACAGTGCTGCCGCCAGCTTGATGAAAAGCTCTGCTGGATCTAACAATGACCGTTAAATTTCTGCAACTCAACAAGACTCTCGTCCTTAGAAACTTACCTCGGCAAGGAGAAAAGTCAGGATTGAGGCTAGTGTGATGGCGTCTGGCTGCGACCCAGGCTTCAGGTCCTCTGCCAGGTACCGGATGGCTTCACCGCGATGCTTCTGCAGCCTTGCAGAAAACAGGGCACGATCTTCCTCGAATCCTTGCTCCGACTGCAACACTCGATGCGCTAGCGCAATTGATACCAGGGTGTGCCTGATGGCAATAGGTATGTAAGGGGCCTCGCCCGGGTGCAGGACCCAGGAACAGTTGGAGCCGCCACCTGCGCCGTTTGCTGCCAAATCGGGGCAAATATGAGTATTGTCTGCGTACAAATCAGCCACCAGGACAAGGATTTGGGAGATCGGCAAGATTATGTAACTGTGAGAACAGGACCGGCGCAGGGAACACATACAGTACTCGATAGCTTCAAAGATGCTCGTAGACCCGCTGGGGTCCTTCAGAGTCAACTTGATGATGTTGGCCTCCTTTCTAGCACGCTGTCCCTTGGATCTGGTTTGGCCAGGCTGAAGCCACTTGAGAGGCTTCTGGGGACCGTACCCCGGACACGTTGTGTTTCTGGACTGGCATTTCTGGCAACCAGGGCGGCCAAAATCGCAAATGAGACGCCGCGAGTGGCATTCCCAGCACGCCTTGGGTTTACCCATGGTGGCTAGATGCAATACACAGTGCAAGACTAAACAGGGGGGAAAGCCTGAAGAACCTGCAAGCTTCCTGTACACCTTTGTGACTCTGGGCGGCTTGATGCAGGAATAGACAAAGAGCTGCAATGCAAGGACAATGTCCAGTTCCAAGACTGATCAAGCTGCAGAACATGACGCAGTAAAGTAAATTGATGGAGGCCTGCGTCGTTTATGTGGAGTTGCGGTTCTTGCCTGTTTGGGAAAAACATTTGGTCAAGATGCCAAGCAACTCTTATGTCCGATGGCTGCTTACTTGACCTCGTAATCCTTGAACTCAGCCCTAGAGGCAGTGCCCTTGGAACAGGCATCAATTGACCAATGGCATCAATAGCTCGGGAAAGAATCATAAATCCTACATGACAACGGTTTAAACTAATTTGACAGCGGCGCATACACACTTAAATGAGCCAAGTCAGCCTTAGTAAGTTTGGTTAGGATTCATGGATTATGGGGGCTATAGATAATCAAACTTGGCATCGCACAGTATCCTTTAATGGGTAGAAAATGCAACCTACCAGTATAAGATGAGAAAAGATATCTTTTCACTCCATGCTTAAAAGGAAGTGACCAACTAATTGGCAGCAGACATGGTGGGAAACGCCGTTTATGAGGCACCTGTCGTTGCATCGAAGCACGGATCCCAAGCTCTTCTTTTTTATAGCTTGGCAATTACTATCTTTCTGCCCCAAGCATTCGAACTACTGTCTTGGGTTTCTCTTCCAAGAGGGAGGATGCGAAGGGGGCCGAGGTACTTTGTAAGCTTATGAGCGTCTTGCTAGATCACCAACCGTGTCAACACAATAATCTACATGATGATAGATAACAACAACGAAGCCAGTTATCTATTACGCCTCCAAGCTCGTTGAGAGCAGAGACTGCTGTAACTTCTACGGGATTACTTCACGCCGCGGGTTGATCCACCTCGGATAACGAATCCTCAACTGATCACATATGGTCGTGCTCAAGCTGAGCTAGGTGTGGCAGCATCTTGAGCCCTCTCGCTTGTTTATGGTTCTGGCTCAGCGCTAGGTTGTGGTTCGGTGGTTGATTCGGGTTCTGCATTTGGTTGTGATTCTGCGTCTGGCTCTGGGCCTGCACTTGATTCCAAGTCCTGAACTGGTTCAGACTCCTCGGGAGCAGCCGCAGGCTGATTCTAGTTTCAACACATCAGATATTTCTCACTCAAATCACGGCATAGTAAGACAAACCTTTGCCCTCCTCTTCTTCTTGTTCTTGTCCTTGTTTAGAATCTTATCTTTGTGGCGCCACCACGTGCCTACCGTAGTATCGGGAATTTTGAAGTGCTCGGCAGCATCTCTGATAAAGGGTTTTCTGTAGCAATTGACTGACTTCCAGCTATTGGGGTCGTATATCTCGTGGTGGAGCATGTACAGGATGACTTCTTCCTTTCTTTTTTGTGTGTAGCTATTTTCAATGCGTGTGATGGGCTTGGCTGGTTTGTAGACGCGCTCCGAGAGCGGCTTTGGCTTTGGCCCGCGTTTCTTGGGTGGAGGCTTCACCACGTACTGCGCGGTGTCCTTCTTGGGGCGGGGCATCTCAGCGAGATTTCAGTGGTAGATTTGATAAGCAAGACCAGGGAGGGCTAGGAGCTAGTTGAATTTCAGTGTGTCATTGGAAGAATAGTTGAAGGTATGAGATGCTCCTTTGGACAACAATTTGCGGGGAAACGTGGATACTCCCAGGCATAGAGCCGAGGTTTTTCCTTGCCGAACGCCACTATCCATCTACCCTGATGGTTAGAGTCGACCATGATGAATTTGGTTGTTAAGACGTCTATAGAATTTGGCTATGTTGAATGTCTATATGTTATCTTCATCTCAATTATGAGCAGAAAGTATATGGTGGCAGGGGAAGAGACCAGCCTCCCAACTGTTTCGAGAACCATAATGTTGTTCGCAGACAGATGGGTGTAATAACTAGGATTCAAAATCAAAATCCGGGTTACTTATTGTGACTGCAAATAGCATTGAGCATTCTCAGTTTGCCTAATTTGTCTGGTTTGCTTTATATCAACGTTGAAAGCACCTCGTCAAGCAGACCCACCTATGATGGTGAATTATTTCGCTTACAAATCCATCCAACCTTCGTCTCACCTCACATTCACCTCGTCTTGTTTGTCTCTAGTATATATACATTTCTTGTTTAATGCTGGCATATCTTCCTTCTATTCTTGCTGTTTAAAGATGACGGCCTCAAGCGGGGTGCCAAGCAGCTTCACGACACGATGGAGCGCTCACACCCACCAGCCTTTACACAACACTGCTCTTAGCACCAGCTCTACCAGCTCAAGCACGACTACAGACATCAGTCACCCGCCGAAGTATAACACTTCTTGCAACTCTTGCCGCAAGTCAAGGGTCAAATGTTCTGGTGGAGTCCCCTGTCAGAGATGCGTCACCTCTTCCAACCCTTCGCTATGCGTCTACAGCGTCTCTCAACGACGTGGAAAACGCAAAGCGACCGAAGATCTTCCTCATTCGCCAGACTTTACAGTTCAGGGGCTATCACCTGGAGTTCTTCACCTGAACACTCAGCCAGCGTTTGATTTCATGGCCAACAATGATCAATTTGGTTCTGCTGGGGCAGCTTTCACCAGCATGGGTGAACCAGCAAGCAACGTGAGTGATGCCGTCCTGTCCTATTCTTTGCAAATGCGGCAGCTGATAGAAGTAGTTATTTCAAAGCGACGACTATCAATTGGATCCCTCTTCAATACCGAACGTTATGACAGGCCTCACAGCCGACTCGCCGTCCTTAACTGAGCTGGTGGGCTCTCTTAACTCACCACCTCCGCCTCAATCGTCAAGCCCCAAAGAACGACAAAAGTGCCCGGATGGTTGTTACGCATCAATTCATGACTTGGCAAATAGTTTTAACAACGTTACGGCTCAACCAGGGCAAACTAGCCTCGGCGAAATCCTACAACTGCTACAACAGGCGTTCCAACTTTCCACGAAATATCTCCAGTGCCCGAATTGCGACGCCGGTTGCCCTCGCCTCATGAATCTTGCCATGCTTCACCAGCGGCAGGTAACCCTTCTCTGTGAGTTGGCAAAGGAGCCTGCTTCCCATCTTGCCAACGATTCAACACGAATAGCACTGGGGAGTTTTCGGCCGTCCAAAGAAGATGACCTCTCGCTGAAACGTTTAATGCTCAAAAACGCGACACGGGATACAAAGAAATTGGTAGATGACTTTCATGAGGGGGCGAAAGACTTTGAAGATAGATACATTGCTGGTACTTTGATATTAGGAGAGGCTGGGAAATTAAACTTGACGTGGCTGTTGGACGTTGCGGCAAACCTAGGCCGAAGGCTGGACTGCGTCAGGGTTCTGTTAGATCAAGAAGACTGGGCTTCACAACTCTGCCAATGATTCTTAATTTCTCTGGACGGTCGAGTTTAATCAATCGTACTCTTGACACTCATTCCCCCAGGTGAGGAATCAGGTCTATCAAAAGCCGTCTTTATATAATTATATACACGGAATTCAAAATTCAGTTCTTCTATCACTGCTATGTCTGACGCGTGCAGTGCAGCGACCAATCCAAGATCAATCGAATTTGACGTCGTACTTGGTGCGCAAGGTCTCGCCGTGCCGCCAGAGGAGAAGGGGCGCGATCGAAACAACGATAGCAATAAACCCAAGAAGCGAATTACCCTATCTAGCTATTAGACGCAGCCTGACAGGAGATTGTTCAAGATACTCACCCATCCGTACCCAAGCGTAGAATACAGTGGCAGGCCAGCAATTGGGAGACAACCGCCCACGATACTTCTCACAACACTGGTTGCAGCTAGTGCGCTAGCTGCATAAGTCGTAAAGGCATCTACCATGTATATCTGAGTAGGAAGCTACAAAAGGTCCTACTGTTAGCCTGTGCGTCCCTTGGCCTGTGATCTTGACTTACAAATGAGAAGATCAGGCCCGCCCCAGTGAAGCCAGTGAAGATGATCGGCACAATCCAGTGGACCTTGTACTGCGCAGTCCATCCGTAAACAAACAGCCCGACTGGTAGTAAGGGGATCCCAAGCACAATCGGGAGCAGTCGATATCTAGGTATAGTTAGCTCACCGTGTCATGCGGCGCTTTAATGAATAACCACTGACTCTGGTTTCGACTCTCCGTGTTTTTGTGTGAGGCGGTCTTGCAACCAATCACTCAGCCACGACAGTACCACTAGAGCGACAACACAGCCAACTCCCAAACCTAGGAAGGCCAAACCCAAGATATCGATGCCGAACCCGTATTGCTCGGGAAAAACGGTCGAGAAGGTCGTGAAGAGGAGGTAGAGATAGCCGTAGATTAGTGCGAGGTACAGGGAGAGTCCAGTGACAATTGGGCTGCGGATTAACATCCTCATAGGTCTCGCAACTGAGCGAAGTAGAACTTGTTTCGTGCTGGGCTTGATTTCTTCGGGTGTGTTGAAAGGTGGTTGGACGTTATGCTTGGCTTTTTGACGCTGGATCGTGGGCGCGTGGCTCTCTGAAAGGAAGAAGAACGTGACAACCGCCATGACGCCTTTCTACGCAGGCCAGAGTCAGAAGTGGCAAAGAAACAGAGACACAAGCTGGGGAGACTTACGACAATGGTCATTACCCAGAATACCCATCTCCAACCAAGACTCTTCGCAATAAAGCCCCCAATTACTGGTCCTCCACAAAATTTAGCAAGGCTCCCAGATCTTGAATCATGCGACTTACCCGATAACCGGCCCGAGAAAGATGCCAGTGAAGAAGATGGACATGACAAAGCCCCTCTTTGACAAAGCAACTTGATCTGCGATGCTACCCCCTCCAATATTCATCGGCCCAGCCCCAAAGCTGCCAGCTATAAATCGAAAGACAATGAATGATGCGATGTTAGGCGCAAGCGCACTTCCAATAGAAAAGCAAAGCGTGACGACGTTAGAGATGTTAAAGAGCAAACGCCGACCATACAACTCAGACAGTGGCGACAGCAGGACAGGCCCAAAGGCAAACCCGAGTACAAAAATGGACACAACAAGAGATGTAACGGGTCTGCGCGTTTCGTGAAAGTCTTCTTTCAAGAGTGGGACTCCTGGCACAATGACCGAAGATTCTAAGGGGCTAGGGATAGTGAGATGCTGCTAACACCAGAACGAGTAGGGGTACATACGTAATGAAAGCCAAGATGGAGACAATCCCGAGATTGATTGACTTCTTGACTTTGCTCCAGTTCTGTGGGTTGTCGGGGCTCTGATCCCAGGGGACCATGTCGTCCTGCTGTTGCTTCTCTGAGTCGGACTGCGCTGACATTGTCGCCAGAATGAGCAACAAAGGTGGTGTGAAAAGTTCAGTCTCCTATAATTTCCTCTTCGGAAACCCTTTCAAATAACGTTTTGTTGAGCAAACAATTCTCGTTTGCTCTTCTCGGTTCCCTGGCAATCGCAAGGCCCAGGGCCCGAGGCGTGTGAGGCCATCTCGCTCAGCGAGAATTACCCGATTTGGACAAACTCCACCTCGCTCAGCGAAGTCCATCCTGCCATGAACAAGCAACCACACTGGTAATTAATCTCCAGCAGCTTGTTTTAGGGCTGACAAATGAGTGTCTTCCTTTAGATAGGCCAAGTCAGTCGATTTCCGCCGCTTCAATCCGCGACTCCACCTCGCTGAGCGAAAAAGCCTGTCGATTGCTTCACACGGACAATTGTCAAGCTCGATCCGTAATCGCAACACTCGATGCTGACATATTGGGCTCCTGCCACAATGATTTACTCTTTGCATATAATGGTTCATGACGTCTTAAATTCTGCAGGTCAAAACAAACACATATCGCCGCCTCTTCCTTTGCTCGGCAATTGAACCCGCAAACACTCTTACACCATGGCCAACGGCAGCACTCGGGTTGAACTCAGCGACGGAGCAAAGCTACACGTGTGGCTTCTCGGTGCCGAAAACAAGGACAAGCCGCTCATCATTGCCCTACACGGTGCCCCGGGGCTAGACAGTCATATCGAATCCGAGGGCTCGCTCAAGTTTCTCGCGACAAAGTATCGCGTCTTGGTCTACGATGCTCGAGGAAGCGGAGAGAGCGATGTCAAGGGGCCCTTCACCGACGAGCAATGGATCGCCGATCTTGATGAGATCAGGTAGAGTCTTGCACCTCCCGAACAGCCTATCTCGCATCTACTTACAGTGACACGCGCAGAGCATGGACCGGAGAAGAGAAATTTATCCTTGCCGGGTATTCTTACGGAGGCTTCCTGGCTCTGGGCTACGCCTTGACCTTCCCAGACCGTCTCTCTGGTTTTATTCTGAGAAATACCTGGCCTTGTGGTCCCAGAGGAACACACCGGGCTCTTGCCGGGCTACTTGCTTCTCCTCGCATCAACCCAGACCCAATCCGACAAGCCAGGCTATGGTCCGGAACGGCACGAGATCAAGAAGACGTCCAGAAAGGCCTCGCCGAGATTCTTCCCGCCTACGTCCCTGAGAGGAAAGAGGGCGAGCCGGAACCAGAACCCATCACTCTCGGCTCCGGCCTGCGCTGGGAGGTACACAACGCTGCCTTTTCATACAGTCAGCCGAGGTTTGACGTCCGACACAGGCTTGGCGAGATCAAGACTCCCACCCTCGTGACAGTCGGACGTCAGGATCTCGTCTGCCCGCTCGAGGATGCAGAGGAGATTAGCCGTGGCATTCCAAACAGCGAGCTTGTCATTTTTGACAAGTCTTGGCATAACCCTGCGGCTGACGAGCCCGAGAAGTTCCAGAAGGTAGTGTTTGAGTACCTGGAGAAGCTGGGCTTTTGACAATTGAGCTTCTTTAATCACAGGAAATTTGTAGTTATAGAATAGCAAAGGATGATTACCACACTGAACATTCAATGAAGTCCGTCACTGGCCATTACCACACCCATCGTGCCTAAAGGTATTACGCCTCCTAGAATACGAACTGTGATGATACGACTATTTCTAATTTATTCCATAACTCTTATATATCTCACATCCACAAATTACTTGATCGAATTGCTCCTCATTGAATCGTTGCTGTGTTGACGTATCAGATGCTCTACCCGTGCCCCCACAATCCGAAAACCCCTGGGCGGACGCAACATGTTGCCTCCAACCCAGAATTTCCCAGTTTTTCCACCTACCACCCTTTAATTGAGCATGCATTACTCACATGAGAACTCGTAGACACCATGCAAGCCTTTCATCTCCTTCCGCAGGATGGCTGACGCGGCAGAAGCGATTCCCGGATCCTCGCCATCAACTCGACCCCAGAAGTCGAAACAAGCTTCCCGGATAGTGTCTCGCCGGGAAGTCCTACAGCCGAAAATGTACCTTAATTATAACTGGTGGTTTTTTTCTTGGTTAAGTTTCAAGTAGAGATCGAGACTCCACGTCGGAACGGGGGTGCTGAGTGGACGTGCGAGCTGTCATGACGTTTCAAATCGGATCTAGTTAGTGAAAGGAGACTGAGAGAGACTCCTATAAAGAGCTGTTGCAGTTGTAAAGAAAATGCTTCAACTCATCTACCAAGCAATTCAATCTACATCTTGCCCACGGAAACAACCTAAACTCCCACATCTCGCAATCATGGCCTCCTCAATCAAGCTCGCTATCCTCTCTGCCGCCCTGGCTTCAGCAGCTTCCACCAACACCAACCTTCAGACTGCCTTCCCCGCCCCTTCTGGCACAACTGCCCTTTCTGCCGTCAAGACTATTGCTGCCGGGGAGTCTTTCGATGGCGAGATGCTCCTCTGGGATCGCAGCCCCTCCACTTGCAATGACCAGGCCGAGGGCGGCGACGATGATGCTGTCTTTCTTCTTGAGGACGGTGCTACTATCAGCAACCTTCTGATCGGACCCAACAATGGAGAGGGTATTCACTGCCTGGGCAGCTGCACCGTGAACAATGTGTAAGTCGACATGAAATATCAAGGTACCACAAGACGCTAATCGTTCCCAGCTGGTTCACCGACGTGTGCGAGGACGCCATCACCTTCAAGCAGGACTCAGGCACATCCTACGTCAACGGTGGAGGAGCCGCCAATGCCGAAGACAAGGTCCTCCAGCACAACGGTGGCGGCACCGTCGCCGTCAAGAACTACTTTGCCCAAGACATTGGTAAACTCTACAGATCCTGCGGTAACTGCGACGAGCAGCACGCTCGAGCCTCGACCTTCACCAACATCCGTGTCGATGGTGCCAAGGTCGTCGCTGGCGTCAACGGCAACCTTGGTGACATCACCGTCATCAAGAACTCGTGTCTTATTGACACCACCAATATTTGCCAGCTGTTTGAGGGCAACGACTCGGGCGACGAGCCTACCAAGACTGCCAGCGCGCCCGACGGCAAGACTTGCTCTACCAGCGGAGTCACCCTTGACAGCTGCTAGATGGAGGGCATCGAGATCACACCATGGGGGTGTTTCTGCAAAGCCAGATGTTGTATTAAACTTCATGTTCCGTTCCTTCCAAAATGTACATAGCCTGCGTATATAGTCGACTACCTGTACATGTGCCAGTCCTGTTTTCACCAGCTCTCAAAGCAACATCATTCCTGTTCCTCAATCTCGTACCACAACATCCTCTCCTTGGTGAGCCCCATAGTGCCATTCTCGAACCACCGCGCACACTTGCCCCTAAAGAAGGTATCATAGTAGATGACTGGATCGTCGGCCAGAGAACTCGGTCTCTCTGGGGCATATGACACCCGCATCTTGAAGTTCAGAATGACTTTCTTGAGCTTCTGCTCGTCCGGTGACGGGTTGTATGTTGACATGATGTATTTGGCCAAGGCTTCTTCCATCCACTTCGTCCCCAGGCCACTAGCGTCGAGGTGGAGGGTACGGATCGACGGTGGGAGGAAGCCGACCAATCTTTCTTCATCGAGCTGCCTTTTGTTACTTCCGAGATTAAGGATGTCGCAGAATACCGCATGGTTGATTCTCAGCTCCTCCAGGTTGGTCAGCTTCCTGCCCTCTGTCAGAGGGCCGGTGTAGGTCCAAGTGTTGAGAACAAGTCGTCGGAGGGTGTCGTTCTTGGAAGCCAAGATTTCAAAGATCTCCTGCGGATTAACTAGGGGCTCCACAGGAGTCCCACGATTCATGATCTCATGAAACACGAATTCCCTGAGACATCGTGTGGTTGATAGAAGAGTCCGAAGCTGGGCCTCGGTCAGCTGGACGTCGGAGAGCCGAAGGGTGCGAAGGTTCTCGATGGATAGCTTGTCAGTGATTGTGCTGCCGTGAGGGTTGCAGAGAGTCAGGGTGTGAAGCCTCTTGAAAGAGGAGATATACTCGCCGAGTCCGGCTGGTGAGAGGTCAAGCTTCATCTGCTCAGCAGCGCCGGGATAGATACGTCCATACTTTCCGATGTAGAGCGTCTTCAAATCCTGAGGGAGTAGCTTTTCGCGAAGTACAATCTCCTTGTCCAGCTGGTCAAACAGGACCCAGTCCTGCAAGCCCGTGACACAAAGATGCTCCAAGTGCGGTGCCTGAAGCAAAATAGCAACGGGAATAGCGTTGGAAATGGTGTCGCCGTTGTCGCCGGCATCGATGTTGAAGTTCTGCAGGAGAAAATCGAGACTAAGCAGGTGTCGGAACTTTGGAAGGACCTGTTGAAGCCAGTGACCGGGAACTATTTGTGGGAGAATTGGCACTGGAGTCAGGTTTGCAACGCGAATATGCTTGCCAAGGTCTGGTTTGACATGGATTGTTCGCAGGAGGTAGTACAGGACGGTTTCCTTCTCACCGAGCCAGCCAACGTGGTGGAAGAGGACCTTTTGGGCGATTTCTCCGACGTACTTGTTGACTCGGCAAAGATTGAGGAGAGTCTGACGTCCCAGCTTAGCTTCGGGTGTCATACGCCACAGCTCTGCCTGGGGTGCGTCGATGTGCTTCTCTGTGCAGTGCTGGCACAGGTTCTCGCAAATCTGAAAGATTAGCTCGGGTTGGAGGTCTTTGAGCCCCATGATAGCGGTAGTCCAGCGCGTCTCGGGAGGATTTGAGAAGTGATGGCCTTGAAGCTCGTGAAGGATGAGCTGGGGGTGAGGAAAGCCTATGGCTGGTGGATAGAGGGACGGTTGGAGGTTGAATGCTGGAGGCCAGGCATGATTTTTGAAAAGGGGATTTATGCACAAGGTAAATGGCCGAGTGCGAACTGATTAAAGTGCAAACGACTATCAGCGTATCACAATAACGCGGAGAAAAATGAGTCGCGTTTGTGAATGCCTGGTCGAGCGGTTTCTGCATCAGGTCTCAACTCGAATTGGACACTGCTCAGTGACAGTGCCTGTATGTAAGGATACCTAGATATATGCACCGTGAATTAAACCAATCCCCGTTTGTGACATAGTGTCAGAGAACTGCTTCGTTTATCATCCATGCCTTTCTTTGCTATCAAGTATCTTGCACCAAGTAACTCAGCATCAACGACGAGCGAATCGTTAAAGGACGATCAAATATAATTCAATAGGCCAAAACAGTAATTGTTGAAACACTGCTGTACAATATACACATCCCCAATATCCTCCACTCGCACAATATCAGCTAACAAACGCCTCGAAATCAGATCCAACGTGTCCAAATCGCAACCAAATCGATCCCATGGGTATCATAGAACTTTTCAAGGTCTCTTATCCAAAACATCCCAAATCTCAACAACGCCGTCCATTCTACCAAGTACAATAATTTTCCCATCCTCCGAAAAAGCGCCAGACATTACCAGACCATCCGTGGTCCTTTCAAAAACAACGCTGCCAGTCGCAACATCCATAATATCAAATCCATCCTCGTTTCGGCAAAGCATGTATCGACAATCGGGCGAGATCGCCAAGGGCCAGCCTTCGTAGCGGCGTACAGCGTTGAGGTTGTACGAGGTCAGGTCGTTGGCCGAGGGCATCCAGATGTGCACATTTGTCCCCCAGACTGAGACGATTCGTCGGCCGTCGGGGCTGACCGACAGAGCTCGCGGGTTGTTCGAGCCGTCAATCTCAAGACGGCGGAGGGTCTTGCAGGTGACCGGGTTCGTGATGCGAAGAGTGCCGTCGCGAGAGAGGGTGACCAGGCTGTGGTCGGGCATAAAGGCTGCGTGAGTCACGCTGTCGATGTGGCTCAAAACCCTTCCAACTCGATTTCCATTCTTGACGTCCCAGACACCGATGCGGTTCCTGTCTTCTCCAATGGCG
This sequence comes from Fusarium sp. JS1030, assembly GCA_000966855.1. Classification (NCBI taxonomy): domain Eukaryota; kingdom Fungi; phylum Ascomycota; class Sordariomycetes; order Hypocreales; family Nectriaceae; genus Fusarium; species Fusarium sp. JS1030. The sequence continues at coordinate 598,577 of JWIW01000088.1, forward strand.
ATAGCTCTCCCGTCACGGCTCCAAGCGACCGGCTCGCCCTTGGCCTCCTTGAGCTCGCCGGCTGTCTTGCCAGTGGAAAAGTCCCGCAGGAGGATAGTGCTCGAGTGGTGGAAATCAACCCCGCCCGCCAGCTGAACGGTCCAGTCCCGGACAGTGGCCAAGAGAGCACCCTGAGGCGCGAAAACAGCGTGGGAGCCGCTCGTCTTGGAGTAGCCGCGTTGAGTCTTTACATCAAAAACGTCGATCCAGGATTGGGCTGTCTGGACAGCTCCGTGGATTGCAAAGGCTGCCGAGGTGGAGGGTGAGATTCCGACCGAAGTGATCTCAGCCTTGCTGCAAGGTCGGCGGAAGCGGAGGGTGAGATTCAACATCGAGGACAAACTGCTGGAGCCGCCGCTATCGGCTGGGGGTGTTGGCGACGCTGAGGGTGAGGTTGGTGATTGTCCCCTATGATAACGTTGGTCATGATAAATCTGTAACTTGTCAGGATAGTGACTTACATGATGGCGGTGCTGTGGATAGTCAATTAATTGTTGATTGGAAGTGTGCAATGGCTTAAAAGATTTGTGACAAGGTTTTGCAAGGATCAATTGAGTGCAAGGATGTGTTGTTTAGTGTTTGGGGGGATTCATGAAAGGCCTCAAAGAAATGGCAGCCAACTCCATCTTAAAGCATCGTCAATGGAGTTGACGCTCAGCAACTGCTGTGACTCCATACCAGGTTGCATAATCCACCCACCCAAGTGGATTGCTAATCGCGCCCTCTAGCACCGGCGAGGCCAAAAATGGCCGGTGGAAAAAGGTGGAAAAAGACGGGGATCTGCTCAGCCAAGCCATTTTCGCACATTCATCCTCAGCCGTAAGAGTGAAGGTGTGCACGCTGGCCTCAGTTTGAGGCCTGGAAAATGAGTCACCCGGCCATTTCTGCGAGAGAAAACGCCAAAAATCTGGCATAGCGATACCTACTGCACGCTTACGACGCAGCACGTTCGGCGAGACAGAATTGGGGATAGCGGCAGAGGGGGGTCCCTTGCCATGGAGGGGTTGTCGTTCAAGGGAACGCGCAAAATGGGGGTCAAAAGACGGATGGCAGGATCATGTCAGCCATTGTAGTTTAAAAATACGTTTAAAACAGTTCGTGGCGTCTGCTGAGAAGTGTCAATCCGTTGGCTCACATGAACCAATCCACGTAACGTTGCCGGGGTATTGCTGCAAGACGGCACATTTCCGCCCTTCAACTTGGTAAGTGATGAGGTGCGATGTCGGACACATCATAGCGTTAACGCCTTCAACTTATAAATCACCGGTCAAAGAATTGCTGAATACAGAGTCACCGGCGTTAGATATACCCAGGGAAGACTTGCTGGCTCGGAGATGACCGCCAGGATTGATGGTCGGAGCCGGCCACCCAAACAGTTAGACAATCACAGATTGTAGTCACCATTGAGCAACGTTATCACGGTGAACCATGATGCAAAACAGATTATACAATGTTGTTGTTTTATTCAATTCATCACGTCATTCAAGAGCCAATGTGCGTGAAACTCATGTTCATCAACCCATCAAGGTGCCTCATCGCGTCTTTGTCCCCGCGCTGAGCATCTCTGCTCCACCATTAACCTCTCCCCAACCCCAACTCATCTTCTCTTTTTCATTATTTTTTTTTTGTCTCTTAAGCACCAAAGGCCTCATCGTAGTTGACCATGCACGATCGGTAGCGCACCTTGCTCTTCTCGAGGTTCACCATGGCCAGCTGCAGACCCTCCTTGGAGATGGGGATCTCCTCGATCCACGACTTGATGCCCTTGTCGGCAGCGAGCTGCAGCATCTCGAGCATCTCGCGGCGGCTACCCAAGTGAGAGGTACCGATGTAGCAGCCGTTGTTGATAAAGTCCTGGTTGCGCACCGTGATACCCTCACCACCGGGAAGACCGACCGAGTTCCAGTGGCCGTGGATGTCGAGCAGGCTGAGGTACTCGCTCAGAGCGAAGCCATCGAATGAGGTGGCAGTGTTGATGATGATGTCAAAGCTCATCTTGTGGCCCTCGGTCCAGTTCTTCTCGCCAGTCGCGAGGAAGCCGTCGGCACCCATCTTGAGAGCATCCGCCTCCTTGGCTCGGGAACGAGAGATAGCCCAGACCTCAGCGCCGAGGGCCTTGGCGAAGAGGACACCATAGTGGCCGAGACCACCAATACCGACGATGCCGACCTTCTTGCCGGGTCCGGCACCGAGTCGCTTCAGAGGGCTGTATACGGTGATACCGGCGCAGAGCATGGGAGCAGCCTGAGTGCTGGAGAGGGCTTCGGGGATGGGGTAGACCCTATATGAATTGAGTCAGTCAATGCAACTCTCACATGAGCCAATGCTAATGAGCATAACAGGTGAGACTCACCAGTACTCATTCACTCGAGTGTGAGAAGAGTAACCACCCTGGGTGATGTAACCAGTGTCGAGGTAGGGAGCGCCATAGGCGTCAATCTGGTCCTTGCAGTAGGTCTCATTGTCGTTCTTGCACTGGCGACAGTCCTGGCACGAGTAGACCTGAGCACCAGCACCGACACGCTGGCCGACCTTGGCCAGCGTCACCTTGTCACCGACGCGGAGAACCTTGCCGACAACCTCATGACCGACAGCGAGGGGGTAGGGGCAGTCACCCCAGTCGCCGCTGATGGTGTGACGGTCGCTGGCGCAGACACCGCAGCAGTCGATCTTGATGTCGACATCATAGTCGCCAAAGGGACGAGGCTCCCACGAGTTCTTTTCAAATTCGGTCCATTTCTCGGCGCTGGGCGACTGGAAGCTCTGGAACTTGTCGGGGAAAGACATGATGGTGGTGTTGCTGTGGGGGGAGGGGATATACACGATAGCGGGGGGATCACTGACAGAACAGAAGAGGGGTATCTACGAGAGAGAGAACAAGAGAAGCAGCAGCGAGAAGAATCAATTGCGACGGTCGACGGGGGTTTTTCTTTATAAACCTCTTTTCTCGTCACCAACGAATACCCCCACTCAGATTCCCGCACAAATGATCGCCTTGACTGCCATTTGCGTGGTGAGGGGCAGACACACACACAACACACGCAACACGACGCTGCCCCTCACTCAAACATGGCCCTTTGGGGGAGGTCAAGGCGGGCGCCGGCGGGTGTAGACGGCACCTCAGCCCATCCATCGGCTCGTTTGCTGTCCCTGGGTTTGGGGGTTTCAATGGCCAGCATGGAACCAAGCTCCAACGCTTCCCCAGTTTGAAAGCGGGAGGATCGGCTGGGCCATCGCAACGGCACGCGATAGGGCGGCCTGCTCCATCATGAGTCGCTTCATCCCCACCCAGTCAGCGACGCTATTCGGATTATCGTGGGAAGATTAGTCCGACGGGCGCCGATTCCTCCGCCAAAGAGAGTGGGATGATGGATGAACCATGAGATTGAGTGAGTATGAGGGCAATGGCACGCTGTGAACTGCTTTTGTTATATACTTCCGCTGGTCCTGAATGGGGGTATCCTTTTCTGCGAGCATGAAACTCCTCTCTACATTGCATGATGTTGTCTCCAACGCTCCAGCTGCCTTGACCCAAGTTGTTCAACGTGATACCTCGCATATCGGATGTCGGGTATGTGTCGTCCGACAAGAATAGCCGCCGCTGCTATCCAAACTTCCCGATCATGCAACAGCAATGTTTTCTCTCTACAATGCTTCAGCATCATTGCTTCTTCCAGTCCTTCTTCTTCAGAGCCCGCGACTCGCCCAACCCGATGCCCGCCAGGAAACAGATCCTCATCGTCATGCCGACATAGACCCACGGCACATTGCCCAAATCGCTGACATTCCACCCCGCAACATCCCAGTAGATTCTCGCCCCGAGCTCGCTCATCGAGTACAAGTGTCCCACGTCGGCGAGGAGAAGCACAAAGAGCACGGTGCGCCAGACGCGGAGGTCTGCCGTGGACCGTAGCACGAGCGCCTCGTTGAGCGCGAAGAAGAGGTACATGTTGGCGAGCTGCGACATGGCGACCGAGGCAGCCAGCGGCACCGAGGATGGCGCTGATTCAGCATTGAGGAGGTTGAGGTAGGTTTCCTGGCGGAAGTGGCTGAAGAAAGCCCCGACGAGGGCCGAGATGGGCTCCAGGACGAGGAAGAAGACACGATAGACAAAGTGGATGCGGAATGCCACCTGGGCTGGCTTCTGTGGGGGAGCCATGGTGAGCAAACCACTGCCGGTGAAGATATGAGACAGATGATTGTCAGAGGTAAGTATGTAGGAATGCTGTGTCCAATTGCAGCCGAATTCAGTAACTTGATGATATCCAATTCTTTGCTCACCGACGAAAACTCCCCCAATGGACACTTGGCTCGGGAAAAGATTGATCCACAGTGTCATAACACGACCCCACGAAGCCCATGCAATCGCCTTACCTCGGTGCTCTTTGTATCGAGATATCGGGCAAATTCTTAGGAGCTATGTCCATATCGTGGAGATTCAAGGACCAGGTGTCTCACTAAAAGCTCGATCGCTGTCAAGGGATGGGTGCCATGTTTGAGAGAGATTGCCTCGGCCCTTATCCGCAGGGTTCGGCTGGTGAACCGTCTGAGGTAAATCCACGAACTCTACCCTGGACTTTGTTTCACAGTCGGCTGTACGAAAGAAACTCTGTTAGATCTAAGGTGTTTCAAGCCATGAATAGACTAAAGATGCCAATAGACCAAGATAACGAGATCTCATCTTCAATGGCCAACGCTGCAGCGTCTTTGGCGGTGACCGTAATCGGGTTCTCCGTAGGTACTCCGAACAGAGCACAAGCTTGCATGTTCCAGGCCAAACATGGAAAATTTCTAGTTTTTCTTGTCGATCCGTCCCGCAGGCCCTGAGACTTTTTCTCCCCCTCCCTTACGGATGTTGAAACCCCCGAAGGAGTTATACCCGAGATCTTCGTAGATCTGCATATCAAGGAGAAACGATGAATCAAGGGGAATTCCTGTTGGCCAACGGCACAGTTCAACAATTGGAAATTTTTGTGCCAAACATGGACTACGAACGACCAGGTTCCGTGATACCCTGGAGTCCAGGGGTTTTGAAAGGAAGAGAGCAAAAAATTCTGATCCCTGCGGATGAGATCATCCAGCGAGCCGAGCCCAGCGAAATCCGGGGTTAAGCAGTCGGTGGCGCGTGTTGGGGGGCTTCTGAAGGCCGGGGTTTAGTGCGAACCCCCGACGGGTTTGGAGCTGAAGAAAGGCTCCTGGACCAGGATGGGATCTGTTATTCGTTTTGGCCAATGTTGTGAACTATCCAGCTGCAAAGAAATCTGAAAAGGTAACCCTGTTGTTGTGGTGAACAGCTTGGGTTACACTTATTGGACCACGGCATGTCTATCGATGCAGGGATCCGTAGGTCCATGTCAACAAAGAGCAGCGCTCTCAGCAACCAACGCTGTAAACCACAACAAAGACGGGCATCAACGAGTCAAAACCGCAGTCGTGTTGCTGCAGACTCTGTCAATACATCGCCACCCGGAGGAGTAGTTGCTCCCGGGCTGACGGTACCCTTTGCCCCCCAAAACACCGAATCTCTGCGTCTCGCGCCACAGGCGGAACAAGATGGAGGGGAGGGGCGGCTAGTTGACGACGCCGGCCAAGTCTAGAAAACTCGACCTGAACCAGTCGCTGTTTCTGGTTCTCACCGCCACGTGAATGTACCTGTACCTGTACCTTTTTTTATATGGCGGACAGAGATCCAAAGCTCAACAGAATGAGGCGGTTAAATGGCTTAGAGTGCAAATGAGACAAAATTTCCAACAGGCCAAAAAAGAGGCACCAGTTGCATCGCGACCCCCGAGGAAAATTGGGCACTCTCCACATCCGCTGGGCTGTCAAAGATTGGGTCTCTTGACTCCCGCATTCCAGTCCCTTGGTGCCTCCAGGCGCTAGTGAGACAAGTTTTGTGCTGAAGATGGCGTTGAGGGATGACATACAGGAGCGCCGCCTTGCTCAGCTGGTGGTTCCGCAATAACGAGGCTTGGCTGAGGGTCATCTGGGCGCTGTTAACGGGATACTTTTTTGACTCTTGTAACTCATCAACACCCTCTCGCTCCTTGAAGCCGCCTCTGTTCCCCTGATCGTCCCGTCCATTTGCTAGATTGTCGTCCCCTGACTCGCTTCTCTGGTCTTGAATTACAACACACAGACTCTTTTTGCTCTCCCTGGGCCTGGCTGGACCCCTTCGCCTCGGCTGCTGGTTCCCGATCCGGTTGCCCTTGTCTGCCGTTCAACGACCTAAATTGTACTTGTACCCCTGTCGGCCGATATCTCCCGCCCGTTGGTCTGGCTGGCATTGCTAATCGTCGCAACGCTTTTCTTCGCGACATTCAAGAAGGACTACCTCCCCTTTCCATTCCTCGTCCTGGTCTTCTTTTCTTTTTCTTGTCTTTCTTCTTCTTCTTCTCCCTACGGAGTCGCAACGCACGTGAAGAGGATCACGTATAGGCAAAGCAAAAGTGAAAGTCTCTCTGTCCTTTCGAATTGTGTCCTTCATTTGTCCGTTGCAAGCAGTAGGACCACCATCCTCCGTGCGCTGGCCTGCCACCCAACCACAACCACCAAAGCACCGCCAACCCCCAAAACAAGGCCGCGAGGGAAAAGGACCCCTCCCCTCTCCAACGACAACAAACCAAACCTGGAACCTTCAGCCCTCCAGGTCACTCAGTCATAAGACAGACGCCCGCCCAACGCCTGAGCTCACGGGTTGCAGCAGCACAGGCAGCGAACACCGTGTGCTCAACACCATCCACTCCTTCATTTGTTCATCTTCTTCTGCCAGACTTGGGCTCAACTGGCTGGCTGCTGTCCCTGCTTTCAGGTCCCGACGCTCCTTCATCTCGTCCACCGACGTCGCATTTTCATCTGCAGTCCCTACCAAATCGACCGCTCATCTTTGACCGATACGGAACACCCGACGATAATACTACGAAAACAGACAGAATCCACCTTCGCGTACACTGCCCCCAGCGCATCGCTCTCCAGCCATGACCATGACGAAGCGCATCTTTCCCATCAGCGACTGGGCTCCCATGATGGATACTCCCGTCGAGTCGTCTGCCATGGGCGCTTCTGCTGCTGAACCTCAGACTATGGCTACTGGCAACACTCTGCGTCCCGAAGCTAGCACTGCAGCATACGGTCACCGTCCTCGCAGCATGAGCCTTTCGCTCCCGTGGCGACGACCCAGATCGTCCATGTTTGGTCACAATCACGCGCAACATCTGTCGCAGCCTTTTAATAATCTTGTAATCGATGATGCAGAGGACGATGTTCACGAGGCAGGCCATGGCGTCGGCCACAGCCAGCAGGGCCACCAGCAACATCATTTCCATGCCCCCGGATCAATCAAGGGAATGATTCGCCGTGCCTCCGTCTCGATTAACCGCATCGTTCACCGTCGACCGTCTGTCGCCGCCGAAGATATTCCCCAGGAACACGCCCACTCTGGAAGACCCATAACTTCCCATAATCACTCGACCTGGAGCCGTCTTCGACAAGCCACTATTCGACACTCCCGCTCTATCCATGGCTTCGACCTGAACCACGCGCACGGGACTTTCCACCAGCAGCACGAACAGTCGTCCCATCTGCCTATTCCTGGATTCGGCGGCGAGCCACCCGTCATTCCTAGCAACTCGGGCGCTGCTGCCAAGGCGTCTGCGGCTATGCAGAATGAGTACTATGCTCGTCAGAGCATGATGTGGCTGAACCCTACTCCGACTAGTGACGCAAGCAACGACCGCGAGAGTGGCATTGGAATTACCGTCACTCTTCCTGGCGCCGAGGGAACCGACACCGAGGCCGAGCAGGGCTCCGTTATTAGCAGGATTGACTTTATCTCCAAGCTGCCCACCGAACTTGCCATTCACGTCCTTGCTTGCCTTGATGCTACGGCTCTCACCAAGGCTAGTGAGGTCTGCCGAAACTGGAACAAGATCATCAGCAACCAGCACATCTGGCGCGAGTCCTGTCTCCGTGAGACTACTACCACGTATGCCACCAGCGGACCAGTTGTTCCCGGAACTGGTTTCGGTGTTCCTGCGATCACGCCAAACAGCGACTGGAAGGAGATTTACCGCGCCAAGCAGGAGCTGACCCAGAGATGGAAGGGCGGCAAGGCGACGCCCGTTTACCTCAATGGGCACAAGGACAGCATCTACTGCCTGCAGTTCGACGAGTAAGTTCAGATGAGAATAGTTGACAGGATTTGGTTTAACTGACCGTGTTAGGCACAAAATCATCACTGGCTCACGGGACAAGACGATTCGTGTCTGGGACATGCACACTCTGGAGTGCACCCTCGCCATCGGCCCTCCCGAGGTCATCCATGAAGCCGACATGCTTCTGGATGAGGATGGAAATCCCACCCATTTCGCAACGGGTTCCGATAATGAGAGGACAGCTCCATCCATGCCCAAGCTTGTCGCGTTCCCAACTCACCACAAGGCTTCCATTCTGTGCCTGCAGTATGACGATGAGATCCTCGTCACTGGATCTTCCGACTCAACCTGTATCGTTTACGACGTGCGCGCGGGATACCAACCTATTCGTCGGCTTCACCACCACAATGCCGCTGTTCTCGATCTCGCTTTTGATGACAAGCACATCGTTACCTGCAGCAAGGACTTTAGCATTTGTGTGTGGGATCGTCACACGGGTGACTTACTAAAGCAGCTCCGCGGACACAGCGGACCTGTCAACGCGGTGCAGATGCGGGCCAACACGATCGTGTCTTGCTCGGGAGATTTCCGCGTCAAGCTGTGGAACATTGAGACGGGCAAGAACATTCGTGAGTTCACTGGTCACACTAAGGGTCTCGCCTGCTCGCAGTTCTCCGAGGATGGTCGATACATCGCCTCTGCGGGCAACGACAAGGTGATTCGCATCTGGGACGCCAACACTGGCGAGTGTCTGCAGGAGATGCGAGCCCACGAGAACCTCGTCCGCAGTCTTCACATCGACAGTGTGAGCGGACGACTTATTAGCGGCAGTTATGATACGGACATCAAGGTTTGGGACATGGAGTCGGGCCACCAGCTGCTTGATTTCCCTAGATGGCACGCAAGCTGGGTGCTGAGTGCCAAGAGCGACTACCGACGTATTGTCAGCACCGGACAAGACCCCAAGATCTTGATTATGGACTTTGGTGCCGATGTCGACGGCATTGAGATGCTTGAGTGTGGTGGGCCAGCCCCAGCTATTGATGGAGGCTTCATTTGAGGCTTTACCTGCTCGCAAACTTTACGATCCGATTGGCCCGGACAATAATGAGCCCAGATCAACCCGTCACGACGGAGTGGTACCTGGCCGTAACGAATTATGACATATTCGGAGAGTTTGATTAGACTCGTGTTTTAAGGTTTCTATGACAGCATTACGGTCGATTTGGCTGGACATGTTGGAGACATGATGAAGGATGAGTGCAACCTCACGGAGCACGGGGAGAGATTTGATTACAGAGCAGACGACTTGTCGCTCTCAGGAGGGTTTTCTTCTTCGTGCATTTTATTAGCGATTTGGAGCACATAGACGAGCCTGGAGTAACATAGCGATTGAATGAGTATTGTATGTACATTCTTTATAACTTGTCGAAACTCATGACCTTTGAAGGGTAACGTTCCATATTTGAAGTGCAATTTGAAAATTTTAGCGCCTGGTTGCAGGGTAAGCCGATCAAGGGTCGAGCCAGTTCAAGGGATGGGACGATGTAACGGCGGGAGATGACGGGGTAATGAGGATGCGCGTCAAAACGGGCGAGTTTCTGGGGAGGATTGGACCGAGCTGAGTCCGAGATGAGGGATGGGATGGGATGGCAGGAAACGAAACGTGATTTGTCTTGCAAGGCGGTGGTCATGTGAGAATCACCTTTGATGTAGATTAAGTTGCTGGTGGTGGTGTGCACGCCCGACATTGACAAGTCATCTGATCTAGAATCCTGCAGTTCCGACTATCTGACAGCATAGGCCAGCGTAGTACAGAGCAAAGATTTTCGCATTCACAAGATCAAAGTTCACAACTAAAGATCATGAGCCGTTACAACCTCGGGATGCCACCCCATTCGCACTAGCCCTTCCATGCCATTGCTGGGCAGGAGAGTGCATGGAGGATTAGGCGCCAAGCGCATGAGTTTGTTGGTTTTGCATGACGTCGAGTCAAAGGCAGTCGTTGGCGATGCGGCCCTGCGGTCTCTATGTTTCGAAACGTGGGCCATGGAGGGCCGTTGTTGGCTGCGACAGCTTGTCACCTCAAATGCTGTCTTGATAGGCGAGATGGTGGCTGGAAGAGAAACGCCCTAGTTTAAAATCCACCATTCGCAGCGAGTTGCTTTTATCTGGGAAACCTGTTTTCTGCGACTGTTTCACTCTGTTCTGAGAGCTTGAATACCCGCTGCACTAGGGCGAGACAGCGTGCCTCTTGAGCATCACAAGCCTATGAACTTGGGCATCGGGACGACTTCGGTGGATACTACATCGATTCCTGAGCTGACAGCCAGCAGCTTCCTTCTCTGGAGGATTTGTCCAACGGAGCGCTTGTCGCCGCGGAGCAGTTCGGCCTTGATAGTCGCGCGCGTGTTTGAAGCCATGACGCAAGTTGATTGAGGGGGATGTGGTTCGTTGGCGGGCGATGGCCCGAGGCGTGGGGCCCAACTTGGCAGGGGTCGGGGGACAAAAGAAGGGAGAGATCTGATTAAAGGGATGCGGGTTGATGCCTTGTGTGGAATGGGTGGCGGTCGATATTGGAGGTTATATCTCATGATGCGAATGTGATTCCCCGCGTCATGGAGTTTTCTGGCTGGCGGTTTAGTGGTTGGGGTTCCTGACAGACGCCACGGGAACACAGACAGGCATGCGGAGATGAAGAGGCTTGAAGTTTGTAAGACCTAAAAGAACAAGGGCGGGAAGGAAGAAGTTTCCGTGCAATGTCTGCAAGGCACTCCCGTCGTCTCGTGGGCGGTGCCCTCATGATCGCTACATGGATGCATCACAAGGCGCGGGGCATTCCCTGAGACAGGAAGGCACCTCTCGTCCCTCTGCCGCCTGATGAGGCCATCAGGGAGCTTCGCTGCTACCCTTGGGTCAGGGGGCGCCGAGGTTCCTGAGCCACACGCGGGCTTGGGCTGGGGCAGCCACTGAAACAGCGCGCTAGGCTGTGTTTGGGTGCTGAGGGCTGCGGGCGTCTTTGGGTGTCTTTCCTTTTTTGGATCACGGGGTTTTGACTTTGGGGGTGCCTTTCTTCTCCTTTACATGGCATGGCGTCTTGTCGACCTGCATCGTCACTCTTTTGGCTGTGTATTCTCTGCTCGCTCCTCTGCACTCACTCGCTAGACTACCAAACTGCTTCAATCTTTGCTTTCACTCTCTATTGACCACTACTCGCTAATCCTCGGACTCGCCTCCAGCCCGTCTGCCGCTTTGGCCCCATGCCTGGCCCTGCTTGAAACAGTCCGTGATGCCGCATGGCCAATGGGCAATCCCCTTGCTAGCCCCGGTCTGCTCATATACTTAGATCATGGATGGTTCCACCGCGATGGATGGCTCCCAGAGGCAGAGGCGCCGGATGCCATCGACGGGCCTCTGGCACTACCGCGATGAGAACCCTGTCCATGTCCGAGACGACCCTGTCGGTGACAACAATGCGCACAATGGCAAGGTGAGGGACAGAGTTCAAGTCATTTACTATTAGTCCAGGTCACGTATAAGACCGTCTCAAAAACGCGTGTGCCTGCTCTGGCTCTCTAGCTGCTCTGTTTCTACCTGCGGTTTCGTTTCTCCCTTTTTTCTCTTTCCCATCTCCACCTCTAACGTTTCTTCCCACCACCACCACGGTCCTTTTCGTGTGAACACGCGCCTGCGTGTGTCTCTCTTTTTGCTTGTCCGGCACAACCTTCGTTCCTTGCTGCTCTGCTATCCCAGCCCTCTCTTTTGACCACTATCCGGGTCATAAAAAGAATTGCTCCAACTGCCTTTTCGTCTCTCCTTGCAATCTAGCATCCACAACGCTTTGACCTGGTTATTCTGGTGAGTTTGACCGAGAAGTGATGTGAGGCTTTGCCCTCTTTTGCAGCCCAACCTGAAAGCGGCGTCTTCGAGAAAGTTTCTCGGGTGAAAAGACATGGGCGTTTTTTGAGATCTAGTGGTCTCGTAGCGCCGCGGCCCGTACGGACTGGCCCTGGCCGGGACTTAAAACACGCGACAGCTGGCTGCCAGCTGCCGACACTTGGCTCACCCTTTCTCTCACTTTTTCATCCACGACCACGAGCCTGGGCTATTGTGCTTTGTTTATCCCCTCATTCATTCAATTCATTCACTCCTTTCATCCCATGTCCCATTGAGCCACGATCTTTATTGTCGCGGCGCATTGTTGTTCATCTCGACCCCCTCATTCATTCAGCCCCCTCGCTCTCATTGAGAGCTTCACTCTAAGCTCAAGACACAGAGTTTCCCCTTTGCATCTCAAGAGCAATTCAACTTCTCAACCTTCTTTTCCCCGCTTCTTGCGATATCATAACAAACTTGACTTCTCTTTCAAGCAAGCTCGCAACTGACTCGACTCTCCTTACAGCCTACTGCTGGAATATCATCACCACTCTCCTTTGATCAACCATCATTCTCGACTCCCCGGAAGACACCGTTTAGCTGGTTCTACTTCGTCATCATGGGGCTCTCCACGGTCCTCACCGCGTCTCTCCTGGCCATGCGCCTCTTCTCCCTGCCCGTCTCAGCCGCTCCCCAGTACGCGGCTCCCGAGTCGACTCCGGTTCCAGCTGCGCCCGAGGCTGGCATTAAGGTCGACGTTTCCGTCTCGCTGCTCCCGGCTCCTCAGTCGACTTCTGCTGCCCCCGAGTATGGTGTTAGCGCCGCCGACTCTTCCTGGTGGCTCGCGACCATTGAGCGCCAGGGCGCCGTTGCTTATGGATCTGCCGACTACAAGATCTTCCGCAACGTCAAGGATTACGGCGCCAAGGGCGATGGCAGCACTGATGACACCGAGGCTATCAACTCTGCTTTCTCTGATGGCAACCGCTGCGGCAAGGGCTGCGACTCCAGCACCGTCACCCCGGCTCTGGTCTACTTCCCTCCCGGCACCTACGTTGTCTCCAAGCCCCTTCTCCCCTACTACTACACCCACATGATCGGTGATGTCAAGGACCTCCCCGTTCTCAAGGCTGCTGCCAACTTTGCCGGCATGGCCGTTATCGATGCCGACCCTTACGATGACCAGGGCGTCAACTGGCACACCAACCAAAACAACTTTTTCCGCCAGATCCGCAACTTCAAGATCGACCTTACCGGCATGCCCAAGACCTCTGGTACTGGCATCCACTGGCAGGTCGCCCAGGCCACCTCTCTCCAGAACATTGTCTTCCAGATGATTGAGGACAAGAGCGAGGAGAACGTCCAGCAGGGTGTTTTCATCGACAATGGCTCCGGTGGTTTCATGACCGACCTCACCTTCATTGGTGGCAAGTACGGCGGATTCCTTGGCAGCCAGCAGTTCACTACTCGCAACATGACCTTCCGCAACTGCAACACTGCTGTCTACATGAACTGGAACTGGGTCTGGACTCTCACCGGCCTTGACATTGACGGCTGCAACATTGGTATTGATATGACTTCTGGTGACAACGTCCAGAACGTCGGTTCCGTTCTCCTGACCGACAGCAAGATCACCAACACTCCCGTCGGTGTCCTCACCAACTACGACCCCGCCCAGACCAGCACCAACGGCACCCTGATCCTCGACAACGTCGACCTGACCTCCAACGTCCCTGTCGCCGTCAAGAACAAGGGAACTTCAGCCACCATCCTCGCTGGTAACGCCAAGATCGAGTCCTGGGTTCAGGGCCGTGCCTACTCCGGTGGCAGCGGCAAGGCTGTCCAGGATACCCAGTCTCCCATCCAGAAGCCCAAGGCTCTCCTGGACAGCGCCGGCAACGTCGTCACCAAGAGCAAGCCCCAGTACGAGAACGTTCCCTCTTCCCAGTTTGTCTCTGTCAAGTCCAAGGGCGCCAAGGGTGACGGTACCACCGACGATACTGCTGCTATCCAGGCTGTCTTTGACGGCATTGCTGAGGGCCAGATTGTCTACTTTGACCACGGTGCCTATGTCATCACCGATACCGTCAAGGTTCCCAAGAACATCAAGGTTGTCGGTGAGATCTGGGCTCTCATCATGGCTGGCGGCGACAAGAACTTCAAGGACCAGGCCAACCCCAAGCCTGTCTGGCAGGTTGGTCAGGAGGGTGATGTCGGCAATGTTGAGATTCAGGACATCATTTTCGAGACCCTTGGCGCCCAGCCCGGTGCCATCCTCATGGAGTGGAACGTTGCTGGTGAGACTCCTGGCTCTGCTGGCCTCTTCGATGTTCACTTCCGCGTCGGTGGCTCCGCCGGCACTAAGCTGCAGTCCGACACTTGCAAGAAGACCCCCAAGGTCAAGACCGAGCCCAACCCCGACTGCGAGGGTGCCTTCATGCTCATGCACGTCACTAAGCAAGCCAGCATCTACATGGAGAACACCTGGCTGTGGGTTGCTGACCACGAGCTTGACCTCAGCGACCACTCCCAGATCAACCTGTACAACGGCCGCGGCATTCTCATCGAGAGCACCAAGGGTGCCTGGCTCTGGGGCACCGCTTCTGAGCACAACGTCCTGTACAACTACCAGTTCAAGGATGCCGCCAACGTCTACATGTCGCTGATCCAGACCGAGACTGCTTACATGCAGGGCAACCCCGACGCCACCGTTCCCTTCACTGTCAACACCAAGTACTACGACCCCGACTTCAAGGCCGACTGCACTGGTGACTCTACCAAGTGCGCTCGCACCTGGGGTGTCCGCGCCATGGACTCCAAGGACATCTTCATCTACGGCGGTGGTCTCTACAGCTTCTTCGACAACTACGACCAGGAGTGCGTGCCTCTGAACAACTGCCAGGACAACATTATCAGCATCGAGAGCTCGCAGGTTCACCTTTACGGTATCAGCACCAAGGCCAGCATCAACATGGTCAATGTTGACGGCAAGTCGGCCATCCTGGACTCGGACAACCGCAACAACTTCTGCGCCGCCATCGCCCTGTTCTCTTCATCGTAGGGCAGTGAAGTTCAGAGTGACTCACGCTCCGACCCCAACGTCGCCGATGACCAGGTAGTGAGCGCACTGTCGGCCACATGGTCTGCACCCTACGCCGCGTCGACCGTCTAGGTGACGCTCACTGTGACAAAGACGGCGATGACGCTTGCCACGGCGTCCTGAACATAAACGCAGATGTACATACACAGAACCCCCAAGTCGCTGTATCTTTCTCCTTTATCAATGCTTCCGAGGTATTCTTTTCCTCGTTAGTCTTTCGTATATGTGTGTCGCATACAGGTGACTGGATGTGACCACCCATTTTGGGTTTCTTTTTCTTTGCTTTTCGTTCCGTCTGTGGAACTGGAGTTTGGGATAGCGACAAAGGCTCGCATTAAGGGGGTGCTCAGGGCGATGGCCTCGTAAGATAGGTAGCATATGAGCAATTGAAAACGCTATCAACTGATTTTTGTATTCTGTGACTGCTTTGCAGGCCGTGATTGTGATGGTGATGGTGGATGTAAAGTGCCCAGGCCAGTGATTGTGGGAGGCAAAATTGGTGCGGACATGGATGAAATGCTTAAAGACAAAGAAGAAAAAGGCACATGATGGATACGAAAAGGGTACGAAAAGGGTTCACACGAGAGGGAATGCCAAGAAAGTATAAAAGTAGAGTGGGAAAAAAAGGAGAGCAAAAAAAAAGACCTGGTGCCGGGGCTCGAACGCCCAGCCTCTGAGGGGGGTAGTTGTAAGCGAAGGTCGTTGAACGACAAGTTTGTACCCTTAACAATTTGTGTAACTGAGCTACTTCGCTGAGAGGGATGGTGATTTTACTTGTTATAAAGGCATGAACGTAGGGTATTCGGGCGATCATTACCAAGGGGGACTCAAATGCTTGCTCCATTTGGGTAGTCTCAAGTCGCTTGTGCTTCAAAGGATGCGTTTCCATGCTTTCTCTTCTGTCATTGATCACTAATGCGTGGGCTTGTAACTGTGTCGTGTACTGAGTGTCAGACGCCCACGGCTTTGACAGAACACGACCAGGCAATGACAATCCCAATTGTCAAGGACAGACAGACATTGGTAAAGTGAAAAGAAAAAGACACCCGCTCTCAAATTTACAATGGCAAAAGCAAAAAAAGCCAAAAGAGAAGATAGGAGGGGGGTTCGAATCAAGTAGGTTCGCGGCAAAAAAAAAAAAAAAAAAAANTGGGCTTCTCAGCCTCAAGAAGAGCCTTCTCAACGGGGTGCTTGAGTCCGAAGCTCTCCTCGGCAAGCTTGTTAGCGTCCTCGACGGAGTGGCCAATGTAGATGTTGTCAAAGAGGATGTCGCTCTGCATGGTCCAGATCTCGAAGCCAATCTATCAGTAGTTAGTATGTCATAACTGAGCATTGGCGCTGACAAAACTTACAGCTCCCATAGGCTCAAAGTTGGCAGGGGTCTTGTCCTCATAGTAGTCGGGGTTCTTGATCTTGCGGGGAGCCCAAGTACCCTTGTAGTCGGGGTTCTCGATGTAAGGCGCAGTCCACTTGCCCTTGTAGTCGGGGTTGCGCTTCATGGGCTTGGTCCAGGGGCCACAGCCAGAGGCGTCACCGCACTTGGGGTTGGGGACGGTAGGGGCGATCCAGTCACCATCCTCCTCATCATCCCAGTCCTCGGGCTTCTCAGCCTCAGGGTCGGGGATGGTGACGGGCTCGTCCTCAAGCCAGTCCTCGGGCTTGGTGGCCTCCTCGTCGACAATCTCGTAGGGGGCATCCTCGTCCCAGTCCTCAGGCTTCTTGGCCTCGGGGTCGGGAATACGGGCCTGGTCAACCCAGTCATCGGGCTTGCTGTCGTTGGGGTCATCGACCTCAGCGTCAGGGTTGACGGGAGGAGTAAAGTCCTCCAGGAGGCTGCCGGACTTGACCTCCTCGTTGTTCTGCTTGATGACGTAGGTGTTGTCGGGGTTGACAATCAGAGTGTAGAGCTCGGTCGTCTTGACGATCTTGGCGGTGGGAGGAGAGCTAAGGTGCTTCTCCTCGTACTCGCCCGTCTTGGGGTTCTTGTGGTTGAAGATGAAGTGGACCTTGTTGGTGTGGCCGCACTTGTCGGGACCAAACATGATCACGTAAGGAGTGGTGTTGCCGAACTCCTCCTGGTGAAGAGCCTTGTTGTCCCGCAGGAGCTTCATGTAGGCACCGCCACACTCGAGGCCATCTGAAAGGACAAGTGTCAGCATATCGCGATCGTGTAACACCGAAATTCATGGGCGCGTCTTACTCTGAAGCTTGACCTCATACTGGACGACGAGGGTCTTGCCCTTGTTGTCAATCTTCTTGGGGAACTTGGCCGAGATAGCATGGTGAGCAGCAGGGTTCTTGACAACAAGACCCTTATCGCCCTCCATTCCCTTGTACTTGATGGGCTCCTCGACGGCCCACTCGCCGACGTAGGCCCATTCCTCACCCTCCTTGTCAGAGCCGGAAGTGTCCTTCTTTGCGTGAGAGGGCTTCCATCGCTGGTCCCAGTCGTCGGTGAACTGCTCAAGGAAGTCGGCCTTGAGGGTGGTGGGCTAGAGAAGGCGGTGTTAGCATTCAATTGATTAGGTACAGACCAAGCTGGTGGAAGCTCCGGGGGTATTGCTGGGAGCTCCGGCAAGCGCGACGGGGGAGACCTACAGTGAAGGTAGGGAGCTTGGGGACAGCAGGCGAAGCCTCGTTAGCCTTAGCATCTTCGGCGTGGACATTGCCCGCGAGGACAGCAGCCGACATGGCGGCCGCAACAGCGTTGAACTTCATGGTGGAAGAAGTGACGAAGTAGCTCCGTTTAATTCGGTTCCAAACGTCGTCGCCTGGCGCGCAGCGCAAGAGCAATTGATCAAGAGGAGAGAGAGGAGAACACAACCGTTGCCGTCTTTTGTGAGGGTATTCCCAGCGCTCGAGGAGAAGGAATTCCAAGAGTTGAGGTTGGATGGGGAAAAAAAAGAAGCCGAAGCAAAGGAAAGAGGTGGCGTCTTTACAAAGAAAGGGTGGAGAGCTTGCTGGCCTTAGTGTTGAGGACACGTAGAAGCTCAGAGCCGCCGCCCTAAATTTCCAGGGATCACGGCCAGGCGCAGGCGCGGGGCGGGGGGGGAATGGTGCCCGCTAAGGTCGGAAGGTGCGTGCGGATGCCGAATGTCAGGTACCTCTCCAGACTAAGCCTCGGCCGGCTGCTTCGAATTGGGTCATGGAAGGCTCGAGAAGATCCGCGCCGGAGCTCCCACTCTCATTTACAGTCGCAGTGTCGTAGTCAGCTTATTGCGATGCGTAAATGAGCGGAACAGGCCACCGAGCCCACTGACAATTGCAAGGCTGTCGCGAACAATACAAGGGCCGTAGCCGTTTTGAGTTCCCATTGTTGCTCGCCGCTAGCTGTGATGCAGGACCCTTTATGGAACCGGAGCTGCTTGGGTGGTGTCTGTGATTCGCCAGTGCAGCTGGCTTTGCTCAACCTCCATACTGTACTGGGCTGTAGCTAAAAGCCCATCTACAAAAGAGTACACAGAGATCCGGGGATTGGATCTGGCGTTTCTCCGCGCAGCCCAGTGACATCAGCGCTCGAGATGGGCCGTTGAGTCATCAAACTCAACTGCCATTACGGGGACATGGGGGTTGGGCTTGCAAGAAATTGTTCGTTGCAGCAGACCGGGCTGGGCTGGGGCGTGGTGGCGTCAAGGATACATCTGCACGTGAAATACCATGAAGCTCTAGAAAGCTGTCGACACAGAAACAAGCAGCCATGAAGCTTGCAAGACGCGGAGATCGAGCAGATCGTGAATCTACTCCGCACTGCATGAGTAACTCTGTCCAATGTATATGTCAATTTACCATTTTGCCGTGGTTACTCCCCTCATCGGCATCACAAGGTGTTCATCTCGCTTACACACGTAGCGGGCGCCTCATGTTCCCGATTTGGACATAGCAACCAATCACAGCACAGCATATCAAGATTGTCACAACATCACTGTTTCAACAAATCGCGCGGGAAAAAGAAGCAGCACGAACATGATTGATTTTCGAGGCGACGCTGAGCGCCTTAAGTGGTATTGTATTCATGCCCAAGTATCGAGCTGTATGTGAACGCAAAACGTGTCCCAACTTTGTCCATGAAAAAATGACCCAGCCACGAGGCCCTCCTCTCATGCTGCCAACATGTTCATGCTTGATATCAAAATCCAACCATCATTACCGCTCCAGCAAAACCCATTAAATCCTTCCCCAACCAGACACCTTGGGGCTGTCCAATTTACAGAGCAAGGACGGCAGCGAAGAGACCCAGAAGGGAAACGCCTCCAACGATGACGGGAGCACCGTTGCCAGTCTCAGTAGCGGAAGCAGCAGAGCCGGAAGCGGTGCCAGTGCCAGACTCAGACTCGGAGTCAGAGGCAGTCTCAGAAGCGTCGGTAGAGTCAGCATCGGAGGCAGTGGCGGCAGCAGAGGCAGTCGAGTCAGAGTCAGTGGCGGTAGCCTTGGAGCCGGCCTTGGAAGAAGAGTCGGAGTCGTCGGAGTCGTCAGAGGAAGAGTCGCCGGTCTCACGGGGAGTACCATCAATGGTCTTCCAGTAGTTGTCGGAAATGCAGCCCTGGAGACAGACAGAGTACTTCTCGGTGTCGGCAGCACTGCCCTTGCCCTTGGGGCAAGCAGCAACGCACTCGGTGGTAGCGTTGATGTTCTTCTCATCAGGAGAAGGGACCTGGTAGATGTAGTGTTAGCCAACTGCCTTGGGTTTACAGGGTGCGAAAGCAACTTACAGTGATGCAGTAAGACTGGCACTTGACATCACCAGCGTCACAGGCCTCAATGCAGTCGGCCTGGGACTGCTGAGCAGGGGACAGAGAAACGGTCGCGCTCTGAGCAGAGGCGAAGGCAGCGAAAGCGCCGGCGACGAAGACGGAGGTGAAACGCATCTTGGTTGATGTGAGAGTGTTGGATATTAGAATTACTAGTGTAAACGAGGGATAGACTCAAAGCGAGAGTGAGAATAAGAGTTGACTTGTCTAACGAACGACAGTTGACAGCGAGGGTGAAGAGGTAGAAGGGAGAGAGAACAATGGCACGCGACGGGGTCTGGCCGGTCCTTATGAAGGGCAGACGAGGGCAGCAAAGGGGCCACGGCCCCCAGGCAAAGAGACTTTCTCGGACCCAGGGGAAGGCTCCAATCGAAAGTCACAGGTCACAATGTCGCCCAAAGTCAACAACACCTCAGGGTCAAAGCCGCAGAAACAGGGGCAGAGCGCGCCAAGGCTGGCTGGTCCATCGTGGATGCCACCCTTGCTCTCGTCTCTTCACATGGGGGGAGGACCCATGATGGGGCGCCAGGATTGCAGCCATTGGGCCCATCGGCTCAGGATTGTGGATTGCGAGGGACCCAGCATGATTCGGCCTGATTAAGCCGCTTGCCGCGTCTGGGTCTGGGCAGAGAGTTGTCTGAGTCCTGTGCATGGTACATATCGGAGCCTGTATCATATCAACATGGACTCGTGATTGCATCCACCCAGAGGCCACGTTCACGATGCGTTGTGCCACAGTACATACCCACCAAGTCACAGGTGTTGCACCAACTCATCGCCAGAATGCAATCCTCCACAGGCAGGAATTGGACGCGACCGGGTCTGCAGATCGACGAGACGATGTTGGGATGTGTCAATGTGTGTCTGGGGAAGCCCACCGGCCTCAATTTTAATTTGCAAGCCATGATCCAGCGCGCTACCACTAATTTGCCGTCCCTTGTCTGCGGCCTACCATGGCCTGACCAGGGGGAAAACGACCACTTCAGCTGAGGATGTCCTGTAATTCCGGCTCCATGCAGATCGGTTCAGAGTTTTCTTCGGTCGTGATTCTTTCTCTGTCTCGTCTCGTTTCTCTCGCCTGGGGATGGATCGATGATCGAACTGTGGGCAAAATCGGTCGTGACCATGATATGAGAGACGTTGAGAGAGGACCCACTCGCAGACGATCCTCCACTTGTCCATCCATCCATCATGATCAGCTTCGCCTCCTTCTTCTCGTGTTGCTGGGCGACATGGCCACCATCTGAATATTCGGTTCGGCCAGACTTCTCCTCCCTCTCTGCCTCTGTCTGTCTGAACTCGGCAATTGGGGCTGCTGCTCTGCACCATTGAACCCCAGACTTCTTGAAATGACGCTGCCCGTTGTGATGCTTGCTGAGCACGGCGCCTAGTTTCCGGCACTAGCGCCGGATCTCTCAACGTCGATTGGACTTGAGTCTGTCTCAGGGGGTGGCCGCGGGCTAGACAACAACAGGCCTGGGCCAGCCAACCCTGGTGGAGGAGCCGGAATCTCGCAGACTTTCAGAGATGTCCATGTTGGATGTCGGCAGTGCTTGATACCTAGCGTAAACAATAACACACACAGTTGAGAGGCGCACTGCTCTGTCGTTTGTCTCGATTGCCCAGACTGGCCTGCGCCATGGTTGAGGCAAACATGAATTGAGGGGTTCTGTGCCATTCCTGGACCCTAGAGTTCCAGAGGGTGAACACCATTCTCGACTTGCATGTATGTAGGACATTTCTTTTTCTGGCGTATGCAGGTGTTTGGGCTAAACAAAGCGTCATGACCGAAGGGTGTAGTCAAGCGTCGTCAGTACAAACTCTCTCCCACAGTCTGGAGGCATGCGCCTGCTTTTCCAGCAGTGTTCGCCGCTGGTGGCGCGTCTGCCGGCGCGTGTCGAATGCTGTGTGGGTGAGTTGATGGCTCCCTTTGTGCTGTGACCTGTAACGCTGTCTGGTTAGCTGACCATTGACCATTCCGCTTGCCGTCGCCTCGCATGAATGAATACGAGCCCAGGTCCAGGAGGTCCAGGAACCCAGTCCTCTAGCAAATTCCCCGGTGTTCCCCGGAGGAGCTCCCTGTGATACTCTGCCCTGGGTCCGGTCTCCAACGCCGGCGCTGCGAGCTGAAAAGGGCCCAGCCGAACCAGGGACAACCCGTCAAACAACGGAGTAATATCCACCATGATTAAAAACTGGAGAGCATCCTTGGTATTAAGACGCCCAGGCCACTTTGCAAGGCCTTCCTCCCCCGTTTAATGACCATTCATCGGACATGCCCATGTCGTCCGTCGATGGTAATTCTCGGTTGCGAGGTCCTGATCGAGTCATCCAGATAAGATGACCTCCAAGACCTGGTTCATGCACCGAGATGATGCTCTCCCCGGCACCAATCCCACCATCCCCGTCGGCACCTATCAATGCGTGACAAGACGGCACTGTACTGTACCTGAGGCATCACCAATGGATCTTTTTTCGCCTTTCGACCGCTCTCGGTCTCCCCCGACCGCGACATCCACCTACCATTTCGCTTAGCACGCCCGTCCCGTTCCTATTCATAGCTCACCTTGCTTGCCACGCTGGTGCAATACAACCTTAGATATCAAACAAGGCCACGACCAAGGACAATACCAAGGCCAAGACCTGGTAATTACGTAGGGCGGCGACAAGAATCCTGGGCGTTGAGGAGGAAAATTCTGCTCCTTGTCTACTGAAGTTCCAGAAGGGAGGCTTTTGGGCCTTGTCGGTGGGTTTTGGCGGTGATGGCCCTAGGAAATAGGCTTTCACAAGCCGCTGCCCAGTGGTGACCAGGGAGCGTCCAACGTTGGTGAGCCGTTGTTTCTGATTGTCAAGGCTGCTTCAGGCTGGGCAGCCATGACCTCACTTGGATTTGGAGAATTTTTCTCGACTCTGACTGGGCAGAATCCTTTACAAAGGCTCCACAGTGCCTAAAGGACGGTGACGGCCAACCGCACAGAGCTCCCAGCGCACCTGCCCAAGCTCTATCAGCCAGTAACAGGCCGCAGACCCAGGTCCAAGGCAGGTGCGGCGTCCGATTAAGATTGAACAAACTGCCCATTTCCCATCATTTCGGCACAACCATCTGCTGCCATCGCATTACTTTCCGCTCGGCATCATCTCATTTCTCCCGTGCACGAAGAGCCGTTGTTCTCTCCGAGCCTCAACCGCTGCCGCTACCGTCAGGACTCGGCACTCCGTCTCGGCTGCTCCGATTGAGACCGGAGACTCCCCCACAGAAAGAGGAATATCACGGAGCTCCGGAGGACGCAATGCCCGAGTTCATCGACGAGGTGACTGACAAGCGCCCGGCTGGCGACGCCCTCATCACATCCGAGGACCCTAACCACCCTGCCAATCTCATTCCCTCGCTGTGCGCCAAGTTCTGGACCCTGGGCTGGGTCACGGGAACCGGAGGCGGATGCTCTATTCGAGATGAGTACGTTCTCACTTGAGTTTTCACTCCAGTCATCGACCCCGCGACCCCGCCATCTTGTGATGTTTGCTGGGAATGAGACTGGTTATCATTTGCGATTGACTTGAAATGCGTTGCGGTTGATATTTCATAGGCTCTTTTCCCGAGTGAGAAAAGAGTGTATATTTCGCTCATGTTATCAACATGTATTTCGCAAATCTTGTTGAACTTCAATTTCCGACGGATGTCTCACATATATGATATGATGATACTTACACCATGGCTAGTGACCTCGTCTACATTGCCCCTTCGGGCGTACAGAAGGAGCTCATGAAGAACACCGACATCTATGTCATGTCCATCTCTGAGCAGGACCCTAATCAGAACAAGATCAAGGAGCGCACCTACCTGCGCTCGCCGCCTTGCTACAAGCCTTCTCAGTGCACTCCTCTGTTCCTCGCTGCATTTACCCGCCGAGGTGCTGGCTGCTGCATCCACACTCACTCTCAATGGGCCGTGCTCGTCACTCTGTTGTTGGAAGCCCAGGGCCCTGGAAAGGACCGGGTCTTTGAGATCAACAACATTGAGCAGATCAAGGGCTTTGGTCGTGGCATGACCAAGACGGGTAACCTCGGATACCATGATACCCTTCGTATCCCCGTCATTGAGAACACGCCTCACGAGGAAGACTTGACCGAGTACCTCGAGGAAGCCATGGACAAGTACCCTGACACATATGCTGTCCTTGTCCGCCGCCACGGCGTCTACGTCTGGGGTGACAATGTCCACAAGGCTAAGACTCAGTGCGAGAGGTAAGATTACAATTTTTGTAGATTGTTAAGTACATCAAGTGGCTAACATGTGCAAAGCCTCGACTACCTCTTCCAACTAGCAGTCGAGATGAAGAAGCTCGGTCTCCCCTGGATTAGCGAGGTCGCCCAAATCGCCCCTCAGCGGACCTGAGCTGGAGCTGGAGCACATCACGTTTCAACCGCCCCATTCGATCACACGCCTCCTTCAACAAGGGCTGTTCTCTCGCTTAATATCAATATGGGCGTCGCCCTGTTAGGTTGATTCTACGACCAGCCCAGCCACACGAGCAATCCCTCCCACTCCAGCAAGTCCGCCGCCAAGGTTGGCCTTGAATATCCCGATTCGCGTTGAGCTGCCAAAAAGACGCTGGTCCAAGCTGAAGGGAAGCTCCAATGTTATGGTCAGTAGATAGCTTCTCGTCTAATCTAGCGGAGAGGTAAAGGCATATGATGATGATTCTATGACTCCAACTCGGTTTGTCCAAGTTTGTTCAATCGGCTTGAAGCACAAATGAAAAGCAAGTTACGGTGGAGTTACTTCAGTTTGATAGAAATTTAGACGTCAATACGATACCTCTTCAGGTAGTGGTTACGATGGCTTCATCGCACCTTGAAGAAAGAATCAAGTAAACTCAAAGCCTAGTGGAGCGGTCGAGCCGCCAGCCGCCTATCTTTACCCCTTGGGTGTTGTGGCATCCTTATTCGAACCAGGTATTCATTCGGCCTTGACCAGTTGTTTCGTGTATGATAAATCCCTAGGCTACATCAGAACTACATTTCGGCTTGTTTTTTTTTTTTTAAAAAAAATAAAAAAAAAAAAAAAAAAAAAATAAAAAAAAATATCCAGGCGATATAGCAGCTAAGACTCTGGTTTCTTTTATGATAGTATCTCCTAACCCTTAAACTAACGGTGGTCATTTGAGAGTCATGGCCGTGTTGAGACAGGAGTCCTGGATTCCCACATAACTTCAGGTGCATAGCGTTGCAACCAACTACCGACATATCTCTCTTAGCAGCCACGGTATCTCATCGCTTTGAACGGGTAACAACTTGGGCTGAAGCTCATGCTGTAAGAATAGCATATCCGTGATGGCTTTACGGGGCGAGTAACTACGTAAGATCCAGAAGCCCTCTACTATGTAGCACACAACGATAACATGGTAGAGTCATCTAGTAGAGTGATAAGCCATGTGCAAGTTTGGTTTATTCGTCTATATAATTGTCAACGCTCAAGATGATGTCTCGTCTCAAAGCTCATCCTTAGGTCGTCCAGAGTCAACCACTTCAGGCTCTTCCCACATCCTCTTCTTGGTATTCCTTGCCGCACCCGCGTGTCCCTCCTCTTTGGGAATATTACCCAGCTCATCAGCTTCGTTGATAACATTCAGAATCTTGTCCACCTCCTCCAGAACCTCGGCTTCCTTCTCACTGCCCACATCGACCGTAGGTAATTCATCGTCTGGTAGCCCCTCCACCGGAATCACCTTGCTCGCCTGTCCGGCAGCTTCCCCCACCTTGCCCGCATCCCCGGATCTGGCGTGCATCACTGCGCTACCAGCCGTAGTGCCCACTCCGAATAAGAGTCTCAGGGGCAGCCAGACGAGCCACCACATCGGCCCATACAGCAACCTCCGGAAGACGAGCCATCCTATTGTCGTGAGGAGCATATAAAACGATGTCTGCAGGTACCACGTATCACTCTTCTGCGACCGCACCAGCGTACCCAGCAGATCCCGCGAGCTCGCCAGCATAGTATCTAGCGAAGTATACGACTCGTTCAGCGACTTCAGCGCTGCAGAAGATTCCGTAAGAGTCTGGTGCGCAAACTCGCTGCGCGCAAGCTCCGCCTGGATAAGATCGTGCGTGCGCCGCAGGGCGTTTGTCATGTTTGCGCTTGCGCCAACCGTCTGCTGGTCCTCCTCCGAGAGACTGGATTTCTGCTGCTGCGGGGCATGGTGCTGGCGCGGAGGACGAACGGCGGGCTTTTCGTCGTCGGGGTGGAGGGAGTTGGTTTCTGAGGTGGGTTGCGAGAAGGATGTTAGGAGGAGCTCGCGCTCTAGTCTTTGGGCGTGCGCGAGGTTGTGCTTTGCGGATAGCCGTGCCTTTCGGAAAGATAGACGACAACTATTGCACTGTCATCAGTATCCCTGAAGTTCAAGTCGTTGTCCATCATTGTCATACCTTGTAAGTTCCTTTCCGACCTTCTCGACGCCTTCCTTCAACCTCTCCTTATCATGCTCCGCAGCGCGCATGAATTCCACCTCTTCCTGCAAAAGCTCATGTTCCTCCTCTCCATCTCGCAGTGTACTTGTAATCTCCGCACCGAGTTCGCCGCTCACGCTGTTCTCCTCGTCGGTAGTTAGGGGCACAGAGCCAGGCTGGAATTTAAGGGTTGCGAGTCGATCGATGAGCTCTTTGAGCTGTGCAGTCGTCTCCTGCAGGGCCGTAAGACGGCTCTGGAGGCCCTCAAAAGACATCTTGAGCTTCACAAGTAAATAGTTGCGTCGGTATTAAAAGGTGGTGGTGGTAGGCATAAACTCATTCTCATGGCGAAACGTGGTCCCTCCTAGTATATCATGACGTTGCAGAGCCGGCCCCACTAAGTCGATATGCATCTACCGAGGCCAGCAGCGAAACCCCGAAATTTCAGCATCGCCAGCCAAAAGAGATGTACGACCAACGTTCGATACCCGCCAGAAGACCCCTCCAATTGCTCCCGCGCGCTGCGTCCGCCCCCCGCCGTCAAGATGATCACCAAATTCATGACCGAGGTCTCGGTCAAGTTCAACCCTTTCTCCGTCTGCGCAAAGCCGGCTCGCCTGTTCCTGACCTTTATGCCTCCGACTGCCCGAGCGAACGGCACGGCCATCAGCACAACTATCTTGCCCCGAGATTCAAAGGAGCCTAGTTCTCTGCGTGTCAAGTTCAGTGCGTTATTTTCATGTAATTCACACATTGGTGGACTGCTCAATGGCTAATTCGGCGCAGAGGATGGCAAGGAGCTCAACTTTAACTGCCAAAAGATTAACATCAAGGGTCTGGTCGAGGAGGTAGACCGACACTCGCGCCAATTGCAAAAGGCGGCCGATTTGACCGATTAAATACCGCTACATTATGTATCACTATCATGCATCTACGGCGTTATGAGGAAGCGAGGACTCCTGTACATCTTACAGACTCCAATGGGACGACATCACAGTCTTGTATAATATAACGACAATTGACCAAATTTTTTTTGTATTGTTCTGGTGTATTCTGTGCCCAAATCTTTTGCAAACACTACATGTCCACCAAACCCATCCTTTTTATGCAAGAGCGTTTTTGAACGCTTAAGCAGAGGCACCGCTGATGAAGAACCACTTGTCAATGGAGGCGTCGATCTTCTCGGCGGGGATGTCCTCGTTGGGGGGCAGAGGGGGGAGCTGATCAGGAGAGACACGAGAAGGAGACTGCTGGACGGTGACGTTGGTGCTTCATGAATGTTAGCATCTGTAGTAAGACAACAGAATGAGGATACTCACGTAGAGACACCACCGGCAGGGGTCTTGCCAGTGATGAGACGGTCCCAGGCCTCGGCGCACTCACGGATAACATCGTGGGCATAGCTAGAAATGGTCAGATATCAATGCGAGCCAACACTAACAAGTCAACTCACGTCTTGTTCTTGCACTCGCCAGTGAAGGCGAACTGGTTCTCGGGCTTGCCATCGGGGATCTTGTAGATACGGAACCACTCGTTGGTGGCACGGAGAAGACCAGGCAGGTGTCGCTCGACGTCCTCAACGTCGTTCAGCTTGGCAGCAAGGGGGTCGTTGACGTCGATGACAATGACCTTCCAGTCAGTCTCCTCCTCATCGAGAAGGGCCATGACACCGAGGACCTTGACCTGCTTGACCTGACCAGTGTAACCGACGAGCTCGCCGATCTCGCAGACGTCGAGAGGGTCGTTGTCACCCTTGGCCTTGGTCTCGGGGTGGACGGTGTTGGGGTCCTCCCAGGTCTGAGAGTAAAAGTCAGCAGGCTGTAAGGAAGCTGACCGAGTTGCGGGCGTCATGTCATACCTGGGGGAAGGCACCGTAGTTCCAGAGGTAGCCCTTGTGGGGGAAGCAGTTTCGGACATATCGAAGCTTGCCCTTCTTGATGTCCTGCTTGATGGGGTTGAGGAGCTCCTCCTTGGAGATCTGGCGGGCAGTTCAGTTAGCATCATGGTGTTTCATCACCGCAATTTGGGGGAGACGATGATGCCCAAGGCGGGGGAGGGGTAAATAAGAGGCACACGACAGCAGACGGCAGTTGCGCAAAGACGAGAAAGCGCAAAATATCAGAGTGCAAAACAGACAATTGACGAGGCATACCTCAAGCTTGGCATTGGTCCATCGAGGAATCTCAACAACCATGTTCAGGACGGTCTGCTCCTGGTTGGCGTAGAGGGGGATATCGTGGAAGGGCGAGACGGGCTGGCCATCCTTCTCGATGTAGACGCGGTGCTCGAGGGTGTTGGGAGCCGCAACCTTGCGGACGGTGTAGGGAGAGGCCATTGTGGGCTGCTGCTTGGAGACGGGGCCGGTTGGTGAGGAGGACGAGGACGAGGAAGACGAAAGGTGTCGAGCTATCTGGGCAGTCCGACGGGAAGAAATTTTGTTGGAGGTCGGCGTCGAAGACAACAAGAGGGAAGAGGAGGAAGATGGAGGGGGCGGGGTACCGCTGGCCCCTCCAGGGCTGCGTGTCGCCAGCGTAGCGACGTAATTGGCCCGGCCAGGCCCTCGACGAGATGGCGACAGCGTGGACAGTGGTGCCGGTAGCGGCAGTGCGGCGGGTCGTCCCAGCGGCTTCCCGGGCGGTGTCTGCAGCGGTAGCGGTAGTATAGGTAGCAGCGCGGGAGCGTGCAGTGAGCGTCGTAGCAGAAGCCGGGAGCCTTGTGGCCGGAGCATCAACTCAGAGCGTCTATCGGGGGGGCCGCCTGTAGTGGAGCCGCCCCGGGAAGAAGGGAGAAGGGGAGAGAGAAAAAAGAGGGTGAGAGGAAGGAGATTGGGCGGGTAAAAATACACCAGGTGCTACTTTGAACACGGCAATTGGCCTGACTTTGTGCTTGTGGTCTTTGAGCTTGTGCGTTCCGCGGTCGTCGGCTGTCCTTCAACTTGACCTCGGTCTGTGGCTGTCTCTTTTTTTCTGCGCTGGTCGGAGCTCAGTACAGGGTCGTTAGGCGGGAGAATGGAGAAAAGGGGTGGCAAGCGATGCAGTCAACGGGGCGTCGAGTGCGGCCTCGGACGGAAGATGCGGACCGGAGGCTAACCGACTCTGGATGCAACGAGATGGATCGTGTGTGCTGAATTGGACTTTTCCCATGGATCTTGAGATCCACACAGCTGGCCGACAGCCCGAAGTCCAGATTGTCAATGCCGATGAGCCTATGCAGACTGTGAGCAACCCAAAATTGACTCACTCTGGACTTTGATACCAAGCAATCAGACCTCTTCCGTATAATTCAAGCAAACTTCTCCTCTCTCCTCTTCCATACCCTCACACCATCCTAGCCTTCGATTCGAAACTTGTTCTTATTCCCTAACCGGAAGATGCCCGGCTCATCTGTCCAGCACCATGGCAGTCGACCCCAGCCATCCACACCATTTCTCGCCGAAAAGCCCCTCAACACTCCTAGAATCTGCGCTCCTGACCCACGCCAACGATCACCTCATATCGATTGGTGCTGAGTGATCCAGGACTTTTCGTAGATACTCGGCCTCGAGCCTTGGCTATGGTTGCGTCCCACGCCCGTTCCTCGTTGGTGATGGCGCTATAAACCATCACATGCTCCCATACACTTTGGTTGTAAGACAAGCCTCAAGATAAGCATTCTGATTCGATTCAACCGACATAAGCAGAGCAAAAAGGCAAGTAAGGGTATGGGATATAATAATACAGTAAACTCGAAAACACCTCATTAGTAAACAAGACAGGTGAAACCCCGATAGAGTTGACAAAAAACATGTGGAAGCGAGCAAACAGTAGCAAGCACCGGGATGCTTTCCCTTGCTTGTCCAAGCCAAACAACCATCGCCATATAAAATCCTCCTCATTACACAAGGCCTAGCTCATGTCTCGGTCACCCAAACAGCCATTCTCAACCAGCGACTTCGGCGTATACAGAAGAAGACTTGCCCCCAGTCTGCTCAGGGGAAACCTCACGCTTCACATCGGGGACCGCCTCGGACTGCACTGGAGAAACGGTATTCTCAAGTGCCAAAGGCTCCTTTTCCTTTCCCTTGTCTTTCAGACTCGGCGATCGACTCTGGGCGGGAGTGGTGAAGGAATCGGATTCGGGCCGCCAGTCTCGCAGGTCATCCTCACAGTCGTTGAGAATCTGGCGAGCCTGGGACGAATGTTGGTATACCGGTCGAGTGTCACCTGGTACCACAGGCGTGTCATCGAGGAGTTCCAGCAGCCTACGGCCGTGCTTAGCGAGAATAATCTGTTTCTCAGCGCGCTCAATAGTGGCGGTGAATTCGGAGGCGTAGGCTTCCTTGAGCTTCTGTCGGGTCTGTGGGTGGTCGGTCAGTAGTGGTCTGTGGGTAACTTTGTGTAAGTGTCGCGACGCACGATATTTGTCAACTGAGCCTCCGCAACCAGATTCTCAGCCTCAGCTCGCACCAGCTCCTGCTCTAGCACAGGCAGCTTCGTGCTTCCAGGCTCCTTCAACTTGAGCTTCTGAATCTCATCGGCGATTTTGTCCTTGTTATCTCGGCTGGGCT
Source organism: Fusarium sp. JS1030 (assembly GCA_000966855.1). Taxonomy (NCBI): domain Eukaryota; kingdom Fungi; phylum Ascomycota; class Sordariomycetes; order Hypocreales; family Nectriaceae; genus Fusarium; species Fusarium sp. JS1030. Next base: position 629,486 of record JWIW01000088.1, read on the forward strand.
GCACGCTCTTCTCCGTGTTACGGATAGCCTTGAGGATGGCACGCGAATCGTCGAGCGAGTGAGCATATCCGTCCTCCTGCTCGCCCATCTCACTGAGGACGACCCCAATCTTGTCCGAGATGTCACTGATGGAATCGTCGCCCGTGTGCTCGCCCCATTCCGACAGCTGCGTGGCGATGGAGAGGCGCTCGCGGCCGGCCGTCTCGTGGGCGCCGATGAGGTTGTTCTCGGACTTGATGAGGCGGAATAGCTTGCGCGACAGCTCAGGCTGGACCTGGCCGCGGAGCGAGTTGAAGGAGAAGCCCCGCTTGTTGGAGGGGGCCGAGGCGGAGCCCCGGTTCGATTTGTTGGAGCGGATGGAGAGCGCGCGGTTCCTGTGGGACAGATTCATGTCAACCAGGGCATCCATGGCAAACGAGCCAGTGCGTGGTGAAGCAGACGTTTCGAAACTGAATCGCGACATTGTAATTCGGCGATGGCCGGCAAGTCCGGCAAAGACACAAACAGGATGGCGAAACTCCAGTAATGAATTCAGTGTAAAAGTTGAACTCACATTTTGACAGCGAGAGCCTCGAGAAGCTCTTTTCCTTTACAAAACTACCTAGAAAGAGTTGTCCGACGGGTTGCGCTTTCTTCATCGTCAGCTTCACATCCAATGTCAGACTGTCCACCGAGCTTCACAGTCTCGGCAACGAGGCAAACTGCCGAACAAGGCAACCATGATCTCGCAAAGCAGGCGATGACTTACACCAACCTGGATATGCCGAGGATCGAGTTTTCAAAAAACCTGGTCCAAAGATAAAAAAAGAAACCTGGATAAATTCGTCTCTTGCGGGTTTCGTATCTCGAGAGGTTACAGCAATAAAGGTGTAGTTAAGAGCTCCCCCGGAAGGGTTACAGACAGGGATATGCAGGCTTTAAACAAGCAACGAGGACCCTTAGAACTGACGTTGACGATGCCCTTCTTCCCTGCTTTCAGGCTCAGACCCCCAAATCGTGCCGACCAGCCCGCACACTTTCTCTTTCAGCTGCACCCTGCCCTGCACTTACAACCAACTTGTCCCTCCCAAGATTTTCGTCTGTGAGGGGGCCTGGGCGATGATGGTGACGGAATGCACAGTGATGTCATGCTCTCGATCCAGCCCTGCAGCCTCGAGCGAGAAAATGCGGGACCCTTCCCCTCGGTACGTCAACGAGCGTCCTCACCACCGCTAAGAAGCAGCATGTCGTACCATGACGAATAGTCCGTGGCTCCCGGTGAACGGTGGGACATTTTAGTTGAGGCTCAAGGAAAGCAAAATGGTGTCTTGTGTCTTTGTGTGTGTGTCTTTGCTTTGAAGATATCCATCGAATCTCTAGCCCCGTTTCGTCGTATTACAGTACTTGCCCTGCCCTACTAACCCACGATCGAAACGCCCTGCTTAAACAGAATAACTCGTCTTGCCAATCGTCCACCTCACCGTCAAAGTCCTAAATATTTGTACATCTCGCATCTCGCGTTACACATCAAAAGGGCCGCCAATGCCGCTGAAAAATTAATTACCCAAGTACATCGTAATCACCCATCTATTTCACCCCCAACAACGTCATCACCTCTAAAAAGAAGATCCGAGACATTGCTCTTTTCGGCTACACACGCTTAGACGTAGCGAGACTCGTAGACGACACGGCCGCTGGTCCGTGGGCTGTGGCTGTAGGACCGCCGGGTGACGCTGGTGTAGCTGGCCCGGGGAGAGCGGGAGTGGGAGTGGTGGTGGTGGTGATGGTGATGGCCGTGGTGACGCCGGGCGGGCACGATCTCCTCGTGATAGTAGTACTTGGTCTTGGGCTCAGTGCGGAAGCACATTTTGGGCGATTTGAAGCTGGGTTGAGTGTGATAGGTAGGTGAAGAGTTGAGTTGCAGAGAGGCAAGGAAGAAGAGACTGAGTGGATGGAGAACTCGAAAGGAATGAAGAGCCAGGTCTTTCTTAAATGTCTAGGAATTTTTAGAGTTGGGTGAGAATGAGGAGGCTCTGAGGAGGGATCCCGTCTTCATCTTATACGAACGTGTTTGGCCTCGAGGCCGGCGTCTTGCCCGGTTTCTTTTGGGTTGGCAACCCATGCCATCTCCATGCCCACCCACCACCACCACGACGCAAGACAAGACGCAAGACGCAAGCAAGGAGAGGGGTCCTTGGAGCCGGGATGACCTACAGAGAGTACTCCACCACACCATCAACCACAAGAAACTGGGCTTGCTTGCTCTGCCCTGGGCCCGCCGATTTAACCACCTCTGACACAGGCCACTTGGGCTCGGCAAGACGTCCCTAGCTGCCTTAATTGTGGCTTTGTCGAGTCAAAGCCTCGCCGTTTGAAGGGTGACCCAAGCCAACCAGTGTCAGATGACTGTCATAGACTTTTTTACTTTTTTTTTTATTCCGTAGCACACACACACACACCACCAACAGACTCAGCCCGAAATCAGTTTCAATGCACCAATTCCCTTACTCTATGTTACATTTTTTACATCGTTCCCAGGAGCGGCTCCCGCTGTTCATGCAACTATGAAGAGCGCTCAAAAATTTGACCCAAGCTCCACCTCTATATGACTTATTTCCTAGGCTTGAAGCCCGTTTGCACCTTGCCAAGTGCCCAGGCTGTGATGTAAACCGCCAACACACTAACAAAGATGACCAAGGGCTTTCGCAGGGCGCTCGAGAGGGGCGCGTCATAAGAGATGATGAGTTGTCGGTCTCGGAACTCGTCCACCAGATTTCTTGCCTTGATGGTCACAGTCGTTCGGCCAACAGTGTCGAGATAGGTCTTGGTGAGATCAATCGACGTGGAGGTGATGGCCGACTCGGGGATGTTGGTGTAGAACTTGACGTTCCTATCTCGCGGTTAGACATGCAGCAACTGGCATCGGATTCATATACTTACTCAGCACCTTCGGGAAGGACGACCCTGACGTTGATGTGCTCATACTCAACACCCTCGGGCTGCTTAGGACCCTCCAGGAAAGGAACCTTGAGGACATAGCCCCCAGTCGCAGTCTTGCGCACAAAGTTGGCAGCGTCAGAGTTCCAGCCGATGGTGAATGGGTACTTCCAGCCACCAAACAGGGGGTATCGGGGCTTCAGCTCAAGGAGAGCCTCCCGCCTGTTGGTTCGGAATCGAGATGTCGAGACGTTGCCAATCGTGTCGACGAAGTACGCATCCACACTTCCGACCTGGAGGGGGACGCGCAGCTCCTTAAGGGCGTGGGTAGGAGGGTTGTAGAATTGTGCCTGCGCCCACTTGACTCGGTTGAAGAGTGTCGACAGGTTGGCGCCGCGGTGGTACAGGTCGTACCTCTCCTCAAAGGCAACGTTGCCGCCCCAGTGGCTGACCTCGATATCACGTTCAAGCTCCTTAACGTGAGTGACGGGCTTGGTGTACTCGAATCGAACGCGAGCTGGGGAAACAGCACCCGCAGGCTTCTCATCGAAGGGACCATACGTCAGCTTAGCACCCTGCTTGACAGGGAACTCTTTGACATCACCGCTGCCAGGGAGCTTTGTGTAGTCGGGGATGGAGGACGAAATAGCCTTGACCTCAGTCTTCTGCTTCAGAGTGGGATAGGCCGAGGGGGCGTAGACGGAGAAGTCGTATGCGAGGAACTGGTTTTCGTCCTGAGGAACGGCAGCAGGCAGAGGATAGTAAGCCTTGAGGTAGTAGAAAGTGATGCCGAGGGTCTGCTGAGCACCAGGCTTGAGAGGCGTGGGCAATTGGATGCGGTAGTACTGGACATCACTGGAACAATCGAGTCAGTATGGAGATCTGGACTGCCCAATGTCAAGCAAATTACCTGAGAGGGTCGTATTCGACAACTTCGGTCGCAAACGTTCCGGCGCTTGCGTCCTTGCGGTCCTTGACCTCGAAGCCACCTACTCGGGGCAGCTGGTCGGCAGTGAATGGCACATAGTACTCGGTTTGGGGTTCGGATGCGACATTCTCAACGAGGACATTGATCTGCTCCTTGACATAATTCTTCTCGAGCGAGATGACATGAACAAGGTTGGCATTCTTGAAGACCTGAGGAGGCTTGAAGTCGGCGGGGAGGATGACCTTGGAGGTCTGGGTCTCGGGGGTTGCGCTCGCGAGTGCAGCTGAGACGAAGCTGAAGAGCGCCGTGGCGATCGCGGACGGCTTCATTATGACAGCTTAGAATAAAAGGTCGCTCATCGATTGAGCAGGCCCAAAGCTGTTCTGGATGGAATTCGGAGGCCGGGTGCCGGAGGAGATCGTGGTCAATGTTGGGTTGTTGCAAGCTCGCAACTCGCAAGATACCTCGATTTCACGGGCCCTCCTGAGACAGCTCCCAAAAAGCATACGTTGCCCATTTGGCGCGTCAGCGGGAGAGCTGCAGGGTAAGCTAGCTCGCTCAGCCAATCAGAAGGCACCCGAAGCTTGGTGCGGCGGCGGATAGTAGCGCCGAGTCCGGGGCGGCCGCCATAGCTGTTCTAGGCAAAACGCCAGATCAGATCACCACCAAAGAAGCTCGAGCAGCAGCAGCTCAAGGTACCCGACCGGTAGACAGCCCAGGTACCTTGCCTTACAGTACACCCCCCACGAACACCAAGGGGTTTTAGGTCACATGTGGCTTGCTGGGACCTGACATCATGTCACCAAGCTGCTGGACGGCCGACCCGACCCTTGCGCATATGCACACGAGAAGGTCGAGGAATAAGCCATCCGCATTGTCGGTGTACGGCGGTCTTCGGCTGAATCAGACAAGGCCTCATTTCTAGGTTTGAATAGGATCTGAGCAATTACTGCGCATTCCCGCCATGTGTTGAGTCGACTGTCGCGACTAGTTGGCCCCTCCAACAAAGGGCCGACCAGAGCTCAACACCAGGGCTTGGAACTTGGAGACAACGCCCACCTCAGGCACCAGAAGCCACCGCCGCCAGGTGCTAAGGTGGCTTGTCAAACCTAGAACCATGTCATCAGGCAGCTGCTCTTCTATTTTGTTTTACTTCCATTCATGGCACTTTATTTTGTCTCCTATCAAGGACCAGAATCGTGCAAGTGCAAGCGGTCAGATAAAGGCATTACGTAGCAAGCATAGCTGAGGCCACTGCAAGAAGGATTGACAACTGCCCAGCCCAGCACACCCGCCGCGGAGAGCGGGAGGGAATGGGGGCCTGAGATGGGCGAGTTGGGTCTCATCCGGAGATGCAATTGGTCCAGCACGCAAATACTGAGAGGCCAAAGCGAGTCGCTGGATACATCCCCAGAGCTCTCGACATGTAGAAGTACATCATCCTGACCGATTCTGACCGGGGACGGGCTCTTGCTGGCGACTCCCGCCCGTGTGGTTTGACCTTGGTTGCATCTCCCGCTCAACGGCTGCGACCTGGCGTCCCTAGTTCTTCACCTCAACTCACCTCAATCTGCTCCAGCTCCACCTTCCTCACCATCCCACATCTGCTTTAAAAACCCCGTGTCCCCCTAGTCTTCCAGTTTGGATTCGTCAATTGCTCTTTTTCCTTTCTTGTGTGTATCCTTGATTACCTAGGCCTCCGCGTTTCCGATTCCCCCTCTTATCATCAGCTCTTAGCAAACTATTATTACCCCGCCAAACCCCGCCAAAGCTTTATCGTCAAAATGGTCGGCCTCGGACCCCGTCGTCCTCCCTCCCGAAAGGGTACGTACACTTGGTGCTTGTTCTGGATTATGTATGGCGTTATCGATGAGAGAGAGTCAATGTTCTGCCCCTGGATGCTATTTCCACTCAGCTGGTTTTCGTCGGTTGACAATGGCTTGGTGGGGCTACGAGCGATGGCAGACTACGTGGTGATGACGCTGTTGACTCCATCACGATATCTTGGAGATGGAGCACCCGTGAGAAGGCGAAGGCGCCTTCAAGATTCTGCGACAATGCAGTGCACCATAGACAATGCCAGGTGGAAGCTTCGCATTGTCGTTCCCATGAGCCTACCCAAGCTCATCGTCGGCCATCGAAAACCTGCTCCCACCATTACGAGCTCGTGTCACCGTGATGTTCAAGCTGGAGAGAAACAATTGAAGTAGGGGGCGGCTATTATAGTCTGCGGGTTTGCCTCCGCAGGCCAGCTGGCGGGCACTGTTACACTGTCAAGCTTGAAGGCCAGTCCTCGAGACAATGACGCTCAATGTCTGACAGCTGGCAAGCTCAAAGGGATGCGCCTTCTCTTCCAACTTTAACTCTCCAGACTCGATGGGGCTTTTTCTTTTCTACCTTCACCACCAAAACGCACAAGAAGAAGAAAAAAAACCACGACTAACCGCGCATCATGGCAGGATCTATGGCCGATGTCCCCAAGGACCTCGCCGAGGAGATCCACAAGCTGGAGAAGCTCTTCACCGTGGACGGTGCAAAGCTCAAGGAGATTACCAACCACTTCGTTTCCGAGCTTGCCAAGGGTAAGATACTTAGTAGCCGTGATATCTTGACACTCTGCTAACTCAGATGCACAGGTCTCAGCGTCGAGGGAGGCAGTATCGTGAGTCGGCATATGTTGCTTTTTCGGACACGTCTAACCAATATCTAGCCTATGAACCCTACTTGGGTCATGTCTTTCCCCGATGGCTACGAGACAGGAACCTATCTGGCCTTGGATATGGGCGGCACCAACTTGCGAGTCTGTCAGATTACTCTCACCGACGAGAAGTCCGAGTTCGATATCATCCAGTCCAAGTATCGCATGCCCGAAGAGCTCAAGTCGGCTACCTCTGAGGAGCTCTGGGAATACATCGCCGATTGTCTCTACCAGTTCCTCGAGACACACCATGGCGACTGCTCCCACATGGAGAAGCTCCCCCTGGGTTTCACATTCTCCTACCCAGCCACTCAGAACTACATCGACGAGGGTATTCTACAACGGTGGACCAAGGGCTTCGATATCGACGGTGTTGAGGGTCAGAATATCGTCCCCATGTTTGAGGAGGCTCTGACCAAACGAGTAAGTATGCTAGTCCATGGGCCGACGATAAGCTACTGACAATCACTAGGGTGTGCCCATCAAGTTGGCCGCTATCATCAATGATACTACTGGTACATTGATTGCTTCGGCCTATACCGATCCAGCCATGAAGATTGGCTGCATCTTCGGCACTGGTTGCAATGCTGCTTACATGGAGAACTGCGGCTCCATTCCCAAGATCGCCCACCTGAACCTGCCCCCTGACCTGCCCATGGCCATCAACTGCGAATGGGGTGCCTTTGACAATGAACACAAGGTGCTTCCTCGAACCCCTTATGACATCATCATCGACAAGGAGTCTCCCCGTCCTGGCCAGCAGGCCTTTGAGAAGATGATTGCTGGTCTCTACCTAGGCGAGATTCTTCGACTTATCATGGTCGATCTCCACGACAACAAGAATGTCCACATCTTTGAGGGCCAGGACATTGCTCTGCTGCGCAAGCCCTACTCCCTGGATGCCTCCTTCTTGTCTTTTATCGAGGAGTATGTTAGCCTCTATCTGACAGTACGGGTCTCACTAACATTTTACTACTAGGGACCCTTTTGAGAACTTGCAGGAGACTCATGACCTCTTCTCGAACAAGCTCAACTTGGCTTGCACACGCCCTGAGCTGGAGCTCATCCGCAAGACCGCCGAGCTCATTGGCACTCGAGCTGCTCGCCTCTCAGCCTGCGGTGTTGCCGCCGTCTGCAAGAAGAAGAACTACGAGACCTGCCACGTTGGTGCTGATGGTTCCGTGTTCAACAAGTACCCCTACTTCAAGGAGCGAGGAGCCCAGGCTCTACGCGAGATTCTCGACTGGCCCAAGAAGACTAACAAGCGCGCTGAGGACCCCGTGGAGATCCTCGCCGCCGAAGACGGTAGCGGTGTTGGCGCCGCCCTGATTGCCGCCCTGACCCTCAAGCGAATCAACGAGGGCAACATGGCGGGTATCCTCCACCCCGAAAACTTCAAGTGAGAGCGTGAGATGGATGAATCAAAGGCGCGGGTGGGCATCAAAGGTTAAAGGAACGGTCAAAATGGAGATAGACGTGTACATGAACAGCCGTGATCCGAGTCTTCGGGGCCGAAGGATGACGACGATCCCACCAGTTGCTGCGAGGTAAGGATTTGCCGGGAATCGGCACCTTGGACATGTCGCATAGCTGGTAATTCATTCGAAGCCATTAGCTTTGACGTCGCAGCCATCCCTTCCAGCATCTCCAGTGTCAATCCAAGGGTCCAGCGGCAGCTCAGCCCAGCCCCACCAATGCTGATCCAAAGTGACGTCGGGCGTAAAACTACAACTTCAACCCCACCAACTGCACACTTGAACGAGAACGAGAATGACGAGAGGCCTCAGATCAACCGCCAAATATTGACCCTGAACTCATTATCCAATCCCTCACAGTCAAAGGCGTCGTCTGCCTCCCGCGTCATTATCCGAGGCGATGCCTGTATGCCTCCATCCCGTCCCGTCTCGCATCAACCTACCCTAATGCCCTCGCTAACAATCTCATCCACCAGCTCGTCATCGTCTCTGGACTGCCCACCTCGGGCAAGTCCACACGCGCGAAGCAACTTCACGATTACCTAGCCAAGCGCATCGTCGACACAAAATACCGTCTGCATCTCGTCTCCGACGAATCACTCTCAATCTCTCGCGCCGTCTACGATCTATCGCCCGACAAACTCCCCGCACATACTCGCTCTGCAAATGCCTCCGAGAAGGATGCAAGGGCTGCGCTATATGGCGCTGTAAAGCGCGTTCTCAGCGACAAGGACATTGTGATACTCGATGGACTGAACTACATCAAGGGCTGGCGGTATCAACTGCACTGTGAGGCTAAAGCTGTGCGGACACCAAGCTGTATACTGCAGATTGGGTGTTCGATAGATAGAGCGAAACAAGTCAACGAGGAGCGGTTACGACGGAGAGAGGCAGGAGACAAGACCATAGACACCACCGATGCGGCACCATCAGATACCACTGATGTCCATGACGATGTCGCAGAGCCCTACGAGCCCAGCAACTGGGACAACCTCGTCTTCCGATATGAAGAGCCCAACCCCATGACGCGCTGGGACAGCCCCCTCTTTACCCTCATATGGGAAGATGACGAGGCCCAAACCGAGAAAGTCTTTTCTGACCTATGGGATGCCATCGCCGGCGAGGCTCGTAAAGTTGTCCGCCCGAACCAGGCCACCGTCCAGCGTGGCCGTGAAGCAAGCGGCGACTATCTCTACGTGCTGGACCGCGAGACGTCGGATATCGTCAAGCGCATCGTCGAGGCGCAACGCGAAGGCGACGACGTGGACGAGGTGCGGATACCGTCTAGCTCTGGTGATCGTGTCGTGCAACTGCCGGCCGGAAAGAAAGTTGGCCTGCCGCAACTGCAGAGACTGAGGAGGGCGTTCATGGGGCTGAACAGAGGCGGAATTGGCCTGGAGGCTGTAGGTGACATGAAGGCTGAGAGGTTGAGAGAGACCTTTGTGACATATCTCAACGATGCGTTTGAGAAGGATGAGTAAAGGCCTGCCTCATGTCAAATGGGACGAAGGCCTTGGCATGACATGGGCAACTTGGCATGATGGAAACACCTGTCTCCAAGTATGAGACGCAGCGGAACAGAAAAGAAAGCGAGCTTCGCGGACGAGAGGAAGGATGCATTTTGGAGCCAAAGATTTTGCAGTTGGCACACTCATAGGAAGCCGTGAGACAACGCGTTTAGGCCCGGGCGCGCCTCACAAGTTACACCCTTGTCGCTACTTTTGCCGAGACCCTTGACGTCGAGCCGTCATGTTTGTAAACGAGTTTGCCATGAGGTTTGCTAGATGATTCCACGTCTAAAGTGGCAACGAGGCGACATCGGTTACTCAAGGGTGAAAGAAACTTATGGCCAAGTACCCAGGTAGATGTGGTAACAGGTAGCTGTGGTCTTGTAACCAAAGAGGCTGAAGGGTTTGACTAGTCGGTTGTGAATGAGTCGAGTCGTGCATCCACAGCAGGTCGCATATCATCTCAGGCGATCTTCACGATCGAGTTGACCTAGCTACTGTAGCAAGTGGTCCCAGTCTCAAGATGGACCGAGCGCTAAAGCAAAACACGCAGCTCGCCGTAGACGCACTCGGGGAAGGCTCGGTGGAGGCAGGTGCGATTGTTGAGGTGCGCGGCCCTAGCTGCCTGCCTGCCTTTGATCCGCCATGACCGCCATCGGTGCTGGAACATAATCCGGGGCCAACAATGCAGGAACTGACTGAGGTGCCCGGCCAGCGCATGCGTGATGGCGGTCTAACAAGGTGGCGGCCAAGCACCGCATATGGCAACCAGGAAAGAAATTGACAGTTTTTTTTCGTTTGTAATGGCCTCTCAGAGACAAATTGGTCATGTTGACAAGTGGACGGCGACTAATTATCCAGTCCTGATGGAAGCTTCTTCCGGCTTCCACCTGATTTGTATTGCACCTTGCCGCATTGCTGGCTGCAACACTGTAGGTACTGTAGTCGTCACTCAAAGTGTGCCTGTTGCTGCTACCGCCTGCGCCCGTGCTGCATCATAGGTAGTGCTAGGCTGGAGAGCCCCACCCACGGCCACGGCTGAGCTAAGCCGTTTCTGACGCCTGCACAATCATTGTTCCGCCCCGGATCAGGGCGTTCGGTGATATCATTGGCCCACAGCTGTGGCGGTCACCCCAAGTGAATCGCTGTCACTGTTAAGAGGGTGCTGCAAGCGGTTCCGGTCCCGAACGAAGGTGCCCTGTGGCCTTTGAACAGCTCGAACCTTCGTTGCCTCTGGCCTCAAACCTCAAACCGCTTTCTCTCCTGCAACTTCCAACCTTTGACATCTACTTCTTCCTCCTCTCCCCTCCCCTCCCCCACTTCCTACTCTTCTCTCTCTTACCAAACCTCTCATCTCCCACCTCGCACGCAAGAGCCATCGACTGGCTTTCTCCACAACCTACACTCCCAGCTTCCCCTCCTCTCGTCATCAACCGAGCCAGCATCAGCTTCACCTGAAGCATCCAGACAATCATCATGGCTCCCCAGCCTGACGAGCACCCTCACAAGAAGGTCAACTTGACGTAAGTGCTCTCCCATGAGCTCACCCGCTCAAGACGTCTGCGACGAAGTGGGCAGAAATAAGAGCTAACTCGTGATAGCGATCCTTCCGGCGCCGAGATCAAGCACGTACGTGCCGCTCCATTTTCGTCGCACCCCACGCAAATAGCTGACTACCTTGCAGGAAGATGACACCGCGACCGCGATTCTCAAGAAGAAGAAGAAGCCCAACCAGCTGATGTAGGTAGTTTGCACTCACGGATCGTGAACAACGACTGACAACAACCAGGGTCACCGATGCTGTCAACGATGACAACAGCATCATTGCCCTCTCCGAGGCCACCATGGACTCGCTCCAGCTCTTCCGCGGTGATACCGTCCTGGTGCGGGGAAAGAAGCGAAAGGACACCGTTCTCATTGTCCTCGCCGACGATGAGCTCGATGACGGCAGTGCTCGCATCAACAGAGTCGTTCGTCACAACTTGCGGGTGAAGCACGGTGACATGATCACCATTCATCCTTGCCCTGATATCAAATATGTCAGTTCTACACGCACATGCGTATGTTGACAGTTGGCTAACACCATACAGGCCAAGCGAATTGCCGTTCTCCCTATCGCTGATACCGTCGAGGGTATCACCGGTTCCCTCTTCGATGTTTTCCTCGCCCCCTACTTCCGAGAAGCATACCGTCCCGTCCGTCAAGGAGACCTCTTTATTGTCCGTGGTGGTATGAGACAGGTCGAGTTCAAGGTCGTCGAGGTCGACCCCCCCGAGTACGGTATTGTTGCACAGGATACTGTCATTCACTGCGAGGGCGAGCCTATCCAGCGAGACGAGGAGGAGAACAACCTCAACGAGGTTGGCTATGACGACATTGGTGGATGTCGAAAGCAGATGGCTCAGATTCGAGAGATGGTTGAGCTTCCTCTTCGACACCCCCAGCTCTTCAAGTCTATCGGTATCAAGCCCCCTCGAGGTGTCTTGCTGTACGGTCCTCCCGGTACCGGTAAGACACTCATGGCCCGAGCTGTTGCCAACGAAACTGGTGCCTTCTTTTTCCTCATCAATGGTCCCGAGATCATGTCCAAGATGGCTGGTGAATCCGAGTCGAACCTGCGAAAGGCATTTGAGGAAGCTGAGAAGAACTCTCCCGCCATCATCTTCATTGATGAGATCGATTCGATTGCACCCAAGCGTGAGAAGACTAACGGTGAGGTCGAGCGCCGAGTTGTTTCTCAGCTCCTGACTCTCATGGACGGCATGAAGGCCCGTTCCAACGTTGTCGTCATGGCTGCTACCAACCGACCCAATTCGATTGATCCCGCCCTCCGACGTTTCGGCCGTTTCGATCGCGAGGTCGATATTGGTATCCCCGACCCCACTGGCCGTCTGGAGATTCTCCAGATCCACACCAAGAACATGAAGCTCGCCGATGACGTCGACCTCGAGCAGATTGCTGCCGAGACTCACGGTTACGTCGGTTCCGATGTTGCCGCTCTCTGCTCTGAGGCTGCCATGCAGCAGATTCGTGAGAAGATGGACCTCATTGATCTTGATGAGGATACCATTGATGCCGAGGTTCTTGACTCTCTTGGAGTCACCATGGAGAACTTCCGCTTCGCTCTCGGCGTCTCCAACCCATCAGCTCTTCGCGAGGTTGCCGTCGTCGAGGTTCCCAACGTTCGCTGGGAGGACATTGGTGGTCTCGAGGAGGTCAAGCAGGACCTCAAGGAGAATGTCCAGTACCCTGTGGATCACCCCGAAAAGTTCCTCAAGTTTGGCATGTCTCCTTCTCGAGGTGTCTTGTTTTATGGTCCCCCTGGTACTGGTAAAACTATGTTGGCCAAGGCTGTTGCCAACGAGTGCGCCGCCAACTTCATCTCCGTCAAGGGACCTGAGCTGCTCAGTATGTGGTTCGGTGAGTCTGAAAGCAACATCCGAGACATCTTCGACAAGGCCCGCGCCGCTGCCCCTTGCGTTGTCTTCCTGGACGAGCTCGATTCTATCGCCAAGGCTCGTGGTGGCTCCATGGGTGATGCCGGTGGTGCCTCTGACCGTGTCGTCAACCAGCTCCTGACTGGTAAGTACTATCTCTTACGATATCACCCCTCAGCTGCTAACTAGCAACAGAAATGGACGGCATGACTTCCAAGAAGAACGTTTTCGTCATCGGTGCCACCAACCGACCCGAGCAGCTTGACCCTGCTCTTTGCCGACCTGGTCGTCTCGACTCGCTCATCTACGTGCCCCTACCTGATGAGCCCGGCCGTCTCAGCATCATTAAGGCCCAGCTCCGCAAGACCCCCATTGCCGCGGATATTGACTTTGGCTACATCGCCTCCAAGACTCACGGCTTCTCCGGTGCCGATCTTGGTTTCATCACCCAGCGTGCCGTCAAGATTGCTATCAAGGAGTCTATCACTGCTGATATCGAGCGCCAAAAGGCTCGTGAGGCTGCTGGCGATGAGATGGACACCGACGAAGATGCCGAGGACCCCGTCCCTGAACTTACCAAGGCTCACTTTGAGGAGGCTATGCAAATGGCTCGCCGATCCGTGACGGATGTGGAGATCCGACGTTACGAGGCGTTTGCCCAGCAGATGAAGAACGCTGGCCCAGGCGCTTTCTTCAAGTTCCCCGAGGCCGGTGCCGAGGCTTCTGGTGCCGATGGCGGTAACTCGTTTGGTGACGCTGGCAATGATGATGATCTCTACGACTAAGGACGGCAACGGTTCGGCGGACACGGGTCCTTTGTATTCTAATAATTTCTCGTACATCTCTGCATTGGCTTGCGCTCAGCTAGTGAAGCGGATTTATGATCCATACACTATCGCAGCTGATATCGGACTGGGAGTTGGTAGAATGGTAGAGGCGAGAAGAATGGCGACCTGACTGGTAGCGCTCGAGCGCGTTGTCTGGGCAGGACAGGATTGCAGTCCACCATAGGTCGCCCCATGTGGACACTGGAAGCAACCAGGGTTTTGCACTTTGATAGATGACGAAATTGATTCCCTTTTCATGAAACTCATGGTTGCTAGTGTGCACAGCTGCAGTGAACCGCTGTCTAGACCAGAGCTAGCTATACGGTCCATTCCTTAGAATTTGCCTTCTCACTATGCTACTCGGTCGCCTCTTTTCCTCGACTGCTACCGTTGGAACTAAGGTATGTTGCGGCAGCAATGGGTTGCATCCTCAGTTTGCATTCACATGTCATTAAAGGCGTCCTAAGTGGAGTTCGTGATAATCTACTCATCACTGGATCGACATCGACCCCAATATTGCAAGTATTAAAGAAGAGTCTATTCATTGTTTCATGCGTAAATCTCGTATCCATGTTGTCTGGCTGGTTTGATATTGCACCATTGTGCCTATGTAGTCTCCTACTCCCCGTTGGAGAAGTTGTCGTAACCTTTGCGGCGTTGGCTCGCCTTGGTCCGGCTTGACTAATCTTGTCCAGTTTCTCAGAAAACTGTCTGCGTGTTTGTTTGTTGTGTGGGTGACGGGCTGGCCTGGTCGTCCCTCAAGCTGAATGCCCAAGGTTGAAAGATACCGGGCATTTACATGGAAGGGGTGCCATCGTGCCCGGTGCTGTTCTGTTGTTTTTTTGGGACGCTGTGCATGGATCCCTTTGAGTGCCACAACTGTCCTTGTCTTGCTCTCTCATCTCATCTCATCCCATCTCATTCAGTCATTTCCCCCGTCCTGATCTAGGCAGTCCCGTCGTCCTCAATCTCGCAAACAGCCTCCAGGCTCTCCCGTGTGATGCGCAGGGCCTCCTCAACGACAGAAGCTGGCACAGCGAGACTCGGCTTCGCTGCCTCGGCGCCGTTGGGCTTGGTCGCGGTATCGCCGTTGGTAGCGGGTTTGGCGCTGCTGCCGTTGGAGCTGGAAGAGGCGGTGTTGAGGGCCGAGTCGTGGCGGACGTCTTCGAGGACACGACGGAGGAGGGCCGGGAAGGTGGTGACCTCGCCGGAGCGTAGAAGAGCGAGGGCGTGGGATTGGATGGTGGTGGGCCAATTGGTGGAGTGGGAGTTCAGGGCATGGAGGAGAGCTTCCTGGATTCTGAAAGGAGGTGGGTCAGTCAGCTATAAATCCCAGGATGAATCGTGGCCCAAGAGTCTCGGTTATGAATTCGAAGACACGGCCTCAAAGGCACAAGGCTCTGGGGGGGAAGGGAACCCACTTGGAGACATGGCCGTCACGGAGCAGGACCGTGTTGATCTGGGAACGCAAATCCGGGTCGAGGGTCGCAGCCGTGTGATTAGCAGCGCTCGAGGGAACCTTGACTGGCGTAGAGGGGGCGTTGCTTGACATGGTGCCAGCTGCAGTGGTAGTGGAGCTGGTGTTTGAGGAGGGTGGTTGATTGATTCTCTCACGGGGAGAGCGTCGACGGAAGAGAAAGGCGCGGCGTAGAGTGTTGGACCGTTGAGTTGTATCTGTAGGCGGTTTCTGCAGTTGATGGGTAACTTGGATAGCACGGGTTGCTGTCGTCGGTCGTCGACTAGCTGGTAGACGAAGAAAGGGCCTGCCCTGTTCCCTTTCAGGCTCGATGCTGTGGTGCCTAGGCAGGTTAGCAATCAGCCACAGCTCTCGTGCGCGCGCATCAATCTCGCAAGGCCATGAGGAAGACCAGGCTCTGCTCACTCACTCGCGTCGTGTGTCGATATGTGTAGCCCCGGGTGTCGCACGGAGCAGTAACAATGGTCGTTTGTCAAAACTGTAATGGCAAGGCTGAGGCTGTGGGAGGGAAGGTTTGCGGCGCGCGCAAGGCTGAGAGCTACCTAGGCAGGTAGGTCCGGGCGTGTTTAGCCGCTGGACTCTCCACTGTGGCAGTGTTTAATTGAAATGCCCGGAAATGGTACGTACTCGGGTCATGATGGCGGGGTGGGGGCAGCAAGAGAGTATAATGAATGCTGGTTGGCTGGGCGGCGCGGAAAGGGCGGGGCTCCATGATGGATGCCCGGCGCTCACCGACTCCACGCATGGCTGATAAGATACGTACCTACGGCAATGTATAGGACAGAGCTCACTTACACGGCCGAGAAAAGGCCCGTCATCATCAACCAAAATGATGCTTTCTGGTCTTTTTGAGTAGATGATAACTGCCAACAATGTAAAATGAGTGCATGCGCGTGGTGCTTCGCTCCTAGCGCCCGGAGCAGTCTCTTCCCTTTGTTGCTTTTTCTTCTCCCCGGCTCGAGTTCGTCTCGCTTGGCGAGTTGCTTACACGCCGTTATCCGTGGTTGGACGCGGATACAGCCAGCCTTCTCGCCCCCAGTTCATTGATTTACATCATCAGTTGGGCATCAAGAGCCGGCTCTGCTTCATCTCGCTAAACCCATCCTGCCTAGCACCATCGATTGATAACTAAATAAACTTCCAATAGGCCCTCCTACACTCGGGGCTTATATCCATATCCCACATCTCAGTCGTGTACCGTTTGTGCGCTATATAGTACATGGATTAACTAGCTCTCCAACGTTAGCCCAGTTCAACCATTAGGATTCGCCTCTTGGAATGCCCTCATCCCTTCAATCATGCCGCGTTGCTGTCTCGGCCATACCTCCCTTGCATCGTGGTCTTTGGGCGGCGCAACCTCCGAGTCACACCCTACCAGATTTCACCTTGGTTTCATCTTCCATCCACCTCACTGCGCTTTCCGGTTTCCCGAGACTCTCTGTATCTCTTGCGACCCTCCTTTGGTTGAGACCATGGCCTTTATGGCTCTAGCTCGTCGCGCGCGCAGCCTGTCAGTGCCCGAATCTCCAAGACCTGAGCTGCAACCACGCGGAATTCGGAGACTTCTCCAATAGCCTTCACGAGCCAGCCTACCGGGAATGACAACCAGCTAGTCTAGCCCATGCCTTTTGCTAGCTCCTAATTGAGCGGCTTTAGAGTTGTTGTCTCGCCGGCGGGTCGTGGAGAGAACAACAAGTGTACTTACTCTGTGACCTCCCGCAGAGACATGCCAGAGCCTCTCCGGGATACCATGCAGTATCTTGTGCATACAAAGCTGCGGTCACCATTGTTCCAGAATAATTTCTCGAACCCGCCGTTGCCGCTGGGTTATTGTCGCCGATAGCCTTGTCATGCGCCATTTCAAGGGGTGGCGATTCCCGAATCCCATCATTCAGTCCCCAGCCACGAGACATTGACTGATGGGCAAAGCCGTTGTCAAGATCCAGAGTTGAGTCAGTCTCAATTGTATATCTGCCTCGTTGCCGGGTCGCGGTACTTCGTATGTTACGCTGAACTTGGTAGGTACATGACGCTTCCAAGACTGTTGGCTAAGCTATAGCTTCGTCCGTTGATGCAGAAGCCCTCGTGTGGCGTCACGTCTGTCTTGACCCGACTACTAACCAGGAAACCTTTGTCTTCCGTTGGTTTAATGCAAGCTTAACTGCGGGAGTCCGTTCATACTGGGTTCTTGACTGGCTGTAAGTCCCGTCGGTCGTTGTGCAGCCTTTGTCCGCCCAGGTAGTGCGAATCTGGGGCTGACTTCCCTCGTATTGACGAGATTTTTACCGTTAACTTTCGCCTACCCATGTCGATTCCCCGGTGGCAAGCCATGTGGGTTGGGCTTCATTCAAGAGTCGACTCATGGTGCTGATGTCGATGTGTGACACGTTCCTGCCACTGGGCTCAGCTCACCGGTCTCTCTTGGCCAGGCACACGTTTGAGACTGGATGCATCTAGAACCATCCTTTGGGTGATCCGGAATAAACGACAATTTGGATGCATTCAACTTATCAAGGCGTAGCATAATAACAATTCGCCTAGAGAGACGCAATGCGAGATGCCATAACACCCCTGCTGGATCAACTTACCCTACAATTCATGATAACTTGACTCTGCATTCACCTATTCGTCTGTGGAGTTCTCAACCAGCATGACATGTCATCGGAGGAATACCGCTCGGGTGTCGCTTACCTGACAGGCGGGATCCTCTCCCTAGTTCCCTGAGTTGGACATCGCATTAGCTTCAGTACGCAACACTGGCCAACAAGAACCGCCACGGATGGCATCCGGAAGCACCCACCGATGTCCACTGGATGGCCTCTCGGTGCATTGTGGTAACACAACATGGTCACCGGGCTGACTTCTCTGCTCACAACCTCGGCAAAAGAGCGTCCTGCTGTGGTCAACGTTACCGAACCCTGCTGCCATAGGAGTACTGACTGATGGTCCGAACCAAGCATATCCATGTGGGCCACACCAGGAATCCTTCCAGTTTCGAGTTCAAGCGGCTTACCGGTCGCGAACCTAAGTCCACCTTACGGCCCGGCCCGCTGGAATACCCGGTACTGACATCTGCTTGGCCGTTTCTTTTTCACACCGACACAATAACGTCGCCGGATCCGTTTCCATGTGCCGCACCTACCATTGACCTTCCTGGTATCGTTTAGCACAGCTTGTCGTTACCCTCTCCGATCATTCTCCTCCGTGCTGCATGGATGCGTCTCGGGCTGTCACATGAGCCCTTGCTGCCGCGAGCTGAGATAACCCGGGGAGAAACAACCTGTTATTCTCAACCAAAGGGGATGCATTATTTCTTGGTAGCCCACGGACCCCCCGGCAGCCGCCCCAAAGTCTGTATAGGCGGTGAGGAACAAAGCAATGACAACACCTATAGCCTGACCATCTCTCACCGGCCCTCTACAGCCCTGGTGGGAGAACGTTGAGCGCCCAAAAGCTCCACACTGTACATGGTTCAGCTATGAGAGTGGAAGTTCCCCTATCTCCCCAGGTTGATGACGACAGGCATCTTCCGGGGAGACTCGTGTCAGTCCCGGACTCGCTCGGCGGGCTGCATCTAACCAAGTGCCGTGAGAGACCTCCCTTGGTCATGACTCAAGGATAGTGGATGGCAGAAAGTGACAACGAACGAAGGCGTCTCTGACAGCTTAGCTAGAGCAATGCCAAACCTGCAGTAAAGGCCAACAGTCGTGTCTGCCATTACACCAACACTTGTTGTCCACGACGGCACCTAAAAGCGGCCGGAGGCTACCAATCTGGACGAAAAGGGTATCTAGGGCCAATGAACTGTCCTGGGCGCTAACCATTGGACCAGTTGACCGTCTTACCCGCATGGTAATGCTGATACCGGGTTCGCCTCAACTTAAGATGGCGACAATGAGCTCCCCACAAGGAGATCCATTGCTGGAATGAAGGCAATTGATCAGCAACCAAGAATGTCGCCTTGCATTGAAGCCGACATGGTCAAACCTAGATGTTGGAGCTGAGTGACATCTGCATTCTCTGAAATCTTGGCATGACTAGTTGCAGGCTCCCACATTTGCCTTGTTTCAAGAGAACAAGATGCCAGCAGATCGGATGAGAGAAGAGAGAAAAGCGGATGTGTTCAGTTAAAGACCATGCATGGAACAGTCTAAGCCTCTCCGGGTGCTGTGTTGCCGTCTCGGATACTATGCGCATTGCTTTTTCCTCGATCAGGGTTGCCGTATCATCCTCCCAATGCGATCCATGGCTCAATAGATACCGCTGGAATTGGGGCACATTCGAAGGTCTAGATTGTCAAGTTGGTATCTTGCTTTGTCTGTAGTCCAGTCTCCGGGTACCACATCCCGTCGTAAGCAATGCCTGGCAAGGGGTTCATATCCTGCCTCGCCTCGAGGCCCGGCTCGTTAGACCGGTCGAGTGGGATTCCGCGAGCCGTGCCACAGTGCAACCGTTGTCGAAAGTCGGAACGAACCCTATTTGCTGAGATGGCATGTTGTCAGTTGTTGAGCAGGTTTGCTAACTGATATCGAATGTTTGCTTAAGCTAGTAGCCGAAGCGCGGAAAGAGCAAGGTTCTCCGTAGACATCCTTGACAACCTAGCTTTGCTGAAACAGCTGGCGATTAGTAGCATCAGCTCCCCTTCGACAATATTGAGGCTGAAGTGCTCAATGAGGGCGGGGGCTTCTTGATGTGGGGGATCAACCCAAGTCAAGAGACATTGATATTTGGGGGTTATGGGATAGTGGGCCATCGCTAGGATCCCCTCATACCCGGTCAAGTAATAACCACGGTCAGCGTCCCACACTGCGCACCCACTCAAACAAACAGCCGTAGCACTGCGGCCACACGCATGTTTCCCCGGAAAATCAAGGCATGTCGCCTCGCAGCTGGAGTGCATTCAATTGCATCGGGCCCTGTGTAATGACGTTTGGCGCTCTGGGGGCGCTTAGTCAGGTTCCCGCTCTCACTTAGTGTCCATATTGATAAATTCGCAAACTGCTCTAGATTTGTTTGGTGGTTGGCATCGGCCACGACTTTGGATATGCCTGCCTCGACTAGAGGGAGTGGGTGGTAAGCCGGATGAATGGACCGCTTCTCCAAAATGTCAAGCAAGTGTGGTCAAGTCATGGCCTTGCATGATGAAGCCACGAAGCCACTCAAGTTGTGTTGTGTCGTGTGGATAGATGCTGGTGGACCCATGAAACACGACCTGATGGCAAGCCGCATGAAGACGTTTTGCTTGGTCAGAGTTGTCCAATGGAACAGGAACTGACACAAAGAGACTCTTGAGCGCCATTTCTGTCGAATCGAGCAGAAGAGACCTGCAGGATATGTGGGAAGCCCAGAACTGGCCTCGTATCATCAGGAGCCAAAGAAAAGGCAGACAGGCAGCCACTGTACTGTCCAAATTGGCGAACAGACAAACAGAGAGAGCATGCTTCAAGAGGCTGAGTTGAGGCCGTCTAAAACATCATTGTCTAGACCTCGAGACCGAGGCCAGGTTGGCCAGGGTCACGTTGGAGACATGACGAGTGCCGGCCGGCAGCTTGGGCGATAGATCACTCTCGGCCTCGTCGAGAGCGAATCGGCGGCGCAGTCACCGAGGTCTTTGCTTGTGAGCAGCAAGGGGACGACGGGATCGGCGAGAGGCGACCTGTCACTTGTCATTTGGCAATGGAGGGCCCACTGGACGGACCGGTTGAACCGGGGCGTTGCTTGATTGTGGCTTAGATATCTGCTGAGCGCGAAGATATCGGGCAGAGAGGGAACATGGAAGCCGCAAGGTCAACAGATGGGTAAGCAGCTGATGCGAGGAGCAAGCCCGAAAGCACTGGGAGCAAATGAGCAAGACATGCGTAGAGAAACTGATAGAAAAGATGACCATCTAACCAAGGCAACGGCAAACAAGCAGATGTGCCGCGGAGCTACTGATGCCGCCCAGTGGAGAGTCGAGAGGCGAGCGTCTAGCATGGCGAGAGTCGTCATCGGGTGAGGCGTCGAGCGCGCGCTGGAGATGACACGTCCCTAGAGAACCCGGGCTTTGCTTGGTGTTTTGTTCATTGTAGATACGGAGCATACGGAGAGTCTGGAATCCGGAGCACTGTGGGTGAGATGGATTGGGCGTGAGAAGCTAGGAGGACATGGGAATGCCGGCGAGCACGACAGGGACACGACTCACCGGTCGTTGTTGCCTCGGTCGTCTCTCATGACGACTCTCCCCTGGATCTATTCTGAGAAAGGCAGCAGGGAAGGTATTGGAAGGCAAGGCTGGTGGCAGTTGGCCTCAAAGGAAGGACCTCGACTCCTTGGAAGGCAAGTTGCAGTGGGCGGCTGGCAGCAGTTGCGCTTCTCAGGCAAGGGAAGGTGCGTGAGAGGACAGTCTCAAGTCTCAGGAGGCCAAATCAAAGGAATCGCATTGGCGAGAGGACTGCGTGAATGCGGGAGACGACACGTTAAGAAGTGCGCAGCTTCAAGGCGAGTTCCATGTCTGCATCCGAGTCAATTGGACAAGCGCCGAGTCCCCAAACTCGCCTTGCTCACCTCAGGTAGTACAGGGCCGATGCATGAGGCCCGAAAGAACGACAACCCCAACGTTGACCTGCATTCCGAATGCTGGACATCATCTTGATGCCTCAGTTCCCTGCTGGCTGGCCTTCGTATCAAGCTGTGGCGAGGCAGGTTTCATCTCAGCGCATGCTGTAGATCTGATAACTCATATCACATCACATCGCATCGCATCGCACCGCATCCATCACATCAGCGAGTCTTGTCTGGCCTCGCGCTCACCAGCTCGCCTCGCTTCGATTCCCCAGGATCCTACGGGGGACACGTACCCGAGAGCACCTGTCAGCATTCTGTTGCTTCTGTGAGCTGAGAGTCTCATAATAGGGATCAACCTGGAATTGCTGGATCTCGACTTTGGTCTTTGTGTACCGACGCAGCTGCAGCCTGCAGAAATGACACCACCCACCGCCCCTCATCCACTCTACCTTAATCTACATCACCCAGCATCACTACACCATCACCACCACCATCTCTGTCCCCGAGTTCCAGATTGTAGAGTAGCACAAGGACGAGGAAACAACGAACTGAGCCGAGCTCACTGGGATGACCTATGCGGCTGGATGCATGCCGAGAAGCACTGCTGCTGTCTGGAGAGGACGCAGTTGGCCGAGGCTGGATTGCTCCATCTATGCTTCTCACCCAGATACTATCCAGCTACCAGCTTGGCCCGGTCTACCTACCTATGGCAACTCGATACTGCAGATTTCCGGGCAGGTGGGGTCATTGTCAGGAAAACAGATGATCCCCCCTCCGATCAGAATCCTTCGATCTCCTTTGCGTGAATGGCCTTCCCCATCTCCCAGGTCCAGAGCATCAATTATTACTGATCAATTGTTACTGGAGGAGGGACGTGTCAATTTAGGCACATTCGGCGCTGCGCGCACTACAGCAGGTACGTACTTGAGCCTGCAGACAGCGCTTGATGGTGGCTCTCTAAACAAGCACTAGGATCGAGACGGAGCGGCTCTTTGAGCCTTGGCCGGCGAGTAAGGACAGAGGGGCGACCGTCCGCTTGCGCCTAGCCTGACCGTGTCACGCACTCTTCAGCCAGTCACCCAACGTTCATCCCCATTCATGGCTGGCGGCGTCCGTGACCTGGGATGGGACAGGTGACGCGGACTTTTGGATTGGAGCAGCATTCCACAATCCACAATTCCACCTCTCTCTGCCTGTCTTGTCTGAATTCTTGTGCTGGGTGGCATCAGCCCATTCTGCAGCGGTACGAGATCCAGCCCAGTATTACTGCAACCAGTCCAGTCCGCTGGCGGCGGCGCCGGTGATGGTGGTGATGCCCGTCGATGCTGGGGGACATCCAATCCTGGATTGGCGGAAAGCGTGGGTCAACAACGGAGATGGATGGATAATATATGGAGGTTCGATGAGGGGCATCCCATGGAAAAGCAAGACATCCTTGGAGGGACTCGCTCGGGGCCGTCAAAAGCCCTCAGAAGGGTCTGGCAAGCCTGGCTGGCATTGGGGACTGGGACTGGGTGCTCAGCGCTGCAGGTCTCACAAGCGATCTTTTTCGGCGCTCGCTCTCGTGGCTCCCATGTCCAATTGAGATGGGCTGGCCTGTCAATGAACAGAGAATCCATGTTCCTGTGGCCGGGGTTTGCATCAATCAGGGAGCCACGCTGGGGGGACATGGGCGTGAATCAATGATACGACGACAACGACTCGGGAGCTGGGGGCTCCAATCGCCCGCAGACACTTATGCATTCAGGGCAAGCGGTGAATGATGCTTGATCCTCTCATCTTCAAGAGAGAGGTAGCGTTGCGTGGTTATACAGCTGAAGAGACTTTCTAGCTTCTTCTTCCCCGTACGCGCTTGAGCAAGTCCTTGCAGATCAGGAAAAGCTGCTCTTGTCATGGGAAAGCAGTGTGCTGTACGTCTCTCGCTTCTCATTTGCAACCGAAGATCAAATCATCCATCTATACCTTAGCGCGGCCCACGATCCAATGCTGTTATATTGGACGCCAACAGGAAAACCCTCAGCAGTGGATAAATGCCTTGTCTAATGAAACCTATCCTTTTTAGCCCCGAGGTAGCCAGCCACGGTCTGTCTGACCTTACCTCATCTCATGGAAGAGATACATCAGGGCAATTTATTCCTGGTCGGCATAGGGAATGGACCTCGTACAGTTACCGAGGTAGTTCGAGCAACCTAGGAGACCAAGAGGCTAAGACTGCACAAGTGAGCATTATCGAAGCTTGAGTGCTCACCAACAATCGGAAAGCAGCCGATGCTGGTTCCCAAAGCTGGGATGCATTACGAGACGTCCACGGCAGTTGTCTGAAAGACGGTCAGGCTAATAAGCCTCGAGACAACAATAGCAGTCGCTGTGGAGTCCGCGGAGGAACCACAGTGGAGGAGAGTCAAGAGGAGCCGGATGCAATATGGTGGAGGCACAGATGAGGTCAGGCCGTCTTTGGCTTCTGGTGCTGCTGGAGATTTGTGACACCTGGTGGAGTGGTGGAGAGCAGAAGAGGTGGATGGGATCGAGAAGCTCCGGGTTCATGGATGACCCCAGCAAACCCAGCAAGCAGTGTGCCAGTTAATAATTACCCGCCATCTTGTCGGTTTCCAAAACCGGAGCATCGCCAATCTTAGCTGTCGGTATTGCATACACTGGGGATTGCGCTCTGCCTCACCTGGGTCTCACCTCTTCTCACCTGGCCCCATCAACAACAATGATAACAGCAGAAGTAGCGGGAGCTGTCTATCTGACACAGCAGCCAGTCCTCTCCACCAACGTGATCGATCTCAAAGAGTGGATGAAGATGCAGAAGCGAGCTCCAACAGTCGCACGCGAGCCAAGTGCAGGGGAGAGACAATCAACCACGCATACGCACACTCTGCAGGTACTTACAACCCGCGATGTTTGAGATTTGCCGTTGGCCGCTTGTCGCAGGCTCGTTCCGCGGCCTTCGGTGGTGGGCTACACCGTGCATTGCGCATCTCAGTGCCGTGCCGTGGCAAACGGTTCCGGCATCGTGAACGCTTATTCGCCAATTGATGAAGAGTTGTCTCTTTTCTCGCGCCTGGGGACCTGCATCAACACGCATACAGCAGGCAAACTAGTTGGCGGAACAAGGTGAGATCCAGACCTCCTCGCAGCATATGCCTGTGAGTCTGTGACACGGCTTGCCGAAGCTTGGGTTGTCTCTTTGTCGGAGGGAACGGCCCCCAACAGGCGGCCTCAAGCTCTCCAGACTCTGGTTTCGGAAATAGTAAACGCAGAGGTGAACCGCCGTGCCCGCCATCCGCGCCCGCTCCCGCGCCTGTTCCCGCGCCTGGCCGAGAGACGACGACCTCCTGACTCGGCCCCATCTGACTGACTCGGATGACGACGTCGGGACCAAGGTGGTGTTCTGAAAAGGGGGGACTAGGGCAGGTACAAAAACTACGTCAGGAGTTCAGATCTACCTGAGCTGGTCGGGAATCTAGAGGCCGGGATGATGAAGATGGGGATGGGTGAGGTATCTGCGGGCTCCATGTTGGGTAAAGCCACATTAAAGATGCACACCGAGGTACAAGGTGGTTGTGCAACCATCACGATGAGCTAAGGTACGGAACATGGGCCTGATGGTCTTCACTTACATCATCGCCATCACCCTCCATCGCAAGCCACCACGACCACTTACACGGATTACACGACCTGTTCCAACGCCGACCGACTGGCTACCGATGAGTGAACATGAAAAGAGAAGAGAGAAAAGAAAAAAAGAAAAAAGAAAAAAAAAAAAAGGGGTGCCAGCCAAATCACAAGTAGCAGAAGGCACTGCTGCAAGCTGGATGTTGCGTGCGTAAAAGCATCAACAAGCATATTCGTCCTATATGTTCGCCCAGTCATTACCCGGGGCTGGGTTTGCCATGTGGATTGCATGCCGTCTATGTCTATTATCTATGTACCCCAGTCCCGAGTGGTTATTGTGCATCGGGGTCGATTGATTGACTGCTGGTGTCGCACAAGGCGCAAAGCGCAAACTCCAAAGCGCAGACCTCAGAGCTGCTGACTACATTGACCTCGTACAAGCGTGAACCGGCCGGCCGCTACGCGCTCTTCGGACCGTCAGTGCAACGAGTTAACGAAAGCTTACTAGGGGAGGTGTGTGGTGGTGCTGGAGTCCTGACCTCCTTTTCATCCGAATTGGGCCATTCCCAGGGCTGAGGTGGTGCGCTATCATGATGCTGGCCGCAGGGGATCAATCACAGAGTTGAACATGATGGCCATGGGCGCGATCTGATCCGTTTGGCTCTCTCAGGCTCTACTATCACTAACTATCCCTTGCCTACTGTACAGTAGCCTTCCGAATCCCAACTCCCCGTCTGGTCCGTCCGACACGGTTTCTCAATTAGCCTCGACCTGCCATCTGGGGGAACCTGGCCGTTCGCCAACCCGTGCCCCGACCTCACCTGAAGCGGACCATGCTAGGTTCGAATTGGAGGGCCCGTTTCCCTAAAAAGAAGCACCATCATCTCCATCCATCCCTTGCACCGTTACTCAGCTTGGGCGTCTTCTCTTTATATACACACGCATACATACAGGCGCTTCTTGGGCTGGCTCTTGAGCATGTCCCGGATTTGAATTTGACCCACGCCCACACACGCCTGGTAAAGCCTGTGCATTGCATATGGATGCTTCTTTATAAAGGTGGCCCTGCTCAAAAAAGAATCAAGACTACAAGTTGCGCGTGCTCCCCCGTTGCACCTTGTCTCGCTCCAACATCATCGTCGTCATCACCATCACCATCGTTTCTCTTAGCCGTCGCTCGTTTCTTTCTTTACACGCGCCCATAATAATCCCGGAGCTATTTGTCAGCGCCACGCGCCCTCGCTGGTCCCCGTTGCCATTCCATCGTGATTCACACACACGCTCTCAACACGGACGTTGTCAGGCAGAGACAAGCATTGATTCGCGTGGCTCCGTGTGCACATCGCCCCAAGAAACCCGGCAAAAGACCAGCATCAGCCCTCGCAGAGACCCATCCGATACCCAGAAAGCGGACCCAAGGAAGACGACGTGCGACCAAAGAAGCCGCCCCCCCAGAAAAGGACCCAAGGGACCCTCTCTCGAGCCTCTCCACCAGAACAGACAGACGCCCCACCCCACCTTAGTTGCTGCCCAGAAGGCGTGTGTGTGGGAGCGTGCGACCAAGTCGAGAGAGAGGTGTGTGCAGGCGTGTGCAGAACCACTCCCAGGCCCAAAGGCGTGTGCCCACCTCCAGGAGAACTCCGGGAGGCTCAGAGGGCCTAGAAGAGGCGCTGTTTCTAGTTGAGAAGAAGAAGTGATAGAAGAGCAACAAGCAGGAGCGGAACAAGAACAAGCACGAGAGTCAGGGAATCGAAAGGAGAGCGAGAGAGACGGTGCAGAAGCGAGGGGGCCATTGGAACGACAAACCGGTTGCCTCTTTCATGACAAGCTCCCGCCGTCCTCTCCATTCCCCGGAGCACGAAGACTCACAAGCCAGCAACAGCAAGCGAGTTATCGATCGGGCCACCAACGATCTAGCAACGATCCAGCAACGCCCATCGGCGGCGCCCGCACAATCCAATCTTGGGAACAGGACCTGATACCTCTCTCCTCATTCTGAGCTCAGGCTGTTTTGTCTCTGGGCTGTTTACAAACCGAATTACTGTAATAAAGCCTGCCTACCTGACGGCCGCCGCAGCAAAACAGAAAAGATTCAGCAAGGTCCGACCCAGTTGCTCGACGCAGCACAAGCCGAAAAAGCTACACACTACAGCACGCTTCTTCCTAGCTCCTCGTTGCTGGGACCCTTGGACCCTTGAACGACAGACAGCCAAGGTTCGGTCGGTAGAAGTGGTTACAGTTGGATTTCGAGACGGCCGAGGTACGTACCGAATTTTTCTATTCTTTTTCCGTACAGAAACGACACGACGACCGCCGACCAGGGCACTTCGGGTGGCTTTCGCCACTGACCCAAGTCAGCTGCCCCACCAAAGGACCCAAAGACCGCTCCTGCCCATCGGGCAAGGCCTGGCACGCACTGGCACTGGCACCTGCCTTCTTGCTGGGTGATGCTGGGTATCGCGTCCTACTGGCCTGCGGAGCAGGTACCTACCTACCTACCTTACTTAGGTAGTGTCTGGTCTGGCCAGGTCTGGTGGTGGTGCTGGGGGTGGTGGTGGTGCTGCTACCGCTACCGCCATGCTATTCAAGACCCGACTCTTGTCTGTGTCAAGCTTGCCTGTGCTTGCACTGCGCCTGCGCCTGCGCCTGGCGGCAGACTGGACTGGGGGGACTGGCTGGGGGACTGGGGGAGGACTGAGGACTGGAGCAACAAGACCGGCTGCTTGTAGCTCGCTCGCTGCGCGCTGCTCGTCGGGTCGCGCTTGCCCGTAACCTGCATAGGTTGGCACCTGCCCTGCTGCACCTGGCACCTGGCATCCCCCGGCACCTTGCACCCGGCACCTTGCACCTTGCACCTTCCCTGCACCTGCACCTGCACCTGCACCTCCACTATCTGGCAGTGGCACCGCACCTGCTGAGTCGGCTCAAAGCAGGACTTAGACCGCACCTCGAGCCTCGAGACTCAACTCTCCAACATTTACATCTCGTGCCTCTTCCGCAAACTCCCCGCCACTCACTCGTTTTTCGGCCTCTTTCTCCCGCCAATTGCCACGGGCAGGGCAATGCTTGGTCCGCGGTGAAGGCCTTCCCTCCTCTCTCTCGTCGTCGTCCCTTCCTCGGACTCATAGTGCACATATGGGCTGCCGCTCCTTGACCTGACGACCGACGCTCACAAGCAATTCTAGTCCGCCATCATGGCCGCTCCCGACGACATACCGACCACTACCCTCCGCGGCTCCGACCGCGAAGACCTCCCTCTTGCCGACTACATCTTGCGCAAAACGCAGTTCCTCTACGCCCTTGTCCTCCTCACTGCGTTCATATCTTGTGCCGCCTGGTACAGCGTCGTCAACTCTAAGAAGCAAGAGGACCAAGTTCAACCCACTGTCAAAGGACCTGGAGGCAAACCATTGCCCATGACAAAGAAGAAGCGCTCTCGTGCCGATGGTGCCCGCAAGATTGGCCCCGGCTTCGGCCGCGCTGCTAAGAACGTCTTCCGCTACCTTGCCGCTATTGTGTTTCTGAGCTATGTTGGAAGCGCTGCTTGCATGTTCTATCATGCTTTCTGGTTCGAGGACCCCTACCACTGGTCCAAGGAGGGGCTACCATGGGCTGGCGAATGGAGCGTGGTACGTGAGATGCATGCCCCTCGGCGTAGCCCGAGGAATGCCCTTGTAGTTCGAGCTGACCCTTATTCGTATAGGTTCATGTCACCGGTGCTCTCTTCTTTTACCTCTACATTCTCATATCGCTCTTCGACTGGCGCAAGGGCCCCAACATCGTCCACTTCATTGTCTGGATCCTCGGCTTCGCTGGAGAGATCATCTTGATCTCCACGACTGCAGTTGCGGCTGCCGATTGCCATTTCTTCCGATCCGTTCGAAATAAGGATTCGGGAAAGGATGGGAACTGTGTCGACTACTGGACAAAGATTGACCTTGTCCTCTACTTGGTTCGGATCCTCCACCTTCTTGCCCTCATTGGAGTCTTTAGCATAGCATGGATCCGCAAAGCTCGTGGTCTTGAAGACAAGATGGAGGAAGCACGACCCGCCGAGTCAACCCCACTGCTTAATGGGCATCGTAGGTCGTACGACACTACGAATGGCCAACCAGTGAATGGGCAGGCGGCTAATGGCCGAGAGCCTAATGGTCGAGAGGCTAACGGCCGTCGCTCGCGTGGTAGGACCATTTCAAACGCCCACAGGTCGGCAGGATACCCTAGAAAGGAAGAATCAACGGCCTTTTATCGACCTGAGAAGCTTCCTCACAAGACGTGGTGGGAGTATCTTAAGGGGTATTCCCTCTTCTTCCCCTATCTGTGGCCCAAGGATTCCCTCAAGCTTCAGATCAACGTTCTCATTTGCTTTGCCTTGGTCATGTTACAGCGCTTGGTCAATGTGGCTGTGCCAATGGCAGTTAAGCAAGTCGTCAATGATCTTGAGGAGGTAATAAAGTTGGTCTCAAGTGGCGAACGGCTTTCCATGGACAACTTCCCGCTTAGGGATTTTATGATCCTCGGACTTCTATGGATTCTGCAAGGCCAATCGGGCCTTCTAGGGTCCTTGAGATCGATTCTTTGGATTCCCGTCTCGCAGTACTCGTATCGTGGGCTGACGACAGCGGCCTTTAACCATGTCCACTCTCTCAGTCTGGATTTTCATCTTTCCAAGCGCACAGGAGAGGTGCTTTCTGCGTTGAATAAGGGCTCCTCGATCAACCAGTTCCTTGAACAGGTCACCTTCCAAGTTTTCCCGATGCTCATTGATCTCTTTCTTGCCATCTCGGTATTCTACTACCAGTACGGGCCGCTGTATGCCGAGATCAACTTGGTAGATACTTGCTGGTACCTTTACATGACCATCAAGATGGCCTCGACTCGAGCGGATCAGCGTCGAGAAATGACAAATGCCGACCGCGAGGAGGAAGCGGTGAAGAACGACTCAATCTCTAGTTACGAAACAGTCAAATACTTCAACGCCGAAGACTTCGAGTCCAGGCGATACCAGGACAAGGTTGGCGTTTTCCAGAGAGCCGAGGCCAAGGTACAGATGGGTATGATGATGATGAATATCTGCCAGACCGTCGTCTTCAACCTGGGTAGGATCATTGCAGCATTGGTCTGCGGCTGGCAGGTTGCGATGGGCCTCCGTACTACGGGTGATTGGTTCATGGTCGTCTCATACTTGACCCAGCTTCAGGGGCCGCTTAACTTCTTCGGCACCTTCTACCGGACAGTACAGCAGGCGATGATCTCAGGCGAGAGACTGCTTGAGCTCTTCAAGATCCAACCGACAGTCGTGGACACGCCTCACGCAGTCCCACTGAGCAAAGACTTCCAGGGACATGTCAAGTGGAACAACGTCAGCTTCTCGTACGACCGGCGGAAGCCAGCGCTACGCAACATCACGTTCGAATGCCTCCCAGGCACAACGACTGCCTTTGTGGGCGAATCGGGCGGTGGCAAGTCAACACTGTTTCGCCACATGTTCCGCTATTACGACTGTGACGAAGGCTCTATCGAACTGGACGGTAAGGATGTCAAGGATCTTACTATCAATTCGGTTAGGGAAAAGATTGGCGTTGTCCCCCAGGACACGACTCTTTTCAATGAGACGTTGATGTACAATCTAAAATACGCCAGACCATCGGCCACGGACGAAGAAGTCTATGAAGCTTGCCGCGCCGCCAGCATCCATGACCGCATCATGTCCTTCCCCGACCAATACGACACGCAGGTTGGCGAGCGGGGTCTCCGCCTGAGCGGTGGTGAAAAGCAGCGGGTTGCCATTGCGCGAACGATTCTGAAAGATCCCCGTATCATCATGCTGGACGAGGCCACGTCGGCGCTTGACTCCCATACGGAGCAGGAGATTCAAGATAATGTGTGGAATATTGGGCAGGGCCGTACTTTGCTCATCATTGCGTACGTATCGCCGTTTATATGGCCTGGTACAGCAGAACTCTTATGTGCTAACATTTCTAACAGACACCGCTTGTCCACCATTACGCATGCGGACCAGATCATCGTCTTGAACTCGGGTACTATCGTGGAGCGAGGCACACATGATGAACTGCTTACCGCTAAAGGGCGTTACGCCTCGATGTGGGAGAAGCAGATTCGGGCTGAACGTGCGCTCAATGTGGCTCGTGAAGCCCAACTGAAGGCCGCGAGGGCTGTCCGTAAGGCAAAGATGAGCCTTAAGAAGAAGCCAGATGGAAGTATGGATGGCTATACCAGCCTTGGATCATCTGGGAGCCTGTCGGGCAACGGATCTAAAGACCACGGGGATGAGACGCATACGTCGTCGTCTTCGTCCTCGGACGCCGAGTCCAGCCACAGTGAGCACTCGCGAGAGCGTGAACGGAAGTGAAAACTGCTACTTGGACCCCTTCATCTTCTTATGCCCGCGCCAGCAAATTCCATCGATTAAGAGCTACCCACGATATGAACTCATCCCTGGCGGACCTAGTTCGACGATCGTACACCCCCCGGCCGAACTACTATCATCATTGTTACTACCACCATCACTCTCATCATTATCATCGCTCTCATCATCATCATCATCATATACCAACCACTTTGATATTTCTACTCGGTTTACGAACATGCACGATCCACGTCTACGAAGTTTCAACAAAGGTTTCGGCATCAAGACTGCATCGGATCGGCGTTGAGGAGTCGTTATTCTAGTGTTTAATGAAAGCGGGCTACGGCAGTCCGGCTAATAATATGGCAGTCAGTTCTGTGGAAACAAGCTGATTGAGTGGCGGAAATCTTGCACGCCACAAACAGAGGAAACACCTGGGGGGATAATGCGGTCAATATTCTTATTGTTGTCATGTGTTTTACAAAGCACAGTAATATTATGGCAGGGAACAAAGGCGTTTACGGTGATTATTTACTTCGGATTCGGCAATGACTGACTAAGGCTTGAGCCGAGTCACAAGGGATATATGGATTCATGGGCGTCTTTTCAGCGACGACCGGTTCGACATGCTCGATACGGCACGCGATGACGGCTTCTCAATATGGAGAAAAGAGTCAACAGGGGATGGGTGAACGATGTTACGTCTCCAAGAAGGAGGCTGTTAGGCCTCTTAGACAAACAGACCGCTCATGCGGGAGGGAAAGGTGATGAAATGATTTCTTTTTACTATTTGTCTTCTCATTCAAACGTCGGACGGCAAAGGGTACTTTTGGGGATGAAGAGAAAAACAAAATGGGTTTCATTTCTACTCTTCAAACTTGATCTCCCGTGGAGACGAAAAGATTCTTGGGAGGATACCTAGGCAAGGCATTGAAGGCAGCAGGGGTAGACTCAGAAAGCAAAGCGACGCAACGCAACGCATGGCATGGAGGAACTGGCATGGCACCCCTGAGTCAAGCACAGCAGGGTATTGACCAGCATAGCAAGGCAAAGCAAAGCAAAGCAAAGCAAGCAAGTCGTTGTCTTCTCTTCTTGTTTGTGGTTTCGGGCATTGGAAGGTATCATGAATCACACATATCGGTCGGTCCTCGGCATCATCAAGATGTACGCATGATTCGCTTGTCTACTCCCACGTGCCTTGCACATGTCATGCTGTGCAACGGTGGCATGGACCCGAGTTGGGTACCACGACTGCCCATCTTGAGTCTGATGAGTGAATGATATTCTCACCGTTGAGGATATTTTCCACACAGGGATGCCCATCCGGTCCCGGTCTGCCCCGTGCCACGGTCCATCGGTGCATCCATTGATGCATGGGTGGTTGTTTATGTCTCTTTTTTGACTGAGGCAGTGCTCGACGTTTCCCTGTTCGGCTCCACCACACCCAGACCCGCCACCCCGGATGCCGGACTCCACGGAGGAGGGGAGCGACTGGAGCAGGCAGGGGGTAGCGCCTCACCGTCCTCGACCCCTGAAAAAGGGAATTTTGTTGACGCCATTGATTAATTGGCGATTGATTGATTGATGGGCCCGTGTGCCATTTTGCAGGCCTTCTAGAACCCGGCCTTGTTGCCTTTGTTTGCTTTTGCTCACCTGCTGCTGGCACATGCATGTCATGCCATTTATTGAGTGAGCGGGCTTGCTTTCTTGCATCTTTTAGTGCCCGGCCTACACAGTAGGTGCAGTAGTAGACTTCCAGTCTTTCGAGACAGACAACTGCTTGTTGACTGTGGTGCAATGTGTATGACTATAAATGTATGCACCTGTAGGTACTCGGGCTGCAGCAGACAGGGGGGCGTGTACATGTCCCGGATTGCATACGCTCAAGCTCAAAGTGGGTTCCTAGGTTCCCAAGCTTCCTTTAACCCAGTACATTGAAACACACCGACCAAACAAACAAACAAGACTGAGAGAGGGAGAGAGAAATGGGCGCNTGCCAGCAAAGAGCCTCAGTGACCAAAGTACCTATAGATGCAGGATAGACGGAGTG
The DNA here is from genome assembly GCA_000966855.1 of Fusarium sp. JS1030. NCBI lineage: Eukaryota > Fungi > Ascomycota > Sordariomycetes > Hypocreales > Nectriaceae > Fusarium > Fusarium sp. JS1030. Next base: position 663,336 of record JWIW01000088.1, read on the forward strand.
GTACATACAGTACTGTACGTTAGAAACTAGGCATCATAGGTCGGCATGAATGGCCCCCTCCCCTCTCGCCGGTAGCGAGAATGCACGTCTTACCCCCCTTAGCGTGAAGCCATCCCCAATGAGACGCCGCTATCAATCAGCCATGTAGGCGGTGTTGCACCAAGCAGCTGCCGAGACCCGCAAGCTCTGGACACTGCCCCTTCGTGTCTTCTTTTCCCCTCACTGCAGCCTGGCTGGCGTGTAAGCCGGAACAGGCCCAAAGCTCACGAGAGACAAAGCGGGTAATTGGTAAAGCCATTAATTGTTGTGTAATTATGTTATTCATCCATCACCTCATTCTTCGCTTTACAAATGCACTGGTTCCCCTAAAGAATGGTGGAACAACCCAGCTTCCAACATCAGTTAACATGGGTTCATGGATCGTGATGCAATAGGGAATTGGATAAAACAATAACTAGCCTTGTTCTTATTGAGCAAATAGAGTAATAGAGAAGAACATTAGACTGACATGGCCCCTTGTTGCAATTCGGCCGCCCTGCGGTGAGCCTTGCGACGGCCGTGAAGCTAAGCCAACTACAGTACCTACCTACCTAGAATACTTAGTAGCTGTCACACCAGAACGCCTTGGCCGGTCGGTTGAGGAGCTCCCAGAGCGCCCCAAATGATACCATTGTCTATCAGATACAAAACCAGCTCCCCGAAACAAGACTGATGGTAGTCGAACTATATAATCGTTGGATATCGAATGCTTAAACCATAGCACAAACCTTCCAGTCATCAAATAGGCAAAGCAACGTCCGTTGGCTCGCATGCTCGACTATACGAGGCGCATGTTGGAGGTAATCGCATTGCTATTCATGATACCGAATCTGTCTATCCGACCAGGTCAAGGAAACCATCATGCCCCAGTGCATAACATACCTATCCTAAGACGCCGACCCAACGCCAGAACCATGTCTAAACCCGCCGCCCAATCCAGTTGGCCATTCTAGTTGGTGGTCACAAACCAACGCTCACCCGCCCATTACCCACCCCCATTTCTCGCAGTCGCCGTGACATTACTTGCGTGGGCCAGCAGAAACTTACAGCAGGTCAACGTCAGCTTGCACGCCTTGGTCCAACCGTCATCCTGCGCAATACCAAGCTTGATGCTTACGTCCCCAATCTTGTCGCCGTCAATCTTGTACGGCAAACTGAGGGGGTTGCCGCTCGCCTCGGTTTGCCGATGTACAAAGGCACCCAGCTGTCGCACAAGCTCAAGGAAGCCTACCATTGCGTTGTCGAATCGTCGGTGCATAAAGGTCAACCCCAACGGCATATCCCCAGAGCTGTACAACTCAAGCACATGCTTCTTTGGCGGTGGGTTGACAGCGCGGGCCCCTAATCGACTCGAGGAAGGGCTAGGTATCTCGTAACGGATAATCTTGGACGTGCTTCCCATGGGCTGTGGATCGTAACCATCAAATCTATATCCAAGCTTATCCGCCACTGTCACCAGTAGCAGCAGCGCATGCCCCCAGGCCGCGTTGATCTCTGGCCAGTCCACTGGCTTGTTGGATAGTCGGCCTAGCCGCAGGCCGTTAATGGTCGCAAAGCTACCGTCGTGGCTGATGCAGAAGGTGTCGTTGTAGACATTAGATCGCTGCAACTTTTCCAGAAGCTGCGAGTCATTGCTGTACTTGGCGTTGATGCTATCCCTCTCTGACTGGAACTCTGCCATCTTGGTCGTAAACGAATTTCGTTCTCTCCAGAACCGTTCTTCCTCCCTGTCGAGCTGCCGTGACTCCTCTTCAAGAGCTACTAGTTCCTCGTCCAAGGAGTCCTTGTCTGCCTCGAGCTTCTTCAGTTCCTCCATCGCGGCAGCCCTGTCTTGTTCGGCTTTACGAAGTGCTTCCTCTTGCGCCCTGATATCTTCTTCACTCGGTTGATTGGCCTTGGCTTCTTTGAGGTGCCTAACATAGGCGTCTCTCTCGCGCGAAGCGACATCGAGTTTCTTCTGCAGGCCTTCGACGAGCATTTCTGTGCATTCGACACAGATCGGGTGGTCGATATCTGAGCGTGCAGACAATATTTCGAAGAGTCGGTTGATCCTATACATCTCATCTCCGATAGGTGCGTCATGATCGTCCGCAGTGCCTCTGCTGGAACTTGCGCGTCGTAGCTTAGTCGGAGTCGAGGGCGGCTCGGGCACCTGAGTTGGCGGGTTGGCTACTTGCGACTCGGTTAGGTAGATGAAGGACATGGAGGAATCGCGCGGGTGGCCTCCATGACCGCGCTTGAATGTGGGCGGGCCGGTGTTTCGAGATACTCTGTCGTACAGGGACTTGCGCGCCTGCTCTTGCGGTTGGGTGGTGGGTGAGTTTGATGCGGACTTCTTGGTGGTTTGTGGAGAGGTAGAGGCTGAAACTAGTGTCAGCGAGGGCATCTGTGACAAGGTCATGGGGATAAAGCATACAGACGAGGAGATCATAAGCAGCTGGGTTGAGGTCCTCAAGAGAACCGTCCAGCCTCAGAGGCTGACGGCATTTCTGGCAATTCATACTGCGGCTAATTGCTGCGCATGGTTTGCGACCCTGCAGAGCTGGAAAACTGCAAGTACAAAAGGCGCGTGGGTCGGAGACGACGAAGTATAAATACGACGATGGTGATAAGGTTGAGGAAACGAATATCTACCTATGCAGGCTGTCGGCGGAGGTGGAGCATGATGGCGGTGACGTTGTGCTTAGCAAGGCCGCCCGCCATGAGCCGCTTTGCGCACCTGACCAAGCTGGACACGCTTGCTTGTCTGCAGGTACGTACGAATTGGGACAGAACTCAACTGGGAGTACCTATTCTAAGGAAGCGGACAGCTTTGTTATGCAGAATTATGCGCTCTTTATAGATCGATCAATCCTTTAATAGTCGTGCTCAGAACAAACCGAGTCACATGATCACATCTCTCTTTGAAGCTGTTGATAACCAGCCCAAGCGGCGAAGCTGCAGGGGTCAGTCAGCCCACCAAAGCCAAAAGCTAGACCCCGCCAATGCCAACAACCACTTTACGCGCCTGGTGCCCTCCGCGCGCGTCATGGCGCGTCTACGCCCCTCTAGTTGCTCCTCCAACCAACACTTATCAAAAGAATGCAGGAGCGATTGAGCGCATGCGCACCTGCCATATCGGTTCTCGAGACGGCCGAGGACCACTACCCACAACGCCCATAGACTGGCTTATTTTGCACGCAAAAAGCCGCGACAATGGAACCGCCTGCGAAAAAACGACGGCGTGGCAGTTCGCCACCCAAGCCCGGCCAGAGTGACGACGAGGACGACGAGCTTGCCTCTCACCCGCAAGAGATATCTGTCCGCCGGGATCCAGACATACAGCTGGCGCTCAAGCGGGCCAATGCAGACCACAAGCTTCAGGCGACAATGGCCCATATCATCGAAAAATACAGTCGCGACTTTGAAGGCGTTGGCGACGAGATCGACATGGAAACCGGAGAGATCGTCGTTAACAATGGCCACTTGCACAACATGCGCGACGAAGGCGATGTTGAGGGGCTCTGGGTGGATGGCGACAGCAACAACGAAGAAGAAGACGAGGGAATACTACTCGAGGATCTTACAGATGAATATTCCGACAACCAGGACGACACCAGCCAAGCACAAGACGTTCGAGGAGACGGTGACGATACAGAACATGCCAACGCAGCGGATCGAGAGCCAGAAGCCGAAAGCACGAACAAAGATTCTGGTTCTGCCCCTGTACCCGTCGGCGAGAAAGAAACAACAACAAGGGATCACCATCACATCGAGCAACTCCCACAAGATGCACCACTTTCTCCCCATGGCGGGTCCGGTCACCCTCCTGCCGGATTTGGGCCTCCATCCTTTGGGCCTGGTGCTTCACCTTTCGGCTACGGGGCACCACAAACCCCTTTCAGCCCTTGGGCTATGATGTCCGGATTTACCATGAATGCCTGGGGTCGCGATGATATCCCACCATACTACAACATGCCGCCAAGCATACCTGGGCCTTGGTTCAGCGGGGGCAGGTATGAGTTTCCCACCAACAATGGGCAGACGTCTATCTGGGGGCGTGGTTGGGCCAAAAAAACGAAACGCGCTGGCTCCATGAAACGCTCCTCGAAACCCCTTGCTAGATCTAGCGAGCAACCTGGCGAATCTCCCACCAATGACGGGAATGGGGGTGATCACAGCAATGTTCAGACGAGTTCTGAGGAGAAACAGCGTTTAGATAAGGAACATATGGGGGACGATCGAGTCATCAATGCCAGCGATGAAGACGACGACCTGGTCTTCTCTGGAGCCACCGATCCACCCTCCTCTGCAAAATCCATGCCTGCAACACCAAAAGAAGTTGAGGCAAAGCAAAAAGATTCGGCCGCAAAGCCTACAGGAAAGGCGCTCAAGGAAACGGCTGGGAATGTCCTCAAAGTGCCGACGCACGACAATGAGAAAGATGACAGAGGCTGTAGACGTTCTGGTCGGGCTAGGAAACAGGTGGAGTACATGGGCAAGATTTCCTGGGCAGATGCTAGGGAATTGCGAAAGTCAGGCCAGATCCTCAGCATAGAGCTTCACAGAGCCGATCCAACGAGTTGGGAAGAATTTGAAAGTGTCGACGACACCGACGACGAGCAACTACCGATTCAAGAGAGTGCGCAACCAACAACCCTAACGAGCGAACAAGACGCAACGAAGAAGACCATGAAGTCGTCGGTTGTTGCTGATTCTCAAGACACGTGTACGCCGTTCAGCAGCAGCGCTCCTCAGGTATCACAATCCAGGGAGAACACAAGCGAGCCGAGCACGTTTGGTCGAAACATCATGCCCACCATGGTCCTCTCCGATGACGAAGCACCGCTTCCCTTGTCTAAAGTCAAACCGCCTAAACAACGTCCATCATCTTCAAATCCGGTTCCGGAGTCGCCCAACTTAGGAGAAAAGACCAATAGTTCAACAACGGAGGCTACTGTTCCCGAAACAAAAGACCCACACAAGAGCCCTAGCAAAAGCACGCCTCAGCCCGAGTCCAAAGTCGCAGCTGCACTGAACAAAGTTACCCAGTCCCTAAAGCGGAAGCGAGGCAGGCCTAGGAAGTCAGATCAGTCCACAATCGTGGTGGCAACCGACACGAGTTCCAACACCCCCAAGCGTAAGCCTGGTAGGCCGAGAAAGCCAGATCTAGCTGTGGAGGAGGATAACAAAGTCCGTCCCTTGTCACATGAAGTCAAGTGGCTTCAAAAGAAGATGCCAAAGGGTGTTTGCGATCTCGTCTCACAGGGCACCCAGCCAGGAAAACAACTCAGGCCTCGAAGGTCAAACGAGACGCTGGAGCCAGTCGACACCAGCCTGACAACACCTAAGGAAGCCAGCAAGGAGCCCGAAGCAGTCCTTAATAACAAACCTCCTTCGCCGACCAAGGCTATCTCTACACAAAAGGACAAACCTCCTCCATCAAAGACTACCTCTCCACATCAGGGCGACCCCTTTCCCTCAAACATGCCTCGCGATCTTGCCCTTCAACTCACATCAACCCCAAGGAAACCGAAAGACTCCATCACTAATCCTACAGGAACGCCATCTAATTCATCCAAACCTCATACCCCTCGCCACACCTCTATCCGCACAACCCACGCTCCCTCGTCTCGTCGCTCCCTCCTTTCATTTGTATCCGACTCTGATTCTGACTCTGACCGCTCTCGCGACGAGTTGACACGCGGTATTAGATCGGCATCTCAAAAGAAGAGTGCTCGCCCCTCTACGCACAAGATATGGCGCTCGACTGCTCTGACCACGGAGGTGCATCGGACACCAAGCCGGAGAAGCGGCAAGGAACCTTGCAGCCCAAGCACGGTCAAGACACCTGGCGGGACAATGCGGACGTGCGGGACGGATGGGTTCCAGTGTGGCCGAGACTTTTGCTTCACTTGCTTGTAATAGAAGGGACCTGCTATAGTAGATAATGCTTCAGGCAGAAGAAACATTTGGGAGATAACAATACCCGCAAAGCTAGAGACAAGTATCAAGCAGTACAGGTGCTCTAAGTCTTTGAATAGATCACAACGCTATCTCGAAAAGATTGACCGGAAAAAACAAGAGCAAGCCGAAGCCAGAAATAAGTGCGTATGTTGATGATTAGATATGCACCAGCCCTCCATCCAGAGCGCTTTAACCCCTAGAACCGGGAACGCCGAAACCTCAATGTCTCGTCCACACCCCATATTGAAAATCCATCAAACGAACCCGAATGGTCCACCGACCTGAGATTGGTAGGGATGATAACACACACAAGCCCCCCCGCGCCAAACCGATTCATTGTCACGTCAAATTGTGCGAGATACCATCACACGGTTCAAGGCCTCGTACATCCCAGAGGTTGCCCATACACTGTCACAGGAAGGATAGAATGTAAAGCCGGCTGAGAACTTGTTTTCGTAGTATGGGTATCCTATCAGGGGTGAAGGCCGACAACGTTAAAACTGTCGGTCTGGGTATCATGGGTGAGGGGGGATGCCTCTAGGCTGACCACCGCGGATGAGTATCGGGGAGCAAATGCCCAGGGCCCTCAAGGTTTGCCGGCAGTACCATTAGCGGCTGCGAGGTGCTGCTTAAAAACCTCGGGGTCGCGGACAGGATTGAAGTAGGGGTGGGCCTGGGCCTCCTTTGCAGTCAAGCGCTCCTATGCAATGGTTAGGGCATGTTATTGCGGTCGCAAGAGAGACTAGTGGGACAAACCTGGTGGTCGTATCGCAGCAGCTTATCGAGGAAGTCGATGGCTTCATTAGAGACAAAGCGTTGGTTCTCGGAAGTGACGAAGCTGTGCCAGGGCTTCTTCTGGAAACGACCAAGGATGTCGTCGTACTGAGCGTCCAACTCGATCTCGTACTTGTCGATATAGTCGAAGAGATCATCGGTGCCAAGGACCTTGGCGATCTTGACCAGCTGATCCGAGTTGCTGTTGCCGTGGAAGAAGGGTTCCTTGCGGAAGATCATGGACGCGAACATGGCTCCAAGACTCCACATGTCGAGGCTGTAATCGTACTCCTGGAAATCGACCAACAACTCGGGACCCTTGAAGTATCGGGACGCTACACGGACATTGTATTCGGTACCGGGATGGTAGAACTCGGCCAGTCCCCAATCAATGAGACGCAACTGGGGGAATGTTAGCAAATGTGCAGAGAGGCGGCAATACGCCAGGTAGGTAGGGGGTGGTATGACCGACTTTTCGATTCTCATGGTCGATCATAACGTTGTGAGGCTTCACGTCTCGGTGCATGATTCCCTTGCTGTGGCAGAAGTCGAGAGCCTTGAGAAGCTCGAAGATGTAGAACCGAACATCGATGTCGTTGAACTTGGGGTACAGACTGCGGAAGTCGGTGTTGTTGACATGCTCGAAGATGAGAGAGGGCGTCTTGCTCTAGACGTGCAACTGTGGTCAGCCACTTTCTGGGGTAAAGTTGGGCCTGTTGACAGGGGAAGCAGGCGAACAGGGAGTACCAACTTGCGAATCTCTAACAACGTCCAGCAAGGCGACCACGTTGGGACCACCGGCGAGGTTCTGCAGGATCTTGATTTCTCGCTTGATCTTCTTCTTCTTGACGGGCTTCAGAACCTTGACTACACACTTCTGGTAGTTGACGACATTGATGCCCTCGAACACCTCAGAGTATTTTCCACGGCCTATTCACAAACAAGGGTTAATGACTCAAGGACTGGACGGCTGGGAGACGATGCCGAAGCACATACCGATCTTCCTAACCACTTCGTAGTTCTCCAGGGCACCCCAGCCTGAAAATGATTGTCAGCAGTGCCATCAAGGGGAGGGCACGGGGTGGCGGGCATACTGATGTTAACGCTGTCGTAGTCCCAGTAACTGCGGGGCATGTTCTGGTTGACATCGGCGTAGACGCGCGCCATGGTGGGCAGAACAGAGGGCGTCGCGAGGCGGCGACGCAGAAGACGAGGGCGGTTCGAATAAGAGCGAAGGGATGATCGGAAGCAGAGCGTTCCAGCAGGCGCAGACAGGATATATACGGAGGCGGAGGAGGACGAGAGGGAGGAGCCTCGGCCTACCTATTCACCTTGACACTTGGGGTGAAGCGAGAAGGCTGGAGGAGGGTTTGCAAAATCAAGGTGGGATGGCTGCCCCAGCGAGTCCTGGCGAGTCCAGCCCATGGGCGGTCCACTCTTGGCGGGCGGGCTTGCCGCTGATTGGCCTCTGCGCTTATCGGCTGCTCCGCGATAAGCCATTAGGTGGCACGAGCACCTGCAACCTGCAACCCATGGGCTGTGTCTGTTTCTGTTTGCAGCGGGCATCAAGACGGCCATGGAATTCAATTCATTTGAACCGCCAACCAAGAGGACACTTGATTGATTACATCATCCAGTCACGCACCATGTGTCACGGGAAACATTAAGTAGCGGATACCAAGGGTCATGGCCCAATCCTCTCCAGTATATTTTGAGCCTGCGTCCTGTCTATCTGTCCCTTCTTATATCCGACGATGGGAGCACGACCAAGACGGCGTGGCCCAGTCTTGTTACAGTGTGATAACAATGAAATAACAAATCAACTTGGCGGCCCACATGCGCTTCAAAAAGGACCTGTTACAAGGGAGCCAACGCATTCATCCATCAGACTCAACGGAGGCTTAGATAGACGCCTCGCGGATGGTGACACATCTAGCCAATAACATAGTCAGCATCCCCAATGAAAACGGTTGTGCCATAACAATATAGTAGCCGCCTCATAACTCAGAGAGAAGATTAAGTGTTCGACATGTCAGGGCTGCAAAGACATCAGCAGTAGCCGAAGCCGATGCGTCGTTCGTCTCCAGCCCCGATCCGACTAAGGATGACGATACAAAGGTTTTCATCATGATGAGGCAAGACAAACAAGAAATGGAAAATGGTACCAACCTGTTCATTATGTGGGTGAGTGCATCACAAGCTGTGCGCTGTGGTTGGGCTCTCTGGTCATTGGGTTGTCGGTTCTTAGGCTATTCATCCCATGCAATCTGTCTCCAGTTCAGTCGTAGTCGAGTGAGTCGAGCCCCTTGTCAACAATATCCCACGTGCGTTTCCGTAGGTCCGGCTTCGGTTCAGGACGTCCACGCTTGGGGCCTTTTTTCTTCTTTCGCTTCTTGTTGCTCTGGAAAGATGTGGGCAATGCCGAGGATGCAGCGTCAGATTGTGAGGGTGCAGGACTACCTTCGCTTAGATCCATCGCCTCGTCTGACGATACAGGCGTCTTCGTGCTGAGCTTCTTTTCCTCCTCTTTGCGAAGTGCCTCGAGCTCGGAATGTCGAAAGATTTCGATTTGCTCATCCGTCAAAGTGCGCTTCGCGCCGTCAGGGTAGTAGCCAAGACCATCGTCGTCTTCTTCCCACAGATCATACGTCGCATCATCTTGGCAGTGCTCTTGATCCGGTGGGCTCACAAATGTAGATCCAAAGCTAGAGATAGCAGCATGTGAAAAATGGGCCTCGTGGAAGGCAAATAAGTCGTCCTAGAATTATCAGCAACGCTTGCCAGGAACAATTTTTAAGGGCGCTTACCTTGGAGACATCTGGTATCACATACCCGACTTCCGGGGTCACCTCATTTGATCGGGGCATGTCTTGGTTTTCATGGACGCGATGCGAGGTTGGTGGTTTGGAAAGGTTGGCGACAGACGCGTCCAGATTTGGAATTACGTCACGTGCCAACCGCGACGGCCACTACATGAGCCAGCTTGCTCAGATGATGTGAGAACAAAACAGTCCGTGGCATGCCGCTTTTGCCTTGAAATAACTATGGTGAGTAGGAATAAGAAAAGGCCAGGTTTGGCTTTCAAAAAGATGGATAATTCTCAGGTCGCCGCCGCGTCGAATGCACTGCGACTCTCGCTTGACAAGCGTAGCTTCTGTAGGCTATAGAGCTTACTGCGACTTGAGGAGAGCCAAAGCCCGTTCAAATGCTGTGACGACTTGATCATCTGAAAACATTGTGAGCTTCCTCGGATTCTCCAGGGATCTGGTAGTGGTGAAACTCACAGTGCTCTTGCTTTCGTTGCATTCTCTCTTCTGAGAGGTTCACGAAGCGTCTTCGGGTCTGCAGTCGCTTCGCTGCCCGCTCATCATCGTGAGCTGAAGCTGCGGATGCCCAGACCTTGAAGTACTTGCTGCCCATTAGTATTTGTGCGTGCTGCAGCAAGCTTCGAATGGGATTACCTTGGACAGTGCTTCGGCCTCTTTCAGAATCCCGCGCTCCTGTTCGTCGGCATGGTGCAAGGCACTCTCGTAACGCGCCTCAAACTCATCCCAGTCGAACGGTTCGAGGTTGCCAGGCGTGTCTGGCGCATCAGAGTGTGTGGCCTGCGACTCTACATGAGGAGGCTCTGGGGTTTTGCTGTTGGCGTAGGGGCGCTTCTGCGGATTGGACATGGCAGTGTCTTGCGAGCTAGCGGGCTTGTTTCCTTCTTCAGCGAGATGTTGCTGCTGCTGTTCGTCAGCTCTCTGCGATGGCGGGGGTGAAGTCATGTTGCACGGCTTGCGTCGCGTCGAAAAAGTGTCAAGGTAGTTGTCGGCTAAGCAACCAGGATCGTGGATAGGTGGGGACGTGCGATGCTGCAGGTACGTCAAGGAAGGTTTCACAGCTTCAAATCAAGCATGTGACTTCCAGTTTCCGCCGCCTTCATAGACGAGACTTTTGATGTGGGTGATGAAATTTGAACCATCTGCGAAACGTCCTTGAATAGGTAGGTACCTACTTCAACGGGCAGTGACCCCCCCGACAATTCTGCAGTCCCAATCTGGGGTACCTACCTACCTGTAGGTATTTCTAGGAGGGCCGGGGCTGCCCGGGTGGTGGAGTGCTGAGTCATATTGCTTGACATTCATTGGACGCGGAGTGGGGAAAGTCAGTCTCCAGAGCGGCAGAGAGTTCAAGTTGCTTGTAATTTGAGGTCGGCAACCGTTCTGCCCAATGGCCAGCAAGGTCAGGTACTTCATTGCAATCTAATCAATTACACCCTGACACTTTTATATCTAGAGCGGTTCTTCTTTTTTGTTTCTCAACCCTGATTCAGCCGAAGGCTGTCTTTACATTAAGTCTTAAGTTTTCCCGAATAATGAGGGTTTGGTGCAGACAGGGATAAATAAGTTTCTCGGAATCTGATTAGTCCAAATTTTGTATTGCCGGTCGCTAAAGAAGGCTGGATTGGTTGGCGGCTCTAAAAAAGGTGGGTATTCTCTAGCCACCATCTGTCACTGCTTCTTTGTTTACTTCTTTGTTTACTTCTTTGTTTACCATCGCCAAATTTGCCTGGCGATCTGTTCGTTTGGCCAAGCAACCTTTCTTCCATTATCGATCCCGATGCACCGTATGACTGAGGATGGATTCCGATTCTAGGGGTAATCTGAGCCCTGGATCTGATTTTGGAGTCCATTGCCCGTCTTGCAACCAAATAAAACCAGCAAGTGACTTCATTAGCAGGAGAAAATCTGCCAATCAA